>JBAIAC010000023.1:44577500-45125000 GCA_037349315.1 Chelydra serpentina
GCGTCTGGGTTCCAAGCCTAATTGTCAAGTAAGCACAACGCCAGTACATCTGCACTTATGGATAAGGCCGATCAAGGGCCAGATTCCTCCCCGGTGTAATCCTGTTGACTCACACCTGGGATAACTTTGGCCAACAGTGTGGAAGAAAGAGGTATAAGTGTCTAGGGCCTTTTGTGAAATGTGCGTTCCTACGTAAGGAAGCGAGCTGATGTGATGAATGAGAGCAGGACAGGTAGACCGATTTACATAAAGAGTGTGCTCAGGCAAAGAGCGGCAGAGAGTGTGAATACTGAACCCTGAGACGTCTGTGTCTTCATGGAAGTGTTACAGGGTTTAAGCAAGGGAAGGTATTGGCTGCATTTTAAAGATGATGTTATATGGTCTTTCATGTACCACAGCTTGGTTTGAGTAACTGATGCCCAGAGGATTACATTCCCAGTGCTGATTATTAATTACTTCTTTAGCTCTGTAGTATTCTAGCTGCTATATTTTATGTAGGCGGAGATGGTAGCAACACCTACGGTTAAGATTTTCTAACACTTCTCACCATAATGCCATGTTGTCAGTGGGTTTGTAACTTTGCTAAACTTTAAATGGTTTGGGCTGAAAGTTTTCATGCCAGGTGTCTGTGTCTCAGGCTGATTTTCTTTGTTTTGAAAGTTTCAGAAAAACTGGTTCCGCCATTTCGCAGAACAAGATTAGGAGAAAATATGTTTTCTCCCTGTGGTAAAAAAAATTGTACAAGAGTTTCACTGAGAAACTTGAGCAAGCCAGGTCTTTTGGAGCAGGGGGCTTGATGTTTGGCCCGGGGGCCACTCTGGGGTCAAGGGTGTGCCTTTTGGCTTCCTCAGGAAATTCCACCACATTTGGCTAATTTACGAGCTACTGAAAATCTCAGTTCACACAGGTTTAGCAGAGACTTGTTAGGATTGGCCAGCTAATTCCCCAGAGATTCCAGTTGCACCGAGTGTGCTCCATTCTGGGACTGGGCGGAATGAACAAGCTTTTCACTCCACTCCCCCAGTCTTCTGGCGGGCTGCGGTGAGGGTGGGCACAGAAACTCCGAGCAGGGTGTCTGGCTCTCCTTTGCTGTCCTGGTGCTCAGGCAGTGTGGAGGGGAAACAGAAAACCTCCTGGCTGGAATGCAGAGGGGTGAGGAGCAGAGGGAAGAGCACAGGTGGTGGAAAAGAGGCAGAGATAACACCAGAGAGCGGCAGAGATAGGGAGGACTAGGGGCAGTGGAGTAGAGGAGACGTACTTCTGCAGTGGGGGAGCAACAGGGACAGAGGGAGAATGGGGACACGCTCTGGGGTTTATGAGCCTTGCTGTTTTAGTTGACCAAAGAAAGTGAGCTCAATGCACAAGTAATGAATGAAATTTTGTGGCTTGTGTTATGCAGAAGGTCCGACTAGATGATCTAATGGTCCCGTCTGGCCTAAAAATCTTTGACTCTCTGCAAGGGGCAAGGGCAGAAGGGAGCAGGCAGGGGAAGAAGAGTTTATAACCACTAGAATACTTTCCCTTCAAGTGGCAGAGTCTGTGCTCTGGATCTAAAGGTGCCAACCTTGCTGAGGTCCCATGTGCAGCTCACTATGGTTCCACATGATTCCAATTTTTTTTTCAGTGTTCCCCCCCCCAAAAAAACCCATTGGCAATTGCACCCAAGAAGCCTGCATCGAAAGAACATTCGTAACGTTGCAAAGTCAAGCATTCCAAAATTAGGAAATGCCAGAATGAAGGTTGCCTGCATCCCTTTGCGATTATGCTTTATGACACAGGCTGTAGTTACATGATCACATCCTATTTTTTCCACATGACCCCTGCCTCACTCAGTGCACAGAATGGACCTGCTCTGGGGACGAATGCGGGTTATGCAGAGAAGGGACCGTTGTCTGTCGGGCCCAGTCTCATTTGTTGCTGATGCAGAAAGGTTTGTAGGCATTGTGAGGTGAGGTGGTATAATCCCAGAGCTGTAACTAGGAATTTCTGCGCCCGAGGCAGGGGTGTAGAAATTCCTGGTCCTCCCCTCCGCTGAATTGCCGCAGAAGCCGCAGGACCGGCGGACCTCCCGCAGGCAAGCGGAAGTGGCTTCGGCAGCAGTTCGGCAGAGGGTATTTTCGAGTGCCTCAGTGGCCTCGCCTTCATTACGGCCCTGTATAATCCCCATGGTCCAGATGGGGAGGCACCAGAAACAAGCTCACGAGGACATTAATAATTCTCTCTTCAGAGCAGAGTTTGAATAGTGTGCAGTACATAAGGCCTGAATGATAAGGATAAAAATAAATATTCTATAGCAAACTAGGAGTAGTTAGCACAGGCCATCCTGTGCACTGAAAGAGGCCAGGGCTCTCGGGCGAAAATACTGTGTGATCATGTAACTGAAGACTGTACCATAATGTGTGCGCACAAGGGGCTGTATTACGAATGAATGGACAGCCCTTAATTCCGGCACCTCTTACTTTTGGGAGTTTGACCGTGAAACTTTAATATTCTTTTAATGCAACTTTTTTGTAGGTCATTATGTGCAGAGCATCTTTCAGCACAAAGCACTTGGCAGACTATAGCCTGATCCTGGTCCCACAGAACTCAAAAGGTAAAGACTAGCTTTCACCTCGGCGGGAGAAGGATTGGCCCTCTACGGGATATAAGGTACCATCCATTGCTGAAATTAGGTCCAGGTACAGTAGAGACAGTGTTCACAATGAGCACTCATGGGCTTCAAGACAGCTGTTCAGGTCAGTCATGTTGGGCCCCATTCAATTTACTATTTGTGAACATTCATGAGAATAGGAGTTTTGTTTGCATGAATGTTTGGTGAATGATTGTTGTTTGTGGGTGAAATTCACCCCTATGCAAAGAGCCAGCCTAAGGCCTATGTGAAATTTAAATTCAGCACAAGTTCTTGTGCTGAACCTCTGCACAAGGATGAGTTTCATGATGCACAATAACCATCTATGCACGCAAAGCAGGGATTCCTGCATAAACCACAGGAGCGGTTATTTGCTATTGGTTACTTGTCATTTCTCATTCTTTAGACTTCTCTTTAAACCTCTGGGCTATGCAACCAGTGAAAAGAAAGGATCTTACATAGCATTGGCTACACTTAAAACATTGCCAGCATTGCTCTTCCCGTACAGCTACACCAATAAACCTTTCTAATGCAGAGGCAGCTCGTACTGCCAAAAAGGTCCTTTGGCTAATCTAGCGTATGCAGGTTCAATGGAGAGAAATAAGCGATAAGGACGTCTTCACTAGGGCTTTTCCCGACACTGCTGTGTCAGGAAACAAACACCAACCAAAACCCATATCAAAACAAAACAAAAAATCACACCCACCCCTAACTGCTATAACGATGCCAGCAAAACATTTAAGTGTAGACCAGGCTTGTGACTTAGGTGTCTAATCACATAACAGAAACAATGAACAATTGTAAAGAGCAAATAAATTCATAATGTTCCAATGCTGAAGATGAAAGATCTCAGTTCATCAGATAATTTCATTTGTAATGAAGAATCTGGCACTAAATGAGATGCAGCCACCTCTACGGGGAGCTAATTGACTGATTAATGTTTGCAAAGAAAATTGAAGATGAAGAGCATTATGCAATTTATCATTTTTTGTTGTTGCTCTTTGTTATAATGCAGCAGCTGTTAAGCAGATTACAGCATCACTACACAATGGTTTAATTATGATTGGGGCATCATCTCTGAATGGGTGTGTTTCTAGTGGGGTCCCGCGGGGATATGTTCTTGGCCCTACGCTATTGGACCATTTTTATTAATGCCCTGGAAGAAAATATAAAATCTTTACTGAAAAAGTTTGCAGATGACACAAAAATTGGAGGAGTAGGAAATAATGACGAGAACAGGTCATTGATGCGAGGCTATCTGGATCACTTGGTAAACTGGGAGCAAGAAAATAATACACATTTTAATTATTAAATGTAAATGTATAATACATCTAGAAACAAAGAATGTACATACACAATGGGAGACTCTTCCCTGGGAAGCAGTGACTCTGAAAAAGCCTGAAAAAGGGAGTAGATAATCAGCTAAACATGAGCTCACGCTATGGCCAAAAAGGCTAATGCGATCCTTGGATGCATGAACAGGGGAAACTTGAGTACGAGCAGAGAGGTTATTTTATCTTTTGACACTGGTGTGAGCTGCTGGAATCCCTTGTTCAGTTTTGGTATCCACCGTTCAAGAAGGATGTTGATAAATTGCGGAGGGTTCAGAGAAGAGCCATGAGAATGATTAAAGAATTTGAAAACCTGCCTTACAGTGACAGACTTAAAGAGCTGAATCTATTTCACTTAATAAAGAGAAGGTTAAGAGGTGACTTGATCACAGTCTATAAGAATCTACACAGGGAACAAATATTGGGCTCTTCACTTTAGCAGAGAACGGTCTAACACGATCCAATGGCTGGAAGTTGAAGCTAGACAAACTCAGAGTAGAAATGAGGTGTAAATTTTTTTACCAGTGAGAGTAATTAACCATAGGAACAGCTTACCAAGGGTCATGGCAGATTCTCCATCACTGACCATTTTAAAATCAAGATGGGATGTTTTTCCAAAAGCTCTGCTCTAGGAATTATGTTGGGGACATTCTCTGGCCTGTGCTATACAGGATATCAGACTAAATGATCACAATGGTCTCTCCTGGCCTTCAAATCTATGGTGAAAATGTTGGTGTCCATTTGAAGTAACAGGAATGTTGGAATTTGGCCAGAACACCAGGACAAACTGATTAAGTGTCATGGACTCTTTAATAATCACAAGTGGCCAAAGGCTTCAGTTTTACGTCTCAGCTATAAGACAGCAGATGTGATTTTGGAGTAACTTGTTCGGAGTAAATTGGGAGTCACTCTCCTGAAGTCAGGGCATTTCTACCAGAGCAAAACCAATATAAACAAGATCAGAATCAGTCCCCAGCAGCCCCAACTCCCCAGCACCATACTGAGGATTGGCTCAATATTGACTAAGGGCTTGTCTTCACTGCCCGCCGGATCGGCGGGTAGCAATCGATCTATCGGGGATCGATTTTTTGCGTCTCGTTAAGACGCGATTAATCGATCCCCGATCGCGCTCCCCGTCGGCTCCGGAAATCCACGTCATCGAGCGGCGCAAGCGGAGTCGACGGGGGAGCTGCAGCGATCGATTCGCCGCCGTCCTCATGCTCAGGTAAGCCGATTACGATACGCCGACTTCAGCTACGTTATTCACGTAGCTGAAGCTGGGTATCGTAGATCGACCCCCCCCCCCCAGTGTAGCCCTGGGCTTAGAGGGAAGAATGTGGCCTACTCATGATTATTATTTATTACTATTATGGTAGTAGTGTCTAGAGGCCACCAATCAAGGAACTAGGTGATGTACATACATATATAACGAAAAGAGGGTCTCTGGTTCCATTTCCTCCAGCACCGAGCATTGGTTGGAGACTCCCATCCAGGCCTATCTGGACTCCCCTTATTAGTAATGATGGGGTCAGAGCCCAGAGTAGGGTGACGAAGGGTTATCATGTGCTCCCGCCCTTTTTCGCCAGACCTTTGCCGTCGCCTCATCATCGTTTATAATTCTTCGATTTCCCCCTCGCCGTCAGTGAATTCTGCTTTCTGAATTCCGGGGCTGTGACTGAAAAGCTGTGAGTGGGCGTAGAAGAGGACGAGAGCCCAGCCCTGTGAGGAAAGGTACTGCCTGGAACTGCAGAAGCTGTGAGTCAGTCTGGAGTGCTGATGATTTTTTCACATAACCACATATCTTTCATTGTGGCAGTTCCGTGCCACAAAGCTAAACTCTAACCTTGCATTCAATGTCATGCTTCGATAGCCACATTTGTAATTAGCTTTAAGAGTAAAATATGTGTTCCAGGGCAAAGGCATATACTTTGCTACACTTTGGCGGGTCAGTGGCTCCTTAAAAATGTTTGGCTGGATGGATCGAAAAGAGTTTATTTCAGGTAATGAACCACATCAGCACAAATGGCTACACTGGCCAAAAGAGTCAGTGTGAAAAAAAAAAATGGGAACCCCTTGTTTTTTTCCTTACCTAAACCTGGAAGACTAAGCTGGTTCCATACATGTCATCTTATATTTAGTAAGGAACCAATTCACAGTTACATGGCTCAGTGGACTGGGAATAGGCGCTACAGCTTTTTGTTTCTAGGTTGCCAGTCTGACTCCACACCAGGTGGTAGAGACTACAAATTACTACCATCTGACGGGTGGGTTTTTTTGGTGGTCTATTTGAAATGAGATGGTGCTGTCTGTCCAGGCCACCATCACAATTGGTTAAGCTCTTGGTAGTGTTGGCAGTGGGGCTACGGATTTGGGCATGGAAGATAGACAGTATTTTTCACTCCAAGACATGTCCTTTTCACTCATAGTTGGGGAGGTATGAGGAAAGCCTGCCTTGCAATTAACTCTCCTGGATTATTTATTATTACTTATTATTATTATTATTTATTATTTTGGTCCCCCAGGATGCTTGTGATTTAGCTTCTCCCACAAGTACTTAATTCAGACTCAAATGTCATTTTAGACATTGGAAACTATTAATAAAAGTCTAATATTCCTCCAAAATGTTTGTGACTTTGATTTTGTATATTAACTTCACTTTGGGGGTTTTACCCTTTCATAATCTATGTAGCTGCAAGGAGTCATCTTAAGTGGAAGTGACACAACAAAAAGCTACTTTTGACAGCTTGCAGGTTTAATAATAGAGATCCCAGGATGATTCTTTCCTTCTGAAGCAAAATGTATGTTTATTCAGAAAACATGTGTGCACATTGCTAATGCACAGTGTATGCATTACATCTTTTTGGCTTTCAGTGTGTGTGTGTGTGTGTGTGTGTGTGTGTGTAAAGAGACATTCTTATAGTCATCTGCTCCCGTTCCATACCAGTTCAGGATCTGAAAGTGTTTCTATTCTTCCAGCTTGGATTTTTGAGGTTTGATATAACCCAGCCATACTTACTCTGGTCATGAATTCACGATGTGGTCACCTGGCTTTGGAGCTTTAAAAAAGACACATTACAATGGGTAAAACACTATGTTTTACTAAACTGAAGAAGGCACCATACTTCAAACAATCCAAGATGGCTGACACAGCATACAAAGGTGTAAGAAAAGCAATATTGGATGTTCCCCCCCAACAACAATAGCATCATGCAATGCTGGGCTAGATTCTGTTCTTAGATACATTTATGTAAATCTGGTGTGATTCCACTCCACTTTGGCGTTGCTCTGGTTTTACTCTGGTTTTACGTTGTTATAACTGAGATCAGAATCTGGCCGACTGACTTCTGAGGTAAAAGAACTAGCTGCTAGGCTCTCCACTGATGTACATCAGTGCAGTGCCATTAACGTCCGCAGAGCTCCAATGATTGATGCCGGCGGAGGATCTGGCCTGAGGTGTTTAGCTCTTTGGCATCAAGTATAATAATCATCAGACCTGCTTAAAATGGAGCTTTCTTTTTTTCATGAACATTTTAGAGACAAACAAAGACATTTTTGCTTTCATTGGGATCTTTTGTGAACCATTTCAGTTTTCACCAAAAAAAATTCAGATCATTTTGGTGGGAAAAATCCCACTTTCTCTAACTTTTTACATTTCCCCCATTTTTTTTCCATTGGAAACCCCTATTTTTGATGGCAGATGTTTTAGCAAACATTGTGACAGCTCTAACAACCACAGTGAACTAAATCCTGGTGTTCTTACTCCATCCTTACTCAAGTAACAGTTCCATTGAGTAAGAATTGACAGCATATGGCTCAATCTGAGAAAATGTCCTATACCTTCGGCAGTATTTCACAATGATTATGACGGCTGGGAAGCAGAGACTCTGAAAAAGATTTGAGAGTCATGGTGGATAATCAGCTGAACACGAGCTCCCAGTGTGATGCTGTGGCCAAAAGGGCTAATGCAACCCTGGGATGCATAAACAGTGGAATCTCAAGTAGGAACAGAGAGGTTATTTTACTTCTGTTTTTGGAAGTGATGCGACCTCTGCTGGAATCCTGTGTCCAGTTCTGGTGCCCACAATTCAAGAAGGATGTTGATAAATCAGAGAGGGTTCAGAGAAGAGCCACAAGAATGATTAAAGGATTAGAAAACCTGCCTTATAGTGAGAGACTCAAGGAGCTCAATCGATTGAGCTTAAAAAAGAGAAGGTTAAGGGGTGACTTGATCACAGTCTATAAATATCTACATGGGGAGCAAATATTTAATAATGGGCTCTTCCATCTAGCAGAGACAGGTCTAACCTGATTCAGTGGCTGGAAGTTGAAGCTAGACACATTCAGACGGCAAATAAGGAGTAAATTTTAATGGTGAGAGTACTTAACCCTTGGAACAATCTACCAAGGGTTGTGGCGAATTCTCCATCACTGATCATTTTAAAATCTAGATGGGATGTTTTTTCTAAATGATCTGCTCTAGGAACTATGTTGGGGCAAGTCTCTGGCCTGTGCTATACATGGGGTCAGACTAGATGATCACATTGGTCCCTTCAGGTCTTGCAGTCTATGACTCTAGCAAAAGCAGGCACTATACAGACTGAGTTATAAACTGCAGACTTTTACAGCTTTGGAACCATGTCTTTCCATGGTGATTTATGCAAAATGCCCGTTGACTTTGGTGGAGTTCAGTCTGTGGGATGATGGGTGAAGCTCCTCGTTGTAAGGAGGGTGTCTTCCTCTGAGATTGTACCACGCCGGGGACTCCACTCCTGACTGGAGCCTCTGCTTGCTACTAAAATGCAAACAATAAATCAGCATGAATGAATCGCCGGGAGAATATATCATTGGAATTTGCCATGTGATGGACTGAACCACACCGATGTACCCCGTCATCATGTCACAAGCTGGTGATAGCAGGGAGGCTGCTTGAATGAAGTTTCCTGTTCTGGAGGGCCAGGAATGCTGAAAATCCATCCTAGTGGAGAGCTCCATTTTCTCCATGCAGCAGCTCATTCTGATTCTGTAACACTTACTCACCTGGTGAACATTTACTCACAGGAGTAGGCCCACTGAAGCCAGTTTAAATCAGTGAGTAAATTTGCTTAGACATCATGGCCCAGTGCTTCGTGTGTGGAGACTAGAATTCTTCTTAAACTTTGACGTGCTCATGTTTGTTCCAGACAAATGGGCAGAATTCCAGTTAATATTATTCTTTCAACGGTAACATTGAAATAATAATAACGTACCCGTAACACAATCAGGCAGCCCCTTTAAGAGCAGGTCCTGCGAGCCCCGGCATAATTGGAGAATTGGCCCTTTAAGAGTGGGGAGCACTGGGAAATGTAGTCTCCAGGAGAGATTGGTGGTGGTCATATGACCGAGGGAGGGGTCAGTTGATTGGCCCAGATGATAATATAACTAGCAGCCTGCTGTTCAATGGAGAGGGTGGGGGAGTGGAGGTGTGATCTCAGGTTGGTCTGCCTGTGGTAGCAGGCTTGAGAAGACAGCTGGTGGAATAGAGCAAGAAAGAGAGAGGCTCTAGGGACTGGACAGAGAAAGGCCCCAAGGAGGGATCAGAAGGAAGTTGTATGGATGGCTGTTGAAGGGAGATAATGCTTGTACTTATTTATGGAGCCCGGTGGGGACTTGCCACCAGGGTAGAATCGAGTCTCCTTTCTGTGGCCCTGCACCAGCAAGGCAAATGGGCTGCTGAGCCCAGGATGGGGCTAGAAGAGAAGCTGTAATCCAGCAAGGGAGAATATATTGTGTGACCCTGTGAGGCAAGCCGGGGAAAAGCCATATAGTCTAAGGAGAGATAGAATCATAGAATACCAGGGTTGGAAGGGACCTTAGGAGGTCATCTAGTCCAACCCCCTGCTCAAAGCAGGACCAATCCCCAATTTTTGCCCCAGATCTCTAAGTGGCCCCCTCAAGGATTGAACTCACAACCCTGGGTTTAGCAGGGCAGTGCTCAAACCACTGAGCTATCCCTGGGAGCGCTTGTTTCCATTTGGTTTGATTTGTTAAGTCTGGAAGGGACGGACTCTTGTGTCTTAGCAGGTGGGCTAAGGCATCCCAGTGAGCCAACAGCGCTGGGGGCTGGAGGAGCACAAGGAGAGGACAATGGGTCAGTTGGAAAGGGGGTGGCACCTGAGGCATGAAGCAGCAGCTGCCAGGATGATCATCTCACACTATCTACATATAGCTCATAAGATATAAATGGTGCCACCCTGAAACACCCCAAACGAATCCCCAAGCAAGGCTGATGAAGGGCTAGACTGCAACCTCAGGCAGGCGATCCCTAGCATAGTCCCATTTTGAGTAGACTCTCCAACATGAGCAAGTGTCTGTCGGGACAAAATTCTCCTACAGCCCAGTCATCTTTAAGCAGATTTAATCATTGACTTCAGCTGAGGCTTAAAAACCAGGATGCACCTGCTTTGTTAGTAAATGAAAAGCGGTGTGTGGGATGCTGAGCGACATGCACTAAGACAGGGCTTAAGCCTCGGCCAAACCTCCAATGACAGCACATGGTGGACAATGCTGAGTATAAATACTTACACTATGGGGTAACTTTGCAGTGCGTTGTTGTATGTGGCATTTAGGGCCCACTTCAACCCCCTCTGGCTTCAATGAACTTTGATTGGACCCTTGGGCCCCCATTAACATGAATTCCTGACGCACCTTGGTGAAAAGTCACCTCCAGGGGTTAATTTTTTGGTTGCTGTCAAGTATTAGAAGAAAATAGAAACCAGTGTCTCTCAGCCATTTCACGTTGGCAGCCTCTTATTCAAAGTCAAAAAGCTCTGCATCCCCTGTCCATTTGCTATAAAAGTAAGAGTGGGGAAAAAAGCATCCATGACGATGGCAAGGCTGCCTAACTTATTTTGTGTGGGTTTGGAAAGTTTGACAGAAAATACTTGATCCTGAAGGGTCAGGGCCTGAGGGGAGTGGGGGAGCCAGATTTTCTTTTCCTCGGATTGCCATGAAGTCAGGGCCGGCTCCAGGCACCAGACGGCAAAGTGCGTGCCGGGGGCGGCGACCTGTAGGAGGCGGCAGTCTGGGGAGGCTTTTTTTTTTTTGCTTTGGCACTTCGGCAGCGGCCTTTTTTTTCCGCTTGGTGCGGCCAAA
This sequence comes from Chelydra serpentina, assembly GCA_037349315.1. Lineage (NCBI taxonomy): Eukaryota > Metazoa > Chordata > Testudines > Chelydridae > Chelydra > Chelydra serpentina. Next base: position 44,588,592 of record JBAIAC010000023.1, read on the forward strand.
AAGCTGGAGCCGGCCCTGCATGACGTTTTCAACATCTCAGGACCTCCTCTCCCCCATTGCCGTTGGCGACCCCTGAGTTGAGAAACGCTGCATTCAACGGAATTATTTATTTTATTTATTTGCACTTAAAACAAAAGAGGCCTGTCTACGGCTCTAGGTGTCCTAACATAATTATACAGTAATGCAATTAGATGAAAGGTCACCAGCGTTATCAGCCGTTCCACAGGAGCTCAGTCAGCCAGTCACCTTCTCTCGTCATCATCTAGGAAGTGTGCACTCAGCCTTCTCCCGCGGCCCTGTCAAATAGGCGTCTTTTGCAGCATGCCCAGAAAGTCACCAGATTTGGGCTCTGTTGGATCAGCGGGGGTGGGAGGCAGAGCGACACCCTGCCAGCGAACACCCTGCCTCTCTTTTATAATATGGGGATCCCGCGTGAGCTGCCTGGGGCCGTGGTAGTGTGACCTGGGCAAGAGAGGTGGTCCCCAGGTAGGCTGGTGCCAGAGCAGTTAGGGCTTTATAAACCTTAAATTCCACCCCGAGACCAATGCAGACCCCAGAGCATAGGTGTCACGTGCTCCCAACAAGATGCTCTGCGCCGTAAGCAAGTTGCTGTGTCCTGTGCCAGCTTCACTCTCTGAATGGTTTTAAGATGCCGCAGCCCCATGTAGATCACATTGCATCCCCTAGTCGTAAGGTAACAAAAGCAGGGATAACAGTGACACACTCCCCATCTGAATGGAAGGGCTGCAGCTTTGGAACCAGACGCGGATGGGAAGAAAGTTATTTATATCCCTGATTCTATGGTTTTGCAACAGACATTTCCGGTTGTGTGGTTTACATCAGTTCTCCCACATTTTGCTGTCCTCCTTACCTGGAGAGGGAGTTATACTTTTTTTCACAGCTGGTTAAAATATTGTCCGTTTCTTCTTTTATAATCATCCTCATAAGGATAGATGGTGGGCCAGTAGATTTAGTTCTGGGGCTACCAAATTTTCAGAACAGTTTTGCAAGCCAAACACATAAGAGGAAGCTACTTATAAAATTTCTTCTCGTTACCTACTGAGTTTTGGTAGGGTTATTGAAAAATCAAAGTAGTAGCAGTGGCAAAACTACTCGCTATTGGTCAGCTTCATTTGTCAAATAAACAAGGGGTCTGCAAATGTTCAGATAATGGATTTTCCACAAGCAGGAATTTTACGCTTCTTAAAGATTGGGACAAAGAGTACTTTGCATTGTATGAACCATTTTGCAAATGGAAGAGGCAGGACAGGCAATAAAGAAGATGACAGACTCATATTTGCCTGGTATTTCAGGCAACTAAATGGGCACCATGGCTTTACCTATTAAAAAAATGGCCCTCTGCTTTCACAGCGGGTACTCTGCTGCAGTTTCCATAATTAAGATAACAGTACATGCCACTGAAAGACCTAAGTCCCTATGACAGATGTACAAAACAGCCTGCCTTTCTATATACACCTAATTTAATTACAACAGCAATAACCAGCTAATAAAAATGCACTATTTGTATTTTTTCTCTCTAAAGTACATATTGCCCTTCCACAGTCATTCCTGTAGTCCCATGAATTATTGTTGTTTAAAGATGTTCCAGGACATCATGTTTCCTCTCTTATTGGTTGCAATACTAAGAGCTCAGAGGAAAGGTAATGATACCAACGATTATTCCTCTCCCAGGAATGTCTCTGATTCTTTTTTTAAAAAAAAACCCTAGACCTTTAATTACAACCTAATCATCTCGATCCGAGCAATAAATATAACAAATGTGAGGCAAGAGTGTGTGTGTGAGTGAGAGGGAGAGAAAGGTTTAGGGCAAGGATCAGTGGAAAATCTTTAGAAATGATGTAAGGGAAAGCAAAGGCAGGGATTGGAGTTTGGAGCCTACAGCAGAGACTATAAAAACTCTGAAAGAAAGCTGAGCATTAGGGATAAGTTAGGGTGGAGATCCTAGCAAGATCCACCAAAGTTGGGATTGCTTGTATCCAAGGCAAGGTAAGATAAGTGAGGAACTGGGCAGGGGGGGTTCTGGGATTTTTGTGTGTATCTGTTGCTTTGTTTACAGAACCTCTTTAAATAGTTGCTTTATTTGTTAAGCACATGAACACTGAACCTTTTGAAATTAACAAGCAAGCCCAAAATACACACATGCACATGTCTGATGGGAAAAGGGCAATTCCTCTTTGCATAGTAAGAAGCACGTCCCCCAGTAATTTGGGTACTGGAAATGAACTAATGATAGAAGACAGAAACATATTTCCGTTAGCTAACGAGTTAGCATTTAAACAAGAAGTGTCAAACAACACATCCCTATTGAAGAGGCTGTTTGCTTTTATGCTTGTGCAGTGCTTAGAAGATGTAAAGTGCTCTCTAGATGCTAGATAATAGTGGCATTTTACTTGTTTTTCCTCGATTTTTCCCTTTTGTGTGTTATGTGCTACTCAGAATAAATCAAATGGATTTTACAGCTCTAAAGGCATTAAAGAGCCAATCTAGTTAAATAGCTAGATTGATTGCTTTGCTTTAATAAATAACGTATTTTTAGTGACATGTTTACATGGCTGTTACCTGTGACATGTTTTAAGGCACAAGATGAAGAAATTAGACCAGGGGAAGCTCTTAGCCAGCAAGTTCTTTATTCGTTTCTTTTTGTAAAGCTCCTAAGTCTACAGAAGAGCATCAAGGATAAAGGGACATCCTAATATCAGTGATGGGCCAGATTTGGTTACGCTGCTGCAAAAAAGGAGTAACTCAGGTTTGCACGGGTGTAACCGAAAGCATAGTCTGACCCAGTGATTGTAATTGTGCTTTCTTCATACTGGACTCAAAATCTCACTCTCTCTCTGCCTCCGTAACTGGGGTCACTTAGTGTGTAAATGTAAAGAACTTTCAGGTCTGCACTCTGGAGGCTGCTGAGGGAACAGGGGGAGTTTTCTCGGGGAGCCAACATGGGCTTTGTTCACTGGGGTTCAAATCTCTGCAGTTCTTAAAACACAGGAGTGTGCTGTTCACTTTAGAAGCAGCATCCTCTCGAATGGGCAGAACATAATGCTGAGGATCAGGAGGATTATTCATGTCGCTGGCACTGATTCATTATGAACTTGGGGCAAGTCGCTTAACTTCTCTGGACCTCACTTTCCCATCTATCTGATGGAGATAATCCCGCTGGCCTTTCTTTGTAGAGCACTTTGAAGTCTATGGATAAAAGAAACCCACTGTGAAATAAATTATCAAGATTACATAAGTGCAAAGTATTACTGTTTGGAGCAATGGTGCTTATCGATACTCACGGTAAAATCCTGCCCTGCTGATTGCAGGTGGAGCAGGATTTGTAGAACTCAAACTTCGTCTAACTGCTAAGTGTATCTCTGAGTTCTAGGACAGTTATTTTACTGAGCAGGTTCAAAACATTGCAGTTTACAACATGCATCAACTGCCTACGGATTGCTTGTACTATGATTATATAAAGGTATAAATATCTGTCCACTGTATGTTCCATTCTATGCATCTGATGAAGTGGGTTCTAACCCACGAAAGCTTATGCTGAAATAAATGTGTTAGTCTCTAAGGTGCCACAAGTATTCCTTTCTTTCTTATTTTCTTTGTACTATGATTGTAACTCACCTTTATATTCTTCTGAGTTAGCCCAAAGAAATAGATCACCTACAATTTCAACCTACGATACATCTTCACCCACCTAGACATTTTTTCTTCACCAATAATCAGTTTTGATCTTTGTTCGAAAGGTTTATATACATCTATCATCCATTACATCACATATAATATTTGAACCATTTATCTTACCATTGTAATGACATTCTTCTCTTTTTCAGAGCTGATCTTGAGAGCTTTATCTGTATAATTATGGAAGTATGTTTTAGCTGGTTGTAATGGCCACTATTCTCTGCTCTAATAACATATTCTGCACTTATCTGTATACAGAACGTCCACTTATGTCCCTCCACTGTTAAGAAAAGAGAAATTTGCTTTGCACATGTGAATAAAAACCTATTATATATCTCTGTACATTTCAGCTCTGTGTATATTTCCTCTATCTGATTGTTTTAATGGTTTGTTTGTTTTTATTTTTAAATGCTGAAGGCAGACAAGCCTGTGACACTGAAGAGCTGTTAGTTCTTATCCTGAAGAGCAAAGACAACTTTAAAAAAAAAAGTCTTAAAAAGTAAATGTAAAAGTGATTAGAAACATTTAGAAAAGTTGGCCTGCTTATATGGTAAACATATACATGATTTAGGAGCTGAGCATTTGTTGGCAATAGATACTAGTCTAATAAAGTTTTGTTTTCCAGAGTGCATACCAAGAATGCTGTAATTCTTTCAATTATCTTGCTTAGCAAAGGTGGAAATAGGTGCTACTCATTAATGGCTCTTTTCTTGTATGTTGTAAAAAATCTGCTTTTTTATCACTTTTTCCTTAGTCTTCTAGGTGGATTTTGTCAGAGTCATTTGTGGCTGATACATTTTGGGGTCCAAGCATGATTGCCTTCAGACAAAGTTTTTTTCATTTGCTGTTATTAAATGTTTGTTTGTGGTGGGTGATAGTCAGGTACAGATTGTTCTTAGCTTTGCAAGCTGTCCAAATTGTGTAACTCCTGCTAATTCACAGGAAAACATTCCTAGAATATCCCACATGGACTATTTGGGCTGTACAAAATATTCAAATGAGCAAACAGTGACCATGCCTGATTATCCTCTCCCCACTGCTTTTGCATCTGTGTAACTCCATGGACGCAGCTGAGTTACTCCCGATTTATGCCAGTGCGAGCTCAGATGTTCACACAGGGGGTGTCTAGTCTCCTCTTAAAAACCCGGGGTATTTTTTTGTGTACATCCTGTAGCACTGATGAGAATTTGACATTCCGAGATTCAGCCCTTACTCACACGAGTAGCCCCACGGAAGTAAAGCGGCTGCTCTCGTGCGTGTAACTGAAGGATCGGGCCCTTTACACAGGCAAGTCCCCTAGCGAAGAGAATGCCTGTTGCTATTCTAGATATATCCGTAGTGCTGCTGGCAGTGAGCCTTCCAGCCCAGGGAGACTGACACCTGCCAGCTCCACTCAAACTAGCGCACTCAAAATAGCAGGGCTTGTATTCAGGTGGCTAGCTGGTGCCACAAAATCCAGGCCGCTATTTTTGGTGCGCTAGCTTCAGTGGAGCTAGCTCATCTGGCTACCCCGGGGCTGAGAGGCTTGGGTCAGCTGACGAGACTCTTGCAGCCCTCCTGGTGACAGACTTCCAGCTGACGTCAATGAGCGTTTTGCCTGAGTAAAGGCAGTCACAGCAACCATCTACACGCGCGTGTTCTCGCCACCTCTCCGCCTTTCCAAAGTTTAAAGGCAAGAAAAGGTTTCAGCGCAATTTAACGTAGATCAGAATAGCAAGAAAATAATTGCCAAGATGGCAAGATAACACATGCAATAAGGATAAAGCAGAGTGAAGGTATACATCAAAGTCAAGATTTTCAAAAGTGATTAATGAGATCGCTTGATCATTACCTGTTAGGTCCACTCACTCCGGGTCACTTGGCATTGGCCACTGTCGGTGGATAGGATACTGGGCTGGATGGACCTTTGGTCTGACCAAGTATGGCCATTCTTATGTTTTTGGGTGCTCATCTTGAGACACCTTGAAGGAGCCTGATTTTCAGAAATTGCTGAGTACTGGCCCTCTGAAAATCAAGCCCCTCAGATGGATCCCCAACATCACTCATCACTTTTGGATTCTTGGCCAAAGTTCATCAATTTTAAATACGAGATTTGGAAGCGCCTAGCAGATGTAAGTAGATGAAGCCTGCCGTGAGCGATTTCCCTACGTTCTCAGGGGTCTGAACAGCCATTGCACTAACCAGATTAATAGTAAAAGGCAGTTTGAAACCATCATCGAGAAAAGCTAATTCTGACTGCATCAGATATCTAATAAAATAATTGATGAGAATTTCCAAAACTTAAAAATCAAAACTTACTCCAGCAAATGCATTATTGACAAGAGAGCATATCTGGCTTTAACTGTCTATAATTTATGGAATACATTTTCCAGTAAATCCCATACTTCAATGCCTTTTTATAATGGACTGCTTTCTGCAGCGTGTGTCACATCTCATCTGTGGGATGAGATGAGAACAAAAGAGCAACGCTAAGCTATTTGTGTGCTGGATTCAGCAGTGGTATTTTTCCCCTTCCTCGTACATTTTCATGGTATTACTGATCATTTAAGCAAGACTCCCCAGAACTTTCTGAAATCACTGACATGTCTGATATGGGAGTATCTTGGCTTTTATGGTAATGAATGGACTTGAGGGTACAGTCCTGCTCCTACGGAAATCTGTGTGCGTTTGCCAATTGATCTCAATGGGAGTAGGATTTTTCCCAGAGCCTCCAGTTCATCTGTTAGTAGCTCATATCCTTGTTTCAGATAAAATACTCTGCCATCTGCATCTTAAGAACAGTGGGTTAGACCCTCAGTGGAGAGACCCACAACATGAGACATTTAACTAGCACAGGTAGTAACAGACCACTTTTGATGGCACCTGAATAATTGCAAAATAGTACAAGGAGCTGGTTGCTGAGTGTGCACACCACTGCCCTCTACAGGATGGAATTACAATTGCTGAGTATGATGTCAGAGGCCCTGCATGACTAACAGGTAATGGAGATTCTCCTTTACCTCTGATAGTCGGCGTCTGTGCTTCGAGAGCGGGAAGATCTGAGTTTTCATGCTATTGCCATGAAGTACCTAATGTCTATAGTGCGCAGTACGGTGACAGTCCACAGCCCTGATCCTGCCTCTGAACACCAAGCAGGCAAAGCCTCATTGATTCCAGGGGCCTGCCTGCTCCTGTTCGCTGCAGGAGTAAGGTCTAAATTTCTGGAGGAGGGCGGAGAAGTTACAATGTCGCTATTAATATTTGCGTGAGAGTGTAATCAATGCACAATGGCAGGAGAGTGAGAGATTGCGGTGCAGTGTATGAAGTCTTGCCTCAGTTCTGTTGCTAACTGTCAAGCAGGAAAAATAAAGCACTTGTGATTTATACTCAGAGTAATCTCCACCGTGGTGTGAAATATGATGGCTTGAATCGGAAAGAGCAATGATGGCTGTTCACGTTTTTGATAGGCAATGGTTTTGAACTCTGTGATGAATTACACTGTCTGGTTTTTGCTCAGCCATCTTGGCTTGGGGATGTCATTTTGCTTTTGTTGAAAGGAAAAAAGAAAAATGTAACTGCAGAGCCCGTGGGTCTGATATGAGAGAGTTGCCATGTTGTGGCTGGTGAAGAGCTCTACTTTGTTTTGGTTCTGTTGAAAAGGCTCTTCGTATGGTACGTGCAGATTTCTGACAGAGATTGCTGCTGTTTATCCTGTCTTGATATGGTAGAAAAATGTTCTCTCTTTTATCTGTTTTAATTGGAACGCCAACAAAGATGCTGAATTGCACCAGGAATTTAAGCTTTGCTGCATTTTGAGCTAAAATATGGGTGAAACCCATAAATATGTCTCAATTTCAGACGTGCGATGTTATCTGTTGAAAGCTGGACAGTATTTTATTTATTTCAGATAACAGATTCTGAGACACGCATTCCCACGGAGTAGCACCTTTCCACCTCATGTAGACCCAGTGAATTCAGTGGGAGTATTTGTCGAGTAAGTGCTACTCAGAATGAGTAAAGCTATTGGAATCTAGCCCACAACAAGGAGGACAAATCCTGCCAGGAGCAGGGCCGTACTCATACGTTACTCAGAGCAGTTCAGATCTAACTTCACATTTCTCGTTTGGAGTGGGGAGGTGTGTTCAACACCTACCCGAGATTAAGCTTGAGTCACGATTCAAGCAGAAGGGGAGCAGACATCTAAAAAATCCCAGTGACAAAGGAATGAGTGGAATTCCTTTGTCACGGGGGGAGGGATAGCTCAGTGGTTTGAGCACTGGCCTGCTAAACCCAGGGTTGTGAGTTCAATCCTTAAGGGGGCCATTTAGGGATCTGGGGCAAAAATTGGGGATTGGTCCTGCTTTGAGCAGGGGGTTGGACTAGATGGCCTGCTAAGGTCCCTTCCAACTCTGAGATTCTATGAATTGCTTAGACAATAGATGAACAAGAGAAGTAACTAGTGTAAATAGCTAAACTCTGAGAATATGGTTAAAAGTGGTGAGTCAAATTCATGTCTGACATACACAAAGGTAACTCCCATGACTTTGGGGAGTTCAGCCGACGCCGTCATCAATGGCTTTGACTTTGCGTTCAGTGGCAAAAATGATTTAGGGCAAAATCGCTCACAGAAGGGCAAATCCAGCTTCCTTCTCCCACCTCAGCAGACCCCGAATTCAGGGGAACCAATGTGTGTCTCTGCTGCAGGGGAGGGCAGCGTATAGGGGAGCAGCACGCTCATTGTCCTCATCCAGAAGGGTTCCGAAGCAAGGGCTGAGCAGTGGTGGGGTTAATAGGGTCTCAGGCTGGCCCTGATTTTGCTCCCATTTAAATCAATGACCCCGTACTTTTGCCGTTGACTTCAATGGGAGGAGAAGCAGGACCTTAGTCCCTACAATTTCCTCTCCTTCTAATTTTGCCGTAGCTGAGTTCCAGCTGGTTAATCCAATGTCTTTTGGGATGCAGGTGCCGAAGTGTTTATTTTCATTAGTACGTCAGATGCTATTTTTAGCTCTTTGGGCTTTGGGATGAATGAATACCAGCGCAGACATTAAACCATATGAAACAGGTGGATTTAACCTCGCCGTTTATTTTTACTTCCCCGTATCCAAATAATCAGGATGTGGTTATCTGCAAGGTGATAGACGGCAACTTTTTATTTCAATGCACAGCCAAGTACAAAAATACACATTACAAAGCACCACAACGGGGGGAAAAAACCTGGGCCGGATCCTCAACTGCTGTAAATTGGTGTCGCTCTGTTAGCTTCTGGATCACCGCTCAGAATGAGTAGACACATCAGTCTCACCTTATTCATTCCTTTGTCTCTCACCTTTGACTCCTCTGGAGTTATTCTGGTTTATATCAGCCATTTCCTAAACCTTATGGACAAAAGAAAAGGGTCTGAAACCAGATAACAAAAGCACATGTAAAAATAATTAAAATTCACACCATTTTTCTACCTTCCTCTACAGCGTCTGGTACTAGCAAATGTCAGAACAAGTGTAATCGGCAAGCTGGCTTGTTGTTCTGATCACTTAAGGAAAAGCCCGTGTGAGAAGCAGAGAAATGAAGACACATGTTATAGCTGGACTTTTAAAACAGCACTTTGCTTCATCTCTCTTGTAGTGTGGGAAACAAGAGCAAAGTCAAACATTTCTGCTGGGTATATTCTGCTTGATCTCATGAGAGATCTGCGAAAGTGGGGATAAAACAACTCTCGTACATCATCAGAATATATTTACACAGCCTTTCTATTCCTGCCTGCTCCAGGAGGAGAGTCAACAGAGAGTGGCAGAGTCAGAGTTGAATTATGCTCTCTGGGGCTGGGCGTGGAAACAGATTAACAAGCAGATTTCTTCAGGGGCTGGAGGCCCCAACCCAGCTCCCAATCAAATCAAGGGCAAGATTCCCAGCCAGGTCGGCGTGAGCTGGGTCGGCTCCTAAGCATCAGGGAAGGCAGGATAGCGCACTAAGCTATGGATGAGTCAGGGGTAGGCTGACCATACGTACCGTTTTAAATGGGACAGTACCGTTTTTTTCATATTTCCCGACCGTCCCGTCGTTTTAATATAAATGTCAATTTTGTCCCGTTTTTAATAAACTATATATAGTTTTTATTTTTTTGTAAAAAACTGAACGCTGGCTTGTTGCGGCTGCCCCGCGTCTCCCCGCCGAGCAGCTGAGCGGGGAGACAAAGGGCAGCTTGTTGCGGCTGCCCCTCGTCTCCCCGCCGAGCAGCTGAGCGGGGAGACGAGGGGCGGCTTGTTGCGGCTGCCCCTCGTCTCCCCGCCGAGCTGCTGAGCGGGGAGACGAGGGGCGGCTTGTTGCGGCTGCCCCTTGTCTCCCCGTCCCGTTTTTGCCATCCCAATGTCCCGTTTTTGGCTCAAGGAAATATGGTCAGCCTAGTCAGGGGCTCTTTCAGGCTCTGCTGAGTGACCCTGGGCAAGTCATTTCCCCTCCGTGTGTCTGCTCTGTTTGGGACTGGCTCTTCCTTGCCCTTGTCACAGCTCTCTGCTGCCCTCGTCGCGTGCCCTTCCTCCTGTGTGCACGTCGGTGTGAGGGATTCAATGGGTCGTTCTGCTTTGCAGATGCTGCAGGTTCGGTTTGGGGCGGCGCACTGTCTCCTGGCACTTACTCTGCTGCAGCGGCTCCCTGGCCCTGCTGTCCTCGCTGAGGCCGCTCCACAGGTAAGAGGCTCTTCCTGACACTGCCGCATGCATCTTCCCTCCCTAGGGAGCTCAAAGCCAGGGGCAGCTGGAGAGGCAGGTATCTCCTTAGGGCAGGGATGAGATGGGCAGTGGGCTCTAAGGGAGGTGTTACACTTGGCACGTGGTACAGCCACAGTCTAAGGGATGGCACAGAGCTGCGCTGCCCCGGGAGCAGAGGAGAGGTTGACGTGTTCGTCTCCCCAGCCCCTCACTCGCTATGGGGAGGAAGAGCAGAGTACTTCATCCCGCCCCGTGGAGTAATTTACCCCCTCCCCTCTGTGCACCAGCTATTCTGGCCAGGGATTAGGGGAGGAGGCTGGCACCCTCTCTGCTCCATCCGTGACCCTTGTTCGCCGTGGGGAGTATCGGACGCTCTCCTCCCTGACTCCCAGTCTGAGCTAGGGAACAAGGGTAGGTCCTTAATCCCCCCTGTGGCTGAATTAGGGCTATGCCAGCCTAGCTCCAGCCCCACTCCCGTGAAAATCAACGGAAAGATTCCTGGCCAGTTCAAGGGGACTTGGCTCAGCTCCGAAATGTCAAGGGAGGCAACGCGGCTGGGAGTCGGGAGACCCGTGTCGTACCCTGGGACGCCGTGGTGTTGTACCAACATGGAACAAAATGACTGTCCCTGCCCACAAGGTGTTATCTGGGTGGGCCCTTCGCCTGACAACAGGGGAGGGAAAACACGGTAAAAAACAGGAAACGGTGACTATAAAAACCACTGACACTGGCAGGGGGACACCTGTATTGTTAGAACTACAGTAGAGGCCTCAGAGCCCCATTGCGCTAGGCCCAGTACTGGCACATCGCGTGAAACAGTCCCTGGACCGCCAGCTGCCTTTCCTAGCCCGCCCCTTCCGACTGACCATTGCTTCCAGAGACACGGCAGAGGCCCAGGAGGCTGCAATGTTCCCTCCGCACCGTTAACGGGACGTTTGGGAGGTGTCACCCAACCCAGCATTCCCTTTCCACAATACTTGAGTGAAGGATGTAGCGCCTACCAGGCCAGAAACCCAGCATTCCCTTTCCACAATACTTGAGACTCTGAGAAGAGAAAATCAGTCAAAGGAAATGCGTACAATGAGGTGGCCCAACCAAGGGGTTGACTGTGCTATATCCTGTGAGTAACTGTAATACCAGGGTGAAGTGTTCCTACTGTGGGACGCCCCAAGTTCCCTTTTAAGATCACCCACTCAATCCCTATGGATCCCGTCGCCCTCCAGTGAACGATAGCCAGCTGCAGTGCGGAGTACGTTCGTTATTTAACAGCACCTGCAAACGTGCTGAAACAGTTTGGAGTGGGACCAAAAAAATACAATCCCTGACTGAAATAGCAATATAAATGTAGGTAAAACGAATGCATTTGCCCTGTCTCCGTCTCTCTGGCCTCCATTACTGTTGTATCTCAGTGCGCAGCAAATGGAAGTGTATGATGTTTGAGGGAAATGGTGATCTGTTTGTCAAGAGACAAACAGGTGAAATTCATCAGATAAAAGTTGTGATGATTTACCCAGCTCCGTGGAGACAGAGTAGAGTAAACAGGCACGATGGATTCCCTGACATCTTTCCAGGAGCCCAAGAATTGCACCATGCTGTTCTTTAGCAGGTGCAGCCTGTACATGCCAAAGAGCCACATATGATCCTGCTTATTTATTTGAGTGGACTTCAGCTGGGATCAAGAAGGCGCATCGGATGGAGACCTATAGTCCTGCCATGCGTCACCTGCCCATTAAAGCTGTGGGATTCTGTGGGCCACACTGTAAAACATGAATGGGGCACATCTGACCCAGATGAGAGCCAAAACCCAACCGATGTTGATTCAGACCTGGCACCACAGTACCTCAGGGGAATTGTAGTTTGAGTACCTCTTGCTCTCAGTCTCTTCTGTGGGCTGGACTCCCTGGCTGGACTACATTTCCCATGATGCACCATGATCTGCCCTCTTGCATCATGGGAGGCGCAGTGCAGTGGGAAGACCAGCACAGAGGAGAATGAGTTCATGAGACACCCAAACAACTTCCATCAAGCTCTGAAACAGCATTTCTGAATCAATATCTTCTGTTTTGGAGTATTCCTTTCTTTGACAAAGTCGAATTTCTCTGCAGAAAGCTGACCCTTTGATAACAAAATTTGTTTAGTCAAAAAAAACCAATTTTGATGGAAAATTGGCAATCAGCACTAAAAGCCATCAGGAGTTTATAATTTTAAACAGGTCTCAGCTTCTGAGGATTTTTGCCTTAATATCTGGCAAGATCTTCTGTTAAAGTGGGTTGTATATGAAGGGTTTTAAATGGTCAAAGCTTTCAAGTTTCCTTGAAAGGTTTTTAATCTTCCTTAAAGTCTCAGACTAGTGTTCACATGTGCAACAGAGTTTCCTAAATACCTGAAATAAACTACTCTTAAACCCTCAAAGGACCTAATGAACGCATCCTACCTGTGATCGATGTGGAGTGCATATGGTTCCCATAGCTCTACATGTAGATGGATGTGTAGAACTTCCCTGGTGACTTGTTAAGGTCAAGGGAAGCCCGTTTGTTCCAGATTACACACTTCACAAATATTGCGGTATAATGCAGCGATTCAGAAGCACCCTTTCTACCCTTAGCAGTGAGTTCCATTTCCTCATCCAATCCATGACCATCCAACCGAATGAGAGATTTGTAAACTCCATTTCTTTAATGATTTCTGACTGGCTCCCTGAATGCCCACAGCGGAAGCACAAAAGGAAGGAGGCTAGGTAATGCATTTGCATTTTTCAAATATAGGGCCTGGGTGTGGGTATTCTTACAGTAACTCCAGATGAAATTCTGCTACTATCTTACCTTTATATCTGAATCTGAATCATTCCTGGGATATTTGACACTGGGCCATGAACAAGGCTCCCTCATCCCCGTCTCTCAGGCGGTTTGCTGGAATGGCTCCCTTGTTGTGTTTTTAACTTCACTCTTTCACAAGGACAAGTTGTTGGCCTATCACTCAATCCCCGACCTAGGGGGGCAGTGGCAGCTTTTTGCCTGGTCCCTATCCTTTGACCTGTACAGGTTGGGTGGCCCTGCCAGGAGTTAAAGTTCCTACCAGCATAACTGTCAGCCTTCCCACCGTGTCAAGGTGCGGTCCTTGGAGAAGGAGACTTATATGGTCTTTGAAATACTGCCTCCCCTGGAATTGAGCATATTCACCCAACAGAATAAAACCAATGCCTAGGTCAGGAGCTGAAGAAGACGACTGTATCCAACTGACAGTGAGTGGGGAATTTAAAGTAGGCAGAGAATAATCACCTACATTATCATTGAGCAAGGGCACTGAGGCTAACATCCTTAATCTGCTGAAAGGTGCCCCGGACTCTTAAATGACCAAAAGTGGTCAGCGCATCAGCTTTACATCTGCTTTTAAAAAGACTAACCATGGAGCAATATTTTTTGCCTCTTACAAAGCAGAGCAAATTGTTTCACTGTCTGTTTTTATGTCTTTGGTATTGACAGAGGCCAGTCAGTATTTGCCAGCTCCCCAATATGCATAAATATAATCTAGTAAGGGTGTTAACCTTAGCATCATAAGAACAGCCATATTGGGTCAGCCGAATGGTCCATCCAGCCTAGTATCTTGTCTTCTGACAGTGGCCAGTGCCAGGTGTTTTAAAGGGAATGAACAGAACAGGGCAATCATCAAGTGTCCTAAATGAAGTTCAGAAAACATCCTGCCTATCCAAATTCCCTGTAAGTTTCAAGAGGATATGCTGCTCTTTATTTCCTGTCCTAAACTTGCATAAGGCTGCCATGCCATGTCGTACCTCTGAACTGGTAGCATTTCAGTGCTAGGTGAAATGATTTTGATGTATTGTTTGCATAACAATTGATCAAACTAGTAAAGTGATTTGGGATGGAAAATACTATATAGGCATTTATTACAGCTGGTCGTACAACAAAAATCAGTTTCCTGAAAATGTCAAATTTTTGAAGCTGTTTTCATTTCAAAGAGCTTGAAAATAAATATTTAATTCCCCCCCCAAAAAAATTGTATAATTATTTAATTGAAATTTTAAAAATTGAATACATTCTTGAAAATGTTATTGAAATGATTATGGAAAGTTTTTGTTTACCAAAACTGGATTTCAGTCAATAAAAAATGTTCTTAACCATTTTGAACAACATTTGAGATAAAACTTTCAATTAAAAAGTCACGCATTTTTTTCTGAAAAACGGAGAATTTCAACAATGTCAACGACCTTACATTAAAAAAATTCATCTTGGAAAAATGGCCAATTTTCAATTAAAAAAAAATCTCATTCTACTGATTTGCTCCAGCTTTAGTATTTGTGGATTCTAATGTATTTATGGGCTGTACCAACCACTGTGCAGTTTGAAATTCTTTCCCTGAAACAGACACATCAAGCAAACCCATCCCCTCTTCCTTTGCAGCCCTTTGACTCTTCCATAGTATTAGGCATGGAAGCACATTCCACATCCAGCGAAGAGAAGTCAGCCACTGACCTGGCAGCTAAACTGTTGCTCCTCGATGAGCTAGTATCTCTTGAAAACGACGTGATTGAGACCAAGAAGAAAAGAAGTTTCCCAGGGTTTGGGTCTCCCCTCGACAGGCTTTCTGCTAGTTCGGTGGATCTGAAAGGCAAGCAGAGGTAAGCTGTATGATCGGACGGTACAGTGATGAGCGCTGTAAAGAACGTTGCTAGATAGACCTTCCAAATGCAAGCTACTCATTTTCATTAGCTAGCTAGTTCTGTGGGTAATTGATTTGTCAGCATATTGAAGTCAGTGCAGACTACTCATCTTCTCGATGTTGCTGCAAGATTTATAGCTCTTCAGCTCTGGTAAGTAATGCACTCTGCAGCGGATTTATCCTTGTAGCCCTAATCAACCTACAAGAGACATCCAGGTAAACTTAGTCCTCCAGCGCACCCTTTTCCATTCATGTTAATGGCCCTTTAGTTTAACAGGCTATTTAGGCAGTAAAACTGTTCAAGGAATATATACTGTCTGGGGTTTAAAAGTAGGGTGACCAGATGTCCCGATTTTATAGGGACAGTCCTGATATTTGGAGCTTTTTCTTATATAGGCACCTATTACCCGCCACCCCATGTCCTGATTTTTCACACTTGCTATCTGGTCACCCTATTTAAAAGTGAAGGGATGGGGAGATAAATGTTTCCAAGAACAGATAGCTGGAGAGAGGGCATCTTACACAGCAAATCTTGACCGACACCGTAGTGTGCATACAAGTCATGGACAGTACATGATAGGCAGGGCATCTTGAGTAAGGCCTTCAGGATCCTGGTCTATTGGTTTCACTGAGATTGGATCTGAGCAAAGCCCTGTACAATGTGCCTATCCTACAATGCACCTGTTAATATTCAGGCCTGATATCTTGACTGTTCACCTTAGAGGAGATGGGGCTTTATGTTGGAAAGAGCCAAGGAGATGAGAATTAAGAAGGCAAAGGAGATGCATGTGGCTGTGGAGCAAGACTTGCAGGGTGTGTCTGCTGTTCACCGTAATGGAAAGCGCTCGCTAAGATCTCTCTCTCTCTCTCGCCTCCTTTGCTATTTGCTGCTGGTGACCATCTTCCCTCACCTTTCAGACCCAGTCCAGCAAAGCACTTAGTGATGTGCTTAAAGTTAGGCGCTCACTTAACTGATTTGCTGGAGAGGGGCCTTTGTATGGATGGGTGAACAATGGTCTGATCAAATAAAATCTGATCCGAGCCTTCACCCAAAACTTACCACAAACCTGGAACCAGAATTTTTACTGAGGTCTGTAAAAGTTTAGCTGACTGTGTTTAATTTGGAAGTGAAAAATAGTCACTAGAGCCAGCCAACATTTTTCCAAAATTGTTTTTTTTTCAAAGATATTTTTGCAATTAACCAGCTTTAATACTCGCTCTGCACTTCCAGGCTCTGGCCGGTAGGGGGTGAAAAGTAAAATGATTAAAACCTCAGGCGGTGTTTTTTGCCCTTACAGCTCACTATGGACTCAAAATATGCCCATTTCTGATAAAAAAAAAAAACTACGGTAAGAGTGAGGGGGTTTTAAGCAAAATGTGGCTGTTTTGGGGTGCAAAAATGAGCCCTTTTTTCAAAAGAAGAGTTTTTCCACAAACACATGGAAATTCATATTTTAGATGTAAAATATTGATTTGATCTAAATTACACAGAAAGCAAAATATCTGAGGAAGGGGAGGAGGAAGTTTGAGAAATGGGCCAATATTTCTGAAATCAAAAACAATTTCACCCAGGCCGAGCTGAACTCTGACGTGCCAGAGTATCACCGAATATCTCCTTTCATGACATTTCCAGCCCCGGTTTCACCCTTGAGAGTTTCATTGCTCGGAGGAGCAGACAAGCTTTTGGCTTCTAGATGAAGCAAATGTTGAAGCCATTTGAGGTTCTCTGATCACTATGTTTTACACAGCTACTGTGCTCACCAGCATCCTGGGGTCACTCTAAACAATCACCACACTAGTGTATAGACCAAGGGAATGCTGTTTGGTCATATAGACCAAATCAGAAATGACAAAGGGTCCTGTGGCACCTTATAGACTAACAGAGGTATTGGAGCATAAGCTTTCGTGGGTGAATACCCACTTCTTCGGATGCAAGCAGTGGAAAAAAGAAGTGGGTATTGACCCACGAAAGCTTATGCTCCAATACCTCTGTTAGTCTATAAGGTGCCACAGGACCCTTTGTCGCTTCTACAGATCCAGACTAACACGGCTACCCCTCTGGTACTTCAAATCAGAAATGTTTCTTAGCGTATATACTAGAGCAAGTATAAACCAATGACAGAGTCTCTGCCTTCTCTGGTGGGGGGTCCATGTGGGATGACACCCTGACACCTTTAGCTGAAGGAGATTTAGAGATCCTGAATGTAATGGCTTGGAAAGCTCTCAGACGCTGAAAAAGACGTTACACCCGGTATTAATACAGTGCTGTGATACAGACTCACATAGAAGAAACTTACAGCAGAGATTGGGGGAAATCCTAGCCCCACTGAAGTCAATGGGAAAGTGGCCATTCACTTCATCCTGGATTTCTCCTATACTTAGTTAGCATTAAGAAGCTTTGGAAATAGGGTGACCAGATGGCCCGATTTTATTGGGACAGTCCCGATTTTGGGGTCTTTTTCTTTCATAGGCTCCTATTACCCCCCACCCCCTTCCCGATTTTTCACATTTGCTGTCTGGTCACCCTATTTGGAAAGCAGAGACCAAAGCAAAAGCTGACGAGCTTTCAGATGAGATGTGAGGCGATGGAGACTCCAGTCAGCATCACAAAGGCATAAACCGTGTTTTAAACAAAATTCCTTTTGATTTCCCTGTCCAATGCCAAGGCCTGTTTGGCCGACGGGCGAAGATGCACAGAGGCTCAGCAGACAGCGATGGGCTGAAAGTCGCTGTCATTGCCACAGGTGGCCACAAGAGGGATCAGTTCAGCCGTAAAACGCCTTCACTTTGTTCCAACGCTTTCCATGGGAAACAGGCCCAAAGTAAAGAATTCTGGGGCCCTGACCACTATGGAAATTGGGGGGTTCTCCATATTCCTTAAATTATGACCGCCCCTTATGTACCCAGCCCGCCCCCCGACCCCTAAATGCCCCCCCACCTCGCATGTACCCCAACAACCCTCCCGCAGCCCCCACTGATCCCGAGACCTCCCCCACCCACATCCCAGCAGCCCCGACGTACATCCCGCTGACTGCAGCCCCCAAAACTGGAGTCCCATCAGCCATAGCCCCTACTGTCCGCCACTCACTGCCAACAGCCCCTCCCCCACCTCCACTGTCTCCCCCAGCACTCGCCCCATAGCCCTCACCCACTGCCCCCCAGGACCTTCCTGGCCGCTCACCAGCATGTCCCCATAATTCAGCACTCCACTCCGGGTGACAGTGGCTCCTCCCTATCCCGGCCACCCAGGTCTGCTGGTTCCCATCGCCCGCACCTTGCGCTCACAGGCTTGGCCGGCAGCCGGGCCAAATCCGAGGGAGTGCAACTGTGATCTGGGGCACAGCATCATAGTGCTACTCGGTTTGGGGGTGTTTCTGTTGGCTGGGGGCTCCTCTGAGGTGGGTCCCTCTGCAAGTGCGCTGAGTGCACCTGGGTTAGTCTGTGCCTGGGACCCGGGTGACACCTTGGGTTTTGAGTTCCAGTTTTACAGTGAATTTAGCGATGCTGAAAGGCACCAGATTGAGAGCTCTGGAAAATGAAGTCCTCCTTATATCCAGCCAAATGCAGACAGAGAGCAGAAGTGCACGCTGCCCTGATGCCTCCGAGTCCCCCGCAGGGGGGTGTTGGCATTAGGAAAAAAGGTGTGTTCTTCACACAGGTTAGGTAACATGAGGTAAAACCCTGGTGAAGACCAGGGCAATTGGCAGTTTTCACACGTTTTAGCAGGATGAGTTAAAGACTTTGGGGGCTCCTATGGTTTACCTTAATCCACTAACTCTTGTGAAAACTCCCAGACTGCTTGATCCTCACTAGGATTTTACACTGTTAGCTAACTTGAGTTAAGAACATGCCTAGTGAAGACAAGGCCTAAGAGAGTGAAGCGAGTTCATTTTCCAGTTCTCCATCTCTTTGTAAAGTTTCTCCAAGGACAAAAATTAGGAGTATTCCCCAGGTGGGAATTTACTAGGTGTTTGCAGAAGCACCATGGTTTTTACTGCAAAGTGCCAGTGCTTTTATGGGTGTTAATGCAAGTTCCTCCACTCTCAAAAACCAGGCTCAGTTTTTCATGAAACATTGGAAGCAGGGATGGGAATATTCCTTCTTCTCTTGTTTAGTTTTTCCTGCATGCATGGCCATATCGGTCATGATTAAGGACACAAGGGAAGGTTTAGCTAGGAATATCTCACCTTTTGGTTTTGTTTGTTTAAAACCAATGATTGAAATCTCAGGCCTTGGCTACACTTGCAGATGTACAGCGCTGTGAGTTAAACCCGTCTTCGTACAGCTGAGTAGGGAAAGCGCTGCAGCCTGTCCACACTGGCAGCGGCCAGTGCAGTAAGGTGGCTACATTTGAGGCATTTGCAGCTGTATTGGGAGCGGTGCATTATGGGCATTCAAGTGGCCGCAACGTGCTTTTCAAATGGCGGGGGTGAGGGGGACTTTGACAGGGAGCGTTTTGGGAGAGAGAGTGGGTTTTTGGAATCTCCACAGAGTGTCAGCTCATTATCTCCTTACACACCTCCACATCCCCTGCCTCTCTCTCAATCACTGAAAGCAAACAGCAGGGGCTTTGTTTGTTTTTAAAGAGCAGATAAAAGAGAACTTGGGGAAACGGAGCCCCCCCCACCCCGTCTCTGTCCAAGGCAACTTTGCTGCCGGCATTCCTAACGGAGCCCCCTCCCCACCCCGCCTGCAAACAGTAGCTGTGTTTGTAGCAGCTCCAGACGGAGCTCTGAACTCCAACCCGGAAGTGCCGTTTCAAAACAAAGGCAGCTTCCGGAGATCAGTAACTGCGGAGTTCCTCGGCTACACTGAAAGACCAACGTTCCACCCACTTCGCAACAGCTGTTATTCCTCTCGGGGAGGTGGAGTACATGCAGCGCTGTATCTGAGGAGATACACCGTTGCACGTGCCTTGCAAGTGTAGCCAGTTAGTGAGTTACAGCGCTGCCGGCAGTTTTATTGCGCTGTAACTCGTAAATGTAACCAAGGCCTCAGGCTCATGTTTGTGGCTATTGAGTTGTCTAAACGTTGCATTGCAAACAACCATTTTAGAAAGGAGACTGGAAAACACTTATTAGGTCTCCTCTATTTCATCCCTTCTACCTCTGCAGGATGCTTCCCCCGTGTACCTTTCCCCACAATGACAGAACAAGGAGTAATGGTCTCAAGTTTCAGTGGGGGAGTGTGACAAGATGGCCAATGTTAGTATGGTGGGTCCTGTGCTTTTCTTGGCAGGGGGCTACAATGCCACCTTTTGCCTCTGCTCTTGGGGCCCTGAGGGCCCTGCTAGTGGCCCGGGAATGTGGTAAAGGAGGGAAGCGGGGGAAGGGGTCTGGATTTACTCTGAGCCTAAGCACCTCTCAATCCCTGCGGGTTCTCACCCTCTACCCCCTTGGGTGGGGAACCTTCAGTCCTTAGACACTGGGGCAGGTCTCCCTTACTTTGGTTCTCTGATAATTCAAGTCTCACAGCCCACCTCCAAGCTCCAGTCCTCTCGCCTTCCTCCTTCCCCCTGTCTGCCTGAAGCAGGAGGTTTTATTAGGTTCCTGACAGCAGGGCCGGCTCCAGGCACCAGCCGACCAAGTACCTGCTTGGGGCGGCACCTGGAGAGGGGTGGCGCTGAGGGTTTTCTTTTTTTTTTTTTAATTAAACAAAAAAACCACTCTTCCCGGCCGGGGCACGCTCCCTGCTGGCGCCCCGGCCGGGGCAATGGGGGGTGGCTGTGCCGCGCTCCCAGGCGGCGCCGGGGTAGAGGGGATGTGGGAGAACCCCGCTCCCCGCCGGCGCCCTGGCCAAGGCAGCGGGGGGTGGCCGTGCTGCGCTCCCAGGCGGTGCCCCGGACGGGGCAGCAGGTGAACCCCGCTCCCAGCCGGCGCCCCAGACGGGGCAGTGGGGGGCGGCCATGCTGTGCTCCCAGGCGGTGCCCGGTCTGGGCAGTGGGTGAACCCCACTCCCAGCCAGCGCCCCAGATGGGGCAGTGGGTGAACCCTGCTCCCAGCCAGCACCCCAGATGGGGCAGCGGGTGAACCCCGCTCCCAGTCGGCGCCCCAGATGGGGCAGCGGGTGAACCCCACTCCCAGCCAGCGCCCCAGACGGGGCAGCGGGTGAACCCCGCTCCCAGTCGGCGCCCCAGACAGGGCAGCGGGTGAACCCCGCTCCCAGTCGGCGCCCCAGATGGGGCAGTGGGTGAACACCTCTCCCAGCCGGTGCCCCAGACGGGGCAACGGGTGAACCCTGCTCCCAGTCGGCGCCCCAGATGGGGCAGCGGGTGAACACCTCTCCCAGCCGGTGCCCCAGACGGGGCAGGGGGGGGCGGCCGTGCTGCGCTCCCAGGCGGCGCCCGGCTGAGGCAGCGGAGCGGCCGGCGGCTTTTTTGCCTGGGGTGGCAAAAAAGCCAGAGCCGGCCCTGCCTGACAGGGCCTTAATTGACGGCAGGTGCTCCAATTAACCTGTAGCCACCCTCCCTAGTCTACAGGGAACCACACCTTAATTAGCCTAGAGCTTATATATTTCCCCTCAACCACGCTACCACTGCTCCCTGGCCCTCATGTATCACAGGGAGGTTTAGGTTGGATATTAGGAAACACTGTTTCACTAGTAGGGTGGTGAAGCACTGGAATGGGTTACCTAGGGAGTTGGTGGAATCTCCTTCCTTAGAGGTTTTTAAGGTCAGGCTTGACAAAGCCCTGGCTGGGATGATTTAGTTGGGGTTGGTCCTGCTTTGAGCAGGGGGTTGGACTAGATGACCTCCTGAGGTCCCTTCCAACCCTGAGATTCTATGATTTACAGACTCTAATTCTAAATGTCCAAAACAATGGACCACCCTCGCCACACGCACGTCATTTCAGAGAGTGTCCCACAAGCTAATGTTGGAAAGCTTGTGAGGTGACTACACAGATTGATTTAAAAAAAACAAGTCACAGCCAGGAAAGTCTTTGCCCCAGGACAGCCTGGGCAAGGGGAGAAGTGACCTTAGACCACTGCTGAACCACCCAGCTTCTGGGCTGCTGAAATGGCCTCTGGCGTAACTTAGAGCAGCCCCCGGGGCTGCCTATGGATTACACTGAGCCCAAATTATTATTGTGCCAAGGTCTGTGGCTACTCCCCGGCATGCCCCCTGTACATTAACCCAATGCTTCTTCTGCACCGGGGGAATTAACCCGCTGCCTGTCGATGCACATGTCCTGCCCCATGTCCTGCCACCGTGGTGTCCAGCGGGGACAGGATCAACCCCTTAGTGTTTATCACAAGACAGTAAAACACAATCCCCAGCACCTAGAGCGCTGCCCACCCTGGGGCTCAGCCTGGGTCTGGGCCCCTGGAGCTTGGAGTCGGACCTTGCCTAAGGCATCCTCCCCTCCTTACAGCCCTTGTTTCAGGGGAGTGGGGAGCTGAGTTTGAGTTAACCCTTTGTTCACCCTGGCACATAGACGTGGCTTGCAGTCAGGCTGACTTCCTGGGATTCACCCTCTATTTCCCATCCCACTCCTCTTAGTCACACCCGCTCCCTCTGGCCTCCCTCAATAATTCCTCTCTGGCCTCGATTTTCAGACCCTTTAGGGACTTATCTCCCTCTACATATACCTTTCCTCATAACCCATAATCCGTCCCGCCCCATAACCTTTCTGGGCGTGGCCACCCACTACGGCAGGGGACTCAGGCTCCGATCCTGCCCTTCATTTCAAATGAATTAAATTGGCAGCAGTGAGGAGGTGCTTTCAGTGCCAAGCCCCCCAGGAGTTATACTGAGTAAGCGACTGGCTGAGCGCGGAGCTGAGGACGGAAGAACGTGTCTGAGGAGATTTCAAAGGGCCTGGAACTCTGGGGGTTTGAAACGTGACTGGGGATCCAGCCCTCTTTCCTCGAAAGGCCTCGTGTTTTAGGAACACCGGCCCGGTCACACTCTCCACCTCATCAGCGCGCCAAGGGAATGCTCCTGAGGATTCCCCGGGGCTGCCAAATATGCTTGGAGCAACACGCGATGCATGCCAGCAAGTGCCGCTCCTTGCTAACGGGAGCCAGCAGCCTACCCGTGGGAGGAGAGGCCCGTCAGGGTCAGCTGGAAAAGCTGTTAGCTGGAGGGGTGAGAGAGGCAAGAGGAAGAGGGGAAGGGAGAGTGAGTTCAGAGGAGACAGGGAGAGGGCCTGGAGGGTGCAGACTGGGAGCCTGGAGACGAGGAAGCGAAATCGGTTTCGTTTGACAAGCTTGTTTCATGAGCAACATAAAAAGAGGGGGATCGGTTCAGCACTCCCATGCGGCCCTCTGCACCCCCTGGGCTGATGCAAAGGGGCCATAGGGGAGGCCTCCTTCCCCACAGAATAACCCCAGCATGTGGGTCTACTGCAGCAGGCGCAGAGACAGCTCTCCAACTGCTTTCCTGCAGCCCCTGGTGCACGGGACACTGGAGGCAGAGGAGGGAGGGGGCAGCTCAGGAGTGGGAGGAGGAAGAGGAGAAGGCGGGGTAATGGGAGTGTACTTACCCCAGGTCGTGTAGGATGGAATATCAGTTGTGCCAACACAACACCCGTTGCTCCTTTGGAACTAGGAGAGGAGTCCATCCTTCTCAGTGTTTTCCTGCCATTGGCAACATTTGGAGGAACTGTTCAGTGTTGCTGTGACACATTGGCAAGGTCGGATTTGCTGCAGTGACTCAGACTGATGCTTCATTGTCTTTGGTGTTTTTGTCTCTGACAGTGGACAATGCTGAGTGCTTCAGAGGAAGGTGTAAAACCCCACAAAATACCTGACTGTGCACCGTTGTACTTTGGAGGAGGGCAGGATGGCCACTTTATGGCCTGAAAAATAAGGTTTCCCAGCGCTTGTAACTTCATCTTGATATTTGCCTTAATAATATCTGGCAGCAATGAGTTCCATGGGTGAATTCAACTTTGCATAAATACTATTCCCGTTTACATTTTTAAAATCTTTTCCTCCTTCTTTGAATAGTAGATGAACAACTGCCAAGCTGTTGAACTTGAATTGATATGCAAACTAGATACCATCAACTCAGGGTTAAATAGGGACTGGGAATGGCTCGGCCATTACGTTAATTGAATCTATTTCCCTTAAGTTAACGATCCTCACTCACACCTTTGTCAACTGTCCTCAATGGGCCATCTTGTTTATCACTTCAAAAGTTTTTTTTCCCCTGCTGTTATAGTTCCTCTTGATTAATTAGCCTCTTAAAGTTGGTATAGGCACTTCCACCTTATCATGTTTCTCTGACTGTATAAATATCTGTCTACTGTATGTTCCATTCCATGCGTCTGATGAAGTGGGTTCTAGCCCACGAAAGCTTATGCTGAAATAAATGTGTTAGTCTCTAAGGTGCCACAAGTATTTCTTATTTTCTTTTAACTGCCAAATGGGGATAATGGACCAAATTCAGCCTTGCCGTAAACAGCTGCAACTCTCTGCTCCCTGCAGGGGTAGCTTTTCTTATAGAGGCTGCAGCTTATGAAATGCAAAACACCTTATTTTGAGTAACTGTCCGTAACCTCCAGCATTAACAGCAGAGCTGTGCTGACCAAGCCCCACTGCCAAGACTGGTGTGAAATGGAGGAAGCAAAGATGCAACCACCTTTTGGTTACTCCTGTGAAGTATCTTTACCAGTTTTTGCCCTGGTTTTTTTTTGTGCAGGAAGGTGGTGGAGTTGCCCAAGCGACGATTTGGAATTCCTCTAGACCGAATTGGAACGAACCGTCTCGCCAGCACCAGGGGTTAGCAGATGGTGCAAGTAAGTCAGGTTCACCAAAGCAATGTTCAGACATCACGTAGGATCCAGTGCTGCTCTCGGTTACAGGCCTGTAAGCTCATATGATGTCAGTGGATTTGGAAGTGGATTAATTTCATTTGGCCACCAAATGAAATGAATAGGGAGTAGGTTTAAAACAAACACAAGAAAGTATTTTTTCATGCAATGCACTGTCAACCTCTGGAACTCCTTGCCAGAGGGTGTTGTGAAGGCCAATACTATAAGGGGGTTCAAAAGGGAGCTAGATAAATTCATGGTGGATAGGTCCACCAATGGCTATTAACCAGGATGGGCAGGGATGGTGTCCCTAGCCTCTGTTTGCCAGAAGCTGGGAATGGGCGACAGGGGATGGATCACTTGATGATAACCTGTCTGTTCATTCCCTTTGGGGCACCTGCCATTGGCCACAGTCAGAGGACAGGATACTGGGCTTGATGGACTTTAGTCTTACCCAGTATGGCCGTTCTTATGTTCTTATGAAGGTCATATCTGTGGAAAGATGACTTCATGTCATCATAATGGGAGACCTGGTAACAGTCTTCAAATATGTTAAGGTCTGTTATAAAGGGGACTGCGATCAGTTGTTATCCATTTCCACTGGAGATAGGACAAGAAGTAATGGACTTAATCAGTAGCAAGGGAGATGTGGGCTGGATATTAGGAAAAACTTTCTAACTCTAAGGGTAGTTAAGCTCTGGACTAGGCTTCCAAAGGAGGCTGTGGAATCCCCTCATTGGAAATTTTTAAGAACAGGTTGAATAAACTGTCACAGATGGTCTAGGTTTACTTGGTCCTGCCTCAGTGCAGGGGTCTGGACTAGATGACTTTTTGAGATCCCTTCCAGCCCGACATTTCTATAATTCTATATAACATTGCATTATCTCTGTGTATTTAGATTTGATGCCTTAAGAAGTTAGGAATTTGTAACCCCCATAATAAATCCAATACACCTTACTTTGCTTATCTTTCATAGACCTTTTTAGAGTATCTTTGTCTGGGGCTTTGAGTTTCTGACTAGGACAATATAACTTTCATTGGGTTTTTTTTCTGCAGGTGCCTCTACGCTGGATGATTGATGCTGTATTGGGAATGTCACAGAAATATGGACGATGCTTCAGAGAGTGTCTTGTCATTGATTAATGATTCAACATTTAAGGAATTGACCTACTGCAAAATCTATTTCACATTGCATTTTACAAACAATAACAGATTCAATCCATCAGATCAGAACATTCTCACAGCGACATTTTGGTCTGACAATAAAAGGGAACAGAAAATGAGTGTATATGATTTCACTGCATGACCATTTAAAAAAAAAAAGTCATAAAAGTTTCTTATCCTAGCAAGGACTATTAGAATTTTTGAAGAAAAATAAAACTTTTAGAGATGCCAACAGCACTCTGTGGAAGGCAGAATTGCTTTGTAAATTTCACTCAAGAGGGTTGGTTATTCGTTTCATGTGGCTAAGAGAAAGATTTACTGGTTAAGGGGACAAATCCAGCTTTTATTCAGTCCTTATTCAGGCAAAACTTTTACTGATGTCAGCAGGCGTTTACCTGAACAAAACCCATGTAAATACCTTAGGATTTAGCCTGATACTTGTAGCAATCTTTCCCTTACTTCTGTTGTATTAAGTCATGAATCTTTTCATCTGACAGACACTGAAACTTGGTGAGGCTGTTACTTCCCTTTCACCTCTGGGCTGATTAGTTCCTTTCACTCCTTCTTGTGCATAACATGGGATGAACTGAAGGTGCCCTCCAACTAGGAGGTGACATGGCCCTTGAGCCATCTTCATAGAGCACCTGGCTTTAGCTCCCTAAAGTGTTTAGGGCAAGGAGATTTCACCCCCTCTTCCTTCTCTCACCCTGCAAAACATTACCAGGAACAGAGATGCGGCTCAATCCCAGTGTTTGGATTTGCATCCAGATCTGATTTTTCCCCAAGCGGGGGGTGTTCCGTGTTGGAATTTGGGTCCAGCTCACTACAAAGAAGGGGGAGTCAGCTGGATAGCTCAGATCAGGATCCAAACTCCAAGGGTGATTTGTACCAACCTGTCATCAGGAATAATCATATAGAGTCATCCAGGAAAGGAACTATGTCAGGATGGGACCACAGGAGGCTGGGCCAGACCTGGGTCTTTCTCTCAGGTGTGACTGAAGCAAGGCAGCAAGCAGCAATGTGCCACAAACCCCAGTTTTAGGCAGGTGGGCTGTGGCCTATGTGGAGTAGTGAATTAAGCATCCACCTTCTGATCTCATGTACGAGGCAGAGGAGAGAGACTGGCCACCAGTGGAAAATTGGCTGAGTGGGGAGGAATCCGGCCAACTCCCCAAGAGGGGCAACGACGTAAGAAACTAATGTTTACTGACGGTTCCTACACCCCACCCCCACCCCCCAATGGCTGGAACTGGAGCTGGTTGAAAACAAGGAATTGTCACAACAATCTTTATTTTTGTCAACATTTCTCAGTTAGAAAACTTCTCGGTGTTACAAAGCTGTGGCCTCCTAGGATTTCATAGCTGTAGCCTGTCACAAATCTCTACTCCAAGGCACTTTGACCTTCACAGCTCCAGAGCTCTGCTGTTTGTTGTATCTGCCTTTGACTGGATCGTGGGATGGCAGGCACCAATTTTCTCTGTCAGATAGGAAAAGATGGGTTTGGTTGTTAGTTCTCTGACTTTTTAAAAATATCTATATCGCTATTATCTTTTAACCACTAATGTTGTAGCATAGTCACAAACAATCACATCCCCAGACTGAAATCTGAAATGTTACAGAAAGAAAGAAGGGCTATGCCTGAGACATGACGAGTCGCCTCATTCATTTACTCCCAGTTTTCTTGGGTCTGCTGACGTTTGTGTTGAATTCTGCTTATTTCTTTAAACGTGCAGTCTGAGGGGGGCTCTCTCCCGGTTACACACCTGGGAAGGCTCAGACTGGAGAGACCCAGAGCTAATGCATTATGTTGGGATGCTAAAACTATGTTACAATAAAATGTACTGTGTAACTATTGGCCAGCGTTAGCCCTTTTCTCTGTTCTAACCACAGATAAACCTTGCGGTCTAGAGGCATGTACAGAAATATCTCCACTTTGGAGGAGAACATTAAACATGGGGAAGGAGTGTTCTTTGTTGGGAATAGCATGAAACTGGGAATCAGGACTCCTGGGTTCTATTCCAAACCGCCACTGGATTGCTTGTTTTACCGTGGCCAAATCGTGTAGCCTTTCTTTGGGCTGGTCCACACTAACCTCGCAGTTTGAACTAAGATACGCAACTTCAGCTATGTGAATAGCGTAGCTGAAGTCGAAGTATCTTAGTTCGAACTGAAACACACTTACCTCGGGTCCATGCGACGCAGGCAGGCTCCCCCGTCGACTCCGCGTACTCCTCTCAGCGAGCAGGAGTTCCGGTGTTGACGGGGAGCGGCTCTGGGATCTATTTATCACGTCTAGACAAGACGCGATAAATCGATCCCAGAAGATCGATTGCTTACCGCCGAACCCGGAGGTAAGTATAGACGTATCCAGTCTCAGTTCATCCACCAATGCCTAACTCGAAAGGGTGTTCTGAGGCTTAAATTTGTTTGCAAAGCACTTTTTAAATCCATGAATGAAAAGTCCTATTTAAATAGGACGCATTAGGAGGCCTATGAAAGACCTGTGTTAAAACTGAAGAGAAATGAGTAAGCCTGGGCACCGCTGTGGTTCCCACAGACAAATCACGCTGGCCAAGGACTTTGTACTTAGCGTGGAGGTTAGCAAACATGAGGTGATGATACTGTGACATGTACTGTGTAGCAACTCTGTCCGTTTTCCTCTGTTCACAAAACCTTCAGATGCCTTTGTGGGATGTCTGCTAATAAATCAACACAACTGAACGGAACATCTTGTGGGAATATGTTTAGAATGTCTTATGTGTGGTCCCTGCGTATCAGGCTTCTCAGAGCAGCAGATCAGCTCATATTATTGCCACAAAGTGTGGTTATGGCGAGAAAAAATGGCTGTCCAAGCGGCGCCTGAGGGAGATAAAGATTTCTCTTCTCCATGCTGCAGAGGAAAGTGCAAGAAACTTCATTTAGGGACTAACTTGCCCCTGGAGGATGTTTCTGCTTAACCCAAGGATCTTGGTGGTTGGTTTATACTTTTCTACTCAGTCTCACTGTTCCTTGTGGCAAGATGCTGTCCTTGCAGCCTGCAAGCAGCAGGGCATGGAGCTGCAAAGACCACCACCCCTCGTTCGAGAGAGGTAGGAAGGGGGACACACTGCCTCCTGTACCCCACAGCCTCAATCTGATGACTAAGACACATGTCAAGCCCCTGAGCCTCCCCAGCCAGCTGCCATGAATGCTGGCGCCCAGGCCCCATAGCCTGCCCCATGTGAACTGGAGAGGTTGCCATTAAAGAGTCAGCAATGAGCTCGACGCAAGAATCACCGGGTGGGGTTCTCTGGCATGCGCCATGCAGGAGATCAGAGTAGATGATCCTAATGGGTCCTTCTTGCCTTAAAAATCTATGAATTTAGTAACATTTACCACACCACAGTATTGATCACTGCAGCTACCGAAGTACAGGGGAATACTGAGGTACCTCAGATGCTGCCTCGTGGGTACACACCAAATGTGTAATAGTTACAAACATTTGATTCCCTTTGCAGACTCGCTATTCCTCGTGCTGCTGAGGACACGTCTGGGCTGCAGAACCCCGCTGGCATTTGCTACTGCGGCCGTTAGAAAACCTGGCTCGTCACTGGTGAAACTGCACTACAGATAGCCAGTGAGAGGCATAAGTCTAGAACCCTGAACAGACCCCCAAACTATTGTGACTACCAGCGCCGGAGCCAGCTTTTTTGCCACCCTAGGTCCCTGGTGGCCGAAGAAGCTGCCACCGAAGTGTCGCTGGAGTCCTCAACGGCAGCTTCTTCGGCCGCCGGGGACCTCGGCAGCATTTTGGCGGCAGCCTCTCCAGCCAGCGGCCGCCGAGGGACCTGAGATGCCGCCCCCCAAAATCCTGGCACCCTAGGCGACTGTCTAGGGTCGCCTAATGGTAGCGCCGGCCCTGGTGACTACACTAGTCTGGTAAGAGAGCTATTGTTCTCAAGAATGGGCTGCGGTTATTCCCGTCTCTCGGGTTTTTGTGAGAGCAGAGGACACATGAAGGCACGTTTACATAGAGGTACTGAATATGTACCCATAATCAGCAGGCGAGGGGTAAGATTCGGAGCCCAAGTCCCAAAGAGTTAACTTTAGCAGCACAATGTACGTTGGGTGTGATCAAACTGAGCTAATGTATGCAAACTGCTAATATATGCCAATGGCCTACATTCGCTGTGTGCCAGGTTCGGCATCACAAATAGTTCCCCTGTTCTTGAAGAACATCCAAGCTATTGGTGTAAACATGCACCTTTTGCCAGCACCCAGGCAGTGGGCGTAGGATAATAATTGATGCTTTGTGGGGAAGTGGTGTTTTTGAAGAACGTGTACCAGGCAACCTGCAGTTAAATACTAGAATGGCTAAACAGGCCTGGAGACACATGTCCAATTATAGCCCAAATCGTTTCACACATCCATACTGCAACACCAAATTCTGTTCTTATTTATCTTCTTGGGAATCTAGCGTTAACCTTATTGGCTTCAGCAGAGTGATCCTGGATTTACACTTGGGCATATGGCCAAGGAACTGGATGTATTTCATTTGCAAATAATTTAAAAAAATATTCTCTTCCTTGGTTAGTTGAACAAATTCCACTTCCAGATGAATACCCGCAGAACCCACGGGCAGCAATATGACATTGTGTGAATTCTATGTGTGTGGGTTTAGTTATGGGGTCGAGGGTGACGCCAGGAATGGGTAAAGCACAGGTAAAGTCCACCCAAGTGAGTTAGAACCCTGGGTAGGTTGGAACTCAAAGAGGTTGGACCAGTGGCTTAGAACTAGTGCACTTTGGTGTCAGAGATGAAGCCCTGATTCCCAAAAATGGCCAAAGGAAGCCGCCACTTCTTTTGTCACTGTTGAATGCCCGTTGTAGCCAGACGGTGTGGTGCCCCACCACCCCGCAGAGGGAAGAACCTCCCCAGACTCCAAAGTGGGCGGAGCCAGTGGGTCCTGCACCCACCCCCCAGAGGTCATGGCGCAGGACAGGAAGTATAAAAGCCCAACCCCAGAGCTCACTTGGGCCGCCGCCGCCGGAGAGGCCAGACGCCTGTGTCCTGGCTCCGTCTTGGGAGGCCCCGGCACTCCGCAGCTGACCCGAGGACTGGCCGGACCTGCCAATGCTTAAGGCCGACCGGGGCACGGAGGAGCCACCAAACTTACCGGTCGCCACCTACCCAGAAGAGCTGCCAAGCCTGCCCCTCGCCCGTTACCCAGAGGAGGAACCTATGGTGCTGGAGTCGGACCCCCCCCCGAGGACACCACCCCGACCCAGGAACCCTACGAGGGGGAGTCCAGAAGTAGCCCGGGGGCAGCCGACCCTAGTCTGGCTGCAGCATGGCCAGGGCCAATGTCAGTGTGTTGCCGCCAGTATCCCCACTGACTCAGCAGCGGGTCGTCTGCCGCTGCTAGGGCCCTGGGCTGGGATGCAATGGAGTGGGTGGGCCTGTGTCCCCCCTGCCACCCACCTCGTGGGGGGCCGTCTCCCCCTCTCCCCGGCCGCTCAGAGCCAGGAGCCGGGGGTTTGCTGCCGAACTGTTTGCTCAGTCCCTGCCTGAAGGCCTGAGTCTCTGACTTTTTGTTTGCTGCCCTGCCCTGACCCAGAGCCTGGGCTTATCTTGTACTGTTTGCAGGGCCCCGCCTGAAGCCTGGGCCATATACTGCGTATTCCCCAACCCAGCCGAGTGGGGGGAGTGAGGCGGTGTGGTGCCCCACCACCCCGCAGAGGGCTGAGA
Organism: Chelydra serpentina; assembly: GCA_037349315.1. Classification (NCBI taxonomy): domain Eukaryota; kingdom Metazoa; phylum Chordata; order Testudines; family Chelydridae; genus Chelydra; species Chelydra serpentina. The sequence goes on from JBAIAC010000023.1 coordinate 44,620,297, forward strand.
CCCCCTACACCCGTCTAGACAAACCATTGGTCTAGTCCATTGTGGCCGTTTCTATGCTAAATGTCACACATGCATCGAGTGTGAGTAGGGAGAGAAGAACAGGCCTGGACACCTGGGCCCTGCTAGTGAAGGAGAAAGAAAACATCAGGGGACTCTGTGAAATATAAATCGGCATTTTACCTTTATTTGACTTATCTCCTAAAGGAGCCGGTATTCTGGCCCTTTTCTCCCCTGAAGTAAAGAGTGGAGGATACACACTGTGAACACTGACAGGACACACATAGCGACAACACTACAAAGCTGTGGCAGCAAGCCAACCAAATTTGCACAATGCACTCAGCCCGCTATTATTCCCCTTGTCAGTTAAACGGCAAACACCTCCCCTTCCAGCTCCAGGCCTGCCACTGCCACAGGAGATGGGTGGTGCCGTTGTCCTGGGCCTAGGTTTAGAAGGGGAATGGGACCACTGACACCACAATGAATAGCAGCTGCAAAGAGTGGTGCCTACAGGGCATTCCCCTCCCACACTCAGGGGGACGAGGCGAGGGTGAGGCACTAGGAGAACCTGGAGAAAAGAGGAGGCGAGGAGAAGTTGAGGGATAAGACCAAACCGGTGTTAGACTGAACAGAGACAGGGCAGCCGATGCTATAAAAAATGGAGGGGGAAGGGAGTATGAGGGAAGAAGGGGTGAAACGTGGGAGCTTCCCGGGTCTTGTCCGGATTCCCGTCAGTCCTGGCTGCAGCCCTGCCTAGCTCCTCGCTGGGAAAAGCACCCACGGGAGCAGCGCGATGAAGGTACAGAAGATACGTTAACACGGTGACGCCACAGCGAGGCGATTCGGGGCCGGCCTTCTCGCTCTCTTCCAATCACACGCAGTATTTCCAAAAGCAAGCTAGGGAGGGCCAGGAGAGAAAGAGAGATGTTAGCGAGAACAGTTGCCACGTCCGCGCTGGGCACGTGTTCAAAACAGCCCTTGGCTCAGGGGGCATTTGGAGCTGCAAAGGAGCAAAGAGAGCGTTTGCCTTTTTGGGACTCCTTCGTCATGTAACGAGAAAGTAGGGAGGTGGGGGTGATTGGTGGGGTTTGTTGGTGGTGGTTCTTGTTTTAAAGGGGCTTTTACTGCTTTATTTTAACCTAATCACAGTGTCAGGAATGCCAAGTTTTCTCTCTCCTGGGTTTGCTGGAGGACACTTTGGATGATTTACGAATGTGGAATTGGAATTCTCCCCACTTTAGCTGCAAGAGTGGGGCACTGTGTCTTTAACAAAGAGACCTGCTCTCCCAGGTATTTTAATATATACAAAAAGTGCCCAGCAAACAACCTGAATGAAGGCATTTGCCCTCTTCCCTGATCCCATGTCACTGGCGGCATAAACAGCCTGGGTCTCAAATCAGCCCTAGGACCTTCCAGGAGTAACAGGGGAGAGAAGAACTGAAACCCCACATCTTTCAGGCCATATGCAGCAAACCACCCCACTCTTTATCCTTTGCAGGTCACCGTTCACTGAGTCTCTGGAAATACCAAAAGAAAGCTGGGAGTGCGAGAAGGAGCCAAGTACTGGGGGCCACTTTTTTAGCCTGATGTTGAGAGATTCTGAGCAGCTACAGTTCCTAGTGAAACCACAAAGTTCAGCCGTGGATATGAACGGCTCCAAAGTTTGAGGGACTTTAGATCCAGGCAAAGATTCTCTGCTGCAACTCCCGCATAGCATCTGTTCTGAGGTTGGGCTCAGGGCACAGAAGGCTTTATACCCTCTTTAGGCCTTCTGGTTTCTGGGCTGGCTGGGGGCATAATTTAGAGCAGTCCAGGATCCTCCGTAGCACTGAATGCTACAGGCAGGTTTACGCTGGCCCTATACAACTCCTGTCCCAGGGGGATTCTCCTGTGACTGACTGTGGCATAGGAACAGCACACACAAGCCACAAGAGCAGGATATAGGGGCTGGAGCAGGGGCACAATCAGCCCTCTAGAGTTTTGGTTCAGACCCATCTTGAGTGACATCAATTTCAGTAAAATACATTGTCACTTCTAGGGGAAGAGTTGGTACAAGCTGGCATTTACGGGATTCTTCTTGTCATCATTAAAAGTATCCTTTAGTCATGAAGGAACCAGTCTTGCAGGTGCAAGCTGATGTAAAACTCGCCTGGCGGTAGGCAGCTGCCCTGCATTCTTGGCAGGGGGAATGGACTAAATGACGTCTTAGATCTTTGCCTCCTCTAATTCACAGTATTCTTGGTTCATTTCCATGTCCTTCCTCACTGTCTCTCAGCCCCACAAACAATTGCTCCTTGTTTTGCCCACATGGAGATCCAAGAGAGCAGTGACCTTGGCAAAGGGGACACGTTTTCACTATCAGCTTGTGTAATGTGGGCGGACTCACTCTGCAGAGAAAGGGGTTTCTGCAGAATTGAGAGCCGGGATGTACCAAATAACCCCCTATCCTCTCCTGAATGAAAAGAGACGTCTGCTGCAAGGCTGCTTGAAGTTTCCAAGTGGATTTTAGAAGCACTTAATGGATCCCTGGAGTGGTTCCAGTTGCTAAAATTCCTATACCCATGAGGACCTTTAACAGAGCTATTCCTTACAGCCTGGGTCCACAGCTCCTTTATGAACCAACACCCTCTTAAAAGCTACTGGTTTTCCACCAAAAGGGACCAAAAAAGGACCATTTTAGGATGCTGGAAATGTGGACAGACAGCGCCAGTCAGCTCAGGCTAGAGGGTCAATGAGGCTGCTAGTCAACGAGGCTGATTAATTAGCAAGCAACGGCCCGTAGACGCCCTGCTGGACACAACGGATGCCTGAGCTCTGTTTGCCTTGGGGTTCTCAGCATATCTGCTATCGCCCGCGGGGGTGCAGCGAGAACGCCCTAAAGGGGGCAGGCAGGCAGCTCGCTGCAGGCAGATAGGTCCCAGGGGCTCACAGGGGCTTCCCGAAAACCAAAACCCACCGCGTTTGTCAGGGTGTGATGGCAGCAGGCCCGCCTCGGCGTAGGCCTCCTCAGAGCCTTCCCCAGCCGAAAGCTGCTCCTTTAACTTCTCCAGCTGTTTGGAACAAGCGCAAGGTTAGATTAACCACTCCCGACCCACCCTCGAGCCGCCAGGCAACTTGCTGGAAAGAGCAGCAGGACTCAAGAGGCCATCCAAAGCCATTGGGTTACCGGGAAAGAAAGCAGGTTGTGGGGACATCACACCGCTGACACGGAGATGGGACTGGAATCCCCCCACATGGGCAGGGCTTTTCCAGGGGCGCTGCACATGCTGCCTTGGGAGTGCTGAGCACCTGCTCCCGTTCGTGTTGTCGGCAGAAGTGCATGCCCTGCTCTGACTCTGCTATTCTCTCAGGGTGAAATCCAGGCTTTGCGCTGCCTCTCTGCACAGGGTGAGCTCACCCGCCGCCCCCAGAGTCAGCTGACTAGCCACCCACCCACCCATCACTGCACAGAGAGCCACGGCCTTATTCCTCGTGCCCCTGTGCCTTTGATATCCTCCCCTCGTTTTCCACGCTCGCCTCCCATTCGCTTTCCCTTCTGGCAGCAGTGAGCCCGTAGCCCTGATTTCTCTGTGGCAGGGCTTCCCTGTGAACGGCCATTGTTTCCCTCTTCTAGAGGCGAGGGCTGTCCGCGGCAAAGAGACTCTGTGCTTCTGCTCTGGCAACTAGGGTGACCAGATATCCTGATTTTATAGGGACAGTCCTGATTTTTGGGTCTTTTTCTTATATAGGCTCCTTTTACCCCCCACCCCCGTCCCGATTTTTCACACTTGATGTCTGGTCATCTTACTGGCAACGTAGCTCCCAGGAAGCCAGTTCCTAATAGCCCAGACCTCTGGGGAAGGTCCCACCTGAATCAGGGTGCTGTGCTGGGGCCCATCTCTATCCCAGCCACAGTGCGGTGTGATATAGTGACACAGTGCAGAGACAGGCTGGACTGAGAGTCAGGAGACCTGGGTTCTATTCCCAGCTCTCCCATGATCTGCCATGTGATCATGGTTGAGTCACTTCCACCCCCTGTGCCTCAGTTTCCCCTCACACGCTTTCTCTCCTGCCATGGGTTGGCTGGCCCTTTGAGGCAAGCTGGGCTCACAATTGGATGTTTTTCTAAAATATCTGCTCTAGGAGTTATTTTGGGGAAGTCCTAGGGCCTGTGCTATCCAAGCGGATCACAATGGTCCCTTCTGACCTGGCAATCTATGAATGTGTTTCTTCCATCTGATGAGTATTTTAAACCCCTGCTATGCTTTCCTCTTCCTCTTCCTGAGGAGACGGTCCATTCTCAGGCCAGGGCACTGAAATTGATGAAAAACAGGCCGAGGATTGCAATGTACCCACTAGTTCAGTCTGGGTATTATTGACATGCTACTGGTTTTTGTCCGATTCGCTCTGCATTAGTGCATGTGCCTCTCACCTGTTCAAGTTCTTCAAATGTCTTTGCCAGCTCCAAGTCTGGAAGAAAGAACACAGGTAGTGTAAATATCTCTACTGCTTCCTGAAACCCCCAGGAGAAGGAATTTCCTCATTCGCCCTTTATAAGTGCAAGGCCTCTTTACCATTGAGTTCTTACTTAGCCCTGCAAATATAGGTTAGTTGAAAACCCAACGGAAGAGTTGGCATTCCCTACAAGTTCTACAGGACCTTCCCTTAATGCTAAGTAATAAAGGGGGCAGGTTGTCATGTTTGTTTTGTACCTTATAACACATCCCTGATGGGTACAAATATAGCAGCTAACATACGGACATGTACTGGCCAATGCCAACTCAGCAGCTCCCCATCACCGTCGTTGGGCAAAAGCCAGAACAAATGGGCCTAGCTCCATGCCCTGAAGGCCAGTAACTCAGACTTTGTCAGACTAAAGCAACAGGGGAATTATGTATCTATGATTAAGTGACCAGAGCCGGAGAGAGCTAATGTAGTCTCCGTTCTGGTTCTGCTGGAGTGTTGGTGGCTCCCAGCAGGCGTGTCTTTGATTACTGGCAATCACAGACCTTGCTGTGGCTGATCCACATCTAACCGCCCTTCACTGGGGATCAATGTAAGTGTGCGGGGGTGTCCACCCCACACAGGACTGGAAGGGGTTAAGGTGCCCAGGGAGGTCTGTTAACTCCATAGGCTGCGCCTGGAGGGAGAACCAGGGAGCAGGGAGCTGATTGCCGGCAGGTTCAGCTGGGCAGGAACAGGTGGGGCCTATCAAGCCAAGACGCTGGTAATAGACAGAGGCTGCTGCTGGGAAAGGCTCAATCACTCCCTGGGAAGAGGGAGGAGGGTTTGAGCACGGAGGGGAACCAGGAGTTGTTGGATGCAGTCCAGGAAAGGAGCAGTGAGGGCTGGGAGAGGAAAGCCCAGGACTACGGGGTGTAGGGTCCCTGGACTGGAATCCAGAGCAGCGGGTTCCCCAACCAGCCACCACGGGTGTGGCATAGACCAAGCAAGGGGCAGTGAATGGGAAGACTGCCTGGGTCACTGTGGCAGGGGCAGAGAATTGATGGACGGTACCCCAGAAGGGGGAACGCTGAGTGCCCCGGCCGGAGGGCTGAGTCACAAAGAGGATGCCGCGGTGCCTGGGACAAGAGAGGAGCTGCAGACCTGGTGTGATGGCCATGTGACCACGGAAGGGTCGTCACGCTTGAGAGCTAATCCCCAGAGTGACCAGGAGGAGGTGCCAGACACCCCGGGACAGTAAGAAGCAATTCAGCACCTTGCGAACACAACAGAAAACACTGCCCAAGGGGCGAGGCTACGGGCAAGGCCAGTCAGAAGCTGAGCTGTATGGGCAGAGGTGTTCAGTGCAAACCCGGCAGCTGTGCATGGGGCCTGTCTACAGAGCCTTTGCTGGTACAGCTACGCCAGCAACCCCCCTCCTGGAGCAGCGTATGCCAGTGAAAGGAGTTCTGCTGGTTTAGCTACGCACCTCCCCAAATGACATTAGATATGCTGCCAAAAGCTCTCTTCTGTTGGTATAGCTGCATCTGCCCTGAGGGGTTTTCCCCACTCCTAGGTGACCTGGCGATGTCAGCAGAACTTTGGAGTGCAGACCAACCCTATGAGAAGCAGAAAAGTGGCCAGAAAGCCAGGAGACATCCAGAGAAGCGCTGGTAACATGGCCAAGGGACAGAGCTTCGTTTGGGCAGAGTGCGGGCTGGAAAGATGCGTGGAACCGGGAGCCAGGAAACGATCTGCTGCTGTTTGTTCTTGCCGCATTCAGGGAAACAGGCCTTTGTGCAGTCTTTGTAAATAAACAGGATTGCACCGAAGAAACACCTGTTTCTCCCCCTAATGGAGACAACCTGCAAGACTCAGAATATTGGCTAACTACTTTGGCCAAAAGGGGCAACAATATACATGAAGCCAATACATTATACCAGTCTTGATTTAAAAGACAGCGTGGTCCAGTGGACAGGCTGGGAATCAAGAGAGCTGGCTTCTATTCCTGGCTTTGCCTCCTGTGACACCTTGGACAAATCCCTTCAAGGCTCTGTGACCCGCCTTTCACATCAGCAAAACAGAGACCGCAAAAGCACTCTGAGCTCTAGGGATGAAAACTGCTACCTAAGAGCTTACGATTGTCACTGCACACACCCGTTCACTTCTTGCGGCATTTCGGGCGTCTGCTTTGGCTACAGTTCCCACAAGCCAGTGGGCTAGCCAAGGACTGCGGCATCCCGAAAATGAACAGCAGCTGACATTGCAACAGACGGTCTCAGGGGAGAATAAAAAGGCTAATTTACTGACGACGCTTGGCCTTGGTGTAAACCCTCTGCCTATGCTTCCCTTGGAGATTAATTGTTGGCAGTTGCCTGGCATAAAATGAAGCCTGCCTCTAGGAGTAATAAGTACACTAGCCCATAATCCTGTTCTTTCTCGAATGCATCCCATTTGCAAGCTGAATTCCTTCGTTAGCAGAAGAACTTGATTGATTTGCTTTGCAGGATCATTCAGCCATTCAGAACTACGGCTGCCTCCCTGTGTTTAGAGGGAAGGGTGGAGACCGCTGAAGTCCTGGGGGCATTTTGTCCCTGGGCTCTCTTGTTTTCATTGGAATTGTCACTGTGAAGAGAACACAGCCCAGTCCTGCTCTGAAGACCTGCGCTGCCCGTGAGAACCCACCCACTGACTTCAATGGGCCCTCACTGAGCAAATGTTATCTCATGAATTTGAGTGATGCTCCCCCCTTTTGTGCCATGAGAAGCCTCACAATACCCTGCCACGTTCTGGAGTTGGGATCCTGCCGAAATCGACAGGAAGGCCTGGGGCCCTTAGAATGACGCTCTCTGATTTTTGGTCACGTCAGATCTCGCAGGTGGGATAACCTCCCACGTGATAGCTCAGTGCCGCTGGTCCCCGCCAAACTAGAACTGCAAAGGGATGGGTCAGCAAGAAAAATCCCATTGGCTGAACTTTTCCAATAAGTCAGGTTCTGATTGGTGTTCCCCCTGGTTCTTAGCTCATCCAGGGAACCCTTACTAAGCGGGGAGTCCGGCTGAGCCCAATCACCTCTCTGCAAAGCAATTACCCCTGGATATAAATGACGATCAACTATTTGTGTGAACGACTGTTGAAGACATTTGCATAAGTTTTAACACTCCTGCCTTCCCTGAGCTGAATCTGAGAGCCGCGAGTTGCAGCATGGGACTGGGGGGTATCAAAAGTGGCTTCCCTCCCGCCGCCCCTGGGCTTGCTCTGAACTGGACCTGTCTGCTGGCACAGTATAGAGCTCTTTCCAGCAGCCAGGGATCACTTCAGTCAGTCTTCCTTGTCTCTAGCCATGCTACTGGGGTCTGCTATGGGGCGTGGGGGACTGTGGAAGCGTCTATGGCAATTCAATGCCAGCTGAGAATTCCCCTGTGCTGTGGAAGCCGCCGGGGGCCCCGCTAAGATGGCTTTAGGTCAGACTTGCAATGGAAAAGCAGCATCAAGTAACCCCAGTGTACCAGACGGTCTGATCCACTCTGTGCAGGTCCCAATCCCACAAGGTGCTGAGCCGTATCCACTCCCATAGCCATCCGTGGTAATTCGGGCGCTCAGCCCTTAAGGGTGAGGCCCTTCGTATTCAAATAAACCAAGCTCCCTCCAGGGGCCTGGGCCGGGAAGCTGGAGACAGGATTGATGAGCATGTCGCCCGCCCCCTCACTTACTGCTCTCCGCTGGCTGCCTCCAGCCCAGGTTTTTGTTAAGCAGCAGAGTCAGCAGCAGGTCCTGGTGATTGGTGTCTCCTCTCTCCGGAAACCCTGGGTTTTCTGCAGCACATAAAACACCTCTCTCAGGCGGTGAGGCCGGGATGGATGGGTTCCCCGGCACAAGACCGGAGGAAGGAAATATCTCGCTGGCGCATAATGGCAGGTTGTGGGGGAGGGAGAGGGAGATGTCCTGGGGGGGGGGGGTCTCCCATGGGTGGGAGGGGGGGGGGGGTTGCAATCCTCACCCCCAGCCCCAGCAGAGCTGCTTCGTGGCTGCTACTGCTTATAACCGGTCCTGGTCAACATGGTCCCTCCCTGTTACGCAGAGGGGAGTCAGACAGTTGCATTGCCTAGCCCATCACCAATCCACTGGGGACTCCCTTCCCCCTCCCTCCCCCCCCACAGAATCATCCTGGAGCTGGGGAAGAGCTGTGAGTCCGTCCAGCCTGTCTCCCCGAGACCAATACAGGGGTGATCCCTGGTGCACATTTACTGGAGTTCCCTCCAGCCTCCACCTAAGTGCCCCACCTCTGGGCTAACTCCCCAGCTGTGCTTGAGAGACACCAGCACAGGTGACCAAAAACCTTTGTGTTCACCCAGTCCAGAGCCAGCCAGAGGGTGGGCTGGCCTCAGCTCTGTCCGCCCATGGGGCCAGGGACTGTTCCAGCGGCCAGGCAGGGCCAGCCTGTATGGATGTCCAAGACATACCCTCATTTTCCTGGGAAAGTCTCCTGTGCTGTCTCCAGGCCACCCGGGGATTCCCTGTGCACAAGGGGAATCCTCCCAGAGCCTGTTAAATCAACTGCCCGCTGCCAGAAAGGAGACAGGGCCCTCTGTGAAACCCCCAGACAGAGCATTCTCGGTATTGTTCCCTTAGGGAGGGTGAGGAGTCACTGCTCCCTGGAAAGATTGCTCCCTAAACCCCACGGAGCCACCAATATCTGATCACCGGACAGTCACCATGGTCCAGGGCCATATGCACAGAGACCCTGTAGAGCTGCAGAGACCAGGAGCTCCCAGCTCCGGTCTCTTATGTAGCCTGAAGCGAGGGGCAGGGCACACAGTCAGCGTTAACTTTTGTGAGGCAAGCAGGGGGGACAATGCCCAGACTCCAAACCCATTTCAGATCCCAAAGCTATGGCGGGGCTCCTGTAGAGACCACAGAGGGGCAAGAATGGTGCCTGAGGAACAGCGCTCTTCTCTTCCCGATCCTCCAGGCTTCTATTCCCTCCGCGCATGGAGGTGAGGGGCAATCATTTCACCAATGTGGCTTCACCCTTATCTAACCCTGAGGGGCTTAAAGCAAAACATACATCGGCAATATATTATTATTATAGCCGATCTCATGGAGCTTAGTGGAGGCTTAGTGGGTGTGGGACATCTATTTAGACACAGCTGCGTAAATCTGGGGGAGCTGAGGAGCTGTGCCTACTCGGATGATCATAAATGCTGGCCAGATTCATCCCTGGTGTGGTACCTTGACTGGTGTCACTGATCCTGATCTCAGTTACAAGCCGGAATTAACCCCCTGGAATGTAGCGGCGTCACAAGAGGGATGCGTCTATCATGGTGAGTTTAAAGACGATTGGGGTTAGGATGATTTTGAAATGGTGGTGGTTAGGCATTTTGGAGTTTGCTTTAGAAAAAAAAATATAAATGCACAATCAAAATAAAAGGCATTATTGCAAAACCAACCAGGCAATATAGGAGGAAAAAATCAATTTAAAAGCCATGTTATTTTCTAGCGTATATTTGGCTACTCCTGTCTCCCCCTCAAAGGCTCTGTAACAAAGATTAATGACACCATTTCCCTGCAGAATAAGTGCAAGCCAAGACGCACTTAAGTTACTAAAAGAAGAACATGTAAAAAAGAAGCCTCTTTGGATAAAATGTCGAGTGCTGACACCTAGAAGCTGTCAGATCTCATACGCTCTGTGTCAGGACCATCACTGGATAATACCAGGGCATTTTTTTTTCCTAAGAGATTTTCTTTATGAAGAGCAAGAGACATTCTCATCAGACACATTCCTTCTGGTGTGACACTGTCACTGTTAAATGGGATGTATTATACAACCAGAAACGGACATAGGGACAGTTGTAGGTCACACTAATATAATGAGGCCGCTCAGTAGTTCACTGGTTGGTCAAATGTTTAGTAGAGTGAGGTAGTAGCGGGTAACCTTATTTCCTTCCCATGTGAAAATCAGTGCCATAGGGTTGTGTCAAGCAGAAAGGAAAATCCCACAACCAACCAACCAGCAGAGGTAAGTACCTACCTGTGTCATCTAGGCTGAGGTTCAGCTTACCTTGTAGTGCAAGGGGTTTTCCATGTGCAGACGGTATCGACAGCATTATGGAGAAAACAGTCAGGAGCCCAAGGCAGAGCTGGACCGAACAGATTTTGTCCATGTTCCCGCCACCCAAAAGAACTCTTCTTTCACGCTCGATGGAGGACTTCAGTGCAACCGGGCTCCAGAGGAGCTCACTTTTAAAAGCCAGCGAATGTGCAAGGATTACAAATGGTCTTTGGAGGAGGGGGAGAAAAAAAACCTTCTGAAATATAATTCAACCTGTCAATATGATTCACTCCTTGGATAATGGACAGATCAACCCAGGAACAGACGTCATAAGGAACCCGGTCAATATGTCTCTTATCTGACCAATCCAATGAATGTTCCCTCTCTCACACACACACACACGCGCGTGCACGCATCCGTATACAGGTTCTGTGGCTATATTATAGAAATGTATTCCGTGCGCTGGCTCGAAGGGAGCTTTGCAATTTATTATTGCACTCTCTCGCGCCTGTGCTAATTAACCTGAGCTGTAGAAAGTGCCAGAATGGTGGCGGGGAAGACAGGGCTGTTCATTTCATTTAACTGATTGCTGGCACTCAGGTGCATTGCTCCATCACGATGACTTTGTTGAGCATTGGCTTTATCGTCAACAGGCAAAAGACTGCCTTTGATTTCAGGGTAGAGTATGGGCTGGGGGTTAAATTTGACATCAGCTATGAAATTCATCAAAGAGGAGCCAGATCCCTTCAGTTTTGTCCATTCAGGAGAAGGAAGGGTGTTTGGATGATCCATTTTATTGGGCAAAAGCCCATATTTTATTAAGATAAAATGTGGTAGGATGCACTGTAAAACCTTTCAGTGTCTGTTTTAGGGGTCTGGCTCCATCTTGTTTAGCTTGTATTTATTGCCTTCCCATCTAGCTCAATGATCTGTTAGTAATTTTCTATTACAACGTTATGATACCAAGAGAGATGCTGCAATAACAACCGTCCTGGTAAACTCTGTTCTCAGCCCCTGCTACTTTCCCTGAGTGACGCTGCAAAGATGAGCTGCAGAACTGAGTCACTCGCAGCCTGCACTAGCAATAAGCTGATCTGTACGCACGGTGCCACTGACTCACCTGATATTCTTGGCTGCCGCAACCCTGTCCCAAATTGCCTGATGCTACCTGCAATTAGCATTAACTGGAAGGCAATATTGACTTGGAGTCGGGGTTTCTGGGTTTTGTTTCCCAGCTCTACCAATGACTTGTTGTGTGACCTTGAACAAGTGACTTTTGATGCCCCGGCTTACCCAGCGATACAATGGGGACTAAATAAATTAATGCTGGTGAAGCCCTTTGAGACCTTTGGGCGAACGGTGCGATTTAAGTGCAGAAAATGACAGCAATGGCTCATGAGAATGAGAGACAAATAGCACTGGCTTCAGCTAGACATATAGGCCTGACCCCACAAGCTGCCAGTGGTGAAGTCAATGGAAGTTGCATTGACAATGTTCAATGTGTCCTTGCAGAATTGGGACAATAGCACACAACGGCCGTGTCGTGCACATTTCCCTCTTGATCTTGATTTGCTGCACCTCCTGCTTGCTATACCACCGCCCAGGCTTACCTGAGCAGACGTGGGCAATCGGGCTGGAATGCACTGACGTTCTGTGATGGGACGGGCACACTGAGAGCTGGAATGACAGCGTATTTATTTTCAGCTGTCTCCTAGGGCATGTGCAAACTATTATCCTCTAGCCAAACGAGGTGCGACATGACACTCTGGCTTTGGCGGTATTATAAAGCAAGAGGAAAAATCAATCTGTCTTTTGGGGTGCTGATAGAAAGCTGATTCCCAGGACCAGAGAAGCGGAAAGTTATCCTGCAACTCATTAATGTTATGAGTGTGTTTAGCATCTTATTAACTGGCCACCTGGAGGCCTAGAATTCAAACAAGGACAATGCCAATTACAGATGGTTGAATTATTATTATTATTATTATTTTGTCAGAAAGTAATTTAAATGAAAATGATGTTTGATCAAAATGGAGATATTTCCTTATTTTCTGAGTTTGTTTCAATGAAAATTACCAAAAGCTGAAAAAATGTAGGGTTTCAATTTTGAGTTTTCAATAACAAACAAACAAAGAAAAACAACCCACACACACCTGAAAAATTCCTGCAAGAAAATTTTTTCAAAAATTTTCAAAACTTCCTGCAAAATATTGGTATTTCCCCACTAGCTCTAATTCAGATCTTTCAGAGACCAAACAAGCCAGGATTTTCTCCGTCGTCAGAAGTTAAAGCATCAGCTCACCGTAATATCTATCTCCTCACTGTCTCTGAAGCTATTATTCCATTCAGACATGAGAACTCCCACATTCTCCGGGGAGCACGTACCTCCTGATAACACACAAGTGAGCATATGTCACCAGTTTGACTAAGATCAGTTTAATACATAACAAGCGATTCTCAGTCTGAAGTAGTACCACCTTTAGCAGGAACTCCCTGTGGATATTAGCAACCTTATCAATTCTAGTTCAGACGCAAACCACCCTTTTAGAGGGAAGGGTCAACTTAGACTGGTTACCTTAGCTTAGACTGGTTCTGCACCAGGTCTGGAGACAAGCTGAGAGGGAGCCAGAATACCAAAACACTTGCAGCAGCTGGTTTTCTGGCTCCCTCTCAGCTTGTCTCCAGACCTGGTGTAGAGCCGAGTCTTGTATTGATATCAATGGTGGATGCTGCTCTCCTGGTGATAGATCTGAGTAAGGTGTCTCTGCTGAATCCATCTGTCAGCAGCCCTTGGTACCAAGGAGGCTTTGCTGACGTCTTGTAGTATCTTGTAGAAGTGCACTGGAAAAGCGCCTCACTGAGGTTTGCTTTTTCATTGCAGAGAAATCCCCGGGGGGTAGCATTGGGCTGCTGACACTGTTCAAACACCCAAAGTGTCCTCGCATCTATGGTGTCCCCTCTCCAGCATAATGGGCAAGGGGTCTGGTGCTGCAGTGGGATCCCGGTGTGGAGCATGTTCATTCTGCCGGGCTCGGATCCTACAAGGTCACTTTTCCCGGTGTCTGGCCAAATTAAGGACCTGGATGAAGGCGAATGGGCAGCCAGATCTGAGGAGACAGATGCGAGACTGGCTGGTACGGAATGAGGTGGTAGCTAGAGGAGTGGGGTGGATCTGCACATGCCTGCCTGTTGCCAAACATCCTATTGCGTTCATTGTTGCTGTGGGGTTATTGGATGGCAGCGATTGGCATTAATGAGAGGTTCCCCTGAACGAGCACTGAATAAAAGGGACTCTGCATTTGGCCCATTACTCCCGCTGGGAGAAGCTTTGTCAGGTTGCAAAATGTTGACCCAAAAATGTCACCGACATTTCAATTAAATGGAGACAAAACTGGATGAAATATTTGCAATATTTTTCTTGTTTTTAAAATCAGCCCCAGTCATCAATAATGTCTTGCACATCATCTGTTGAAGGACTGTCTCCTCTATTTGCAGGCAGCTGGCATCTAACATAAGAGTTCACCAACTTTAATCTTCATGGTCCTAATCTGTCCTGGCCGCTTCTCATGGGCACAAGCTCGTGAAGCTGGGCTAGCACAGCATAATGTATCTGGCGTCAAAAGGGAAATGAACAACAATGGACAAAACCCATCAGTCCATACTGTTGGGAATATGCAGCCCAGGGGCACGCTGGCTGGATTCCACTAAACTCAGAGGAGCTGCTTCAACATGCCCCAGCTCTGTATATGGACAGATGAGGTTAAGCTCCTCCATGTAATCCCACCTCCGTGTCTTTATGCATTCGGCTCGTCTCTCTCTGCCCCTTGCGGAGACCCTCTTGGTTCCTGTGTGATAAAACCATTCAGTCGTGATAAGTGCCATCAGTGGAGCTTTGCCGTTATCTTCAATGGAGCCAGAATTTCACCCAGTAGCTACCGGCTGAAAGATCGAGTCTCCAAGTAGCCTCACCTCAAATTCATCCCAAAGCAGCATTCCCACCTCTGGGATGAACATCAGTCAAAGAGAATTCAACACATTCCTCAGATGCCACCAGCCTTAGATTGATGAGCGGGAGAGAACGTGGAGGGGACGCTTCACACCGCACATGGCGGGTTTGGAAAGAGAAACCCGGTCTTTTCACTGGCTCTGAAACGCTTCACGCTCGCTGTGCGTTCCCCATGAGCCGGAGCGGCGTGCTCTGGGTCTGCCCTGGCTCCTGTGTTCTCCGCTGAGCCGCCACATGCTGGATCCCGGTGAAAACACCCTGCTGAGTATGCGCCTTCCCGCCAGGGACATGCCATCGCTGCGTCCCCCAGGCCATAGCCGATGACGGTGGTCGGCTGGAGTCACTGGCCAGGGGAGAAGGGCACCACCACTGGCATAGTTCCCATTGGGTGCCAAGCAGTATCTTCTGAGAGACACTGGGCTCATGCCCATAGGTCCTCTGTTTATCGAGGCAGGGGGTGGGGGTATGGAGAACGTCTCCTTGAAGCAAGGCCACTGTCAGCTTCACTCCTTCTTTCCATAGGACAAGGTAATCTTTCTGCTCCCATAGGGCCAGAGTGTCCCCTCTGGCCCCCAGTCCTCCTCCTCCTCCCCGCTCACCCAGTCAGGTTCCCCCGTCTCACTCCAGTGCACCTTCCCCTTCCCCCTGGACTCCTCTTCCCACCCGACTTGCCCCATTCAGGCGTCTCCCCCACCCCTCCTTCCCCAACTCCCTTTCCTCCAGTCGGGTTCCCTCCTCCCTGCTTGGCGTTTCTCTGCCGGGCTCCTCCCACCATGCCAGTACTTCGCCCTCCCCCTGCCCGGGCTGCCTCCCCACCCCACACAGCCCCACAACCTTGACCGTAGCTATCCAGTCGGAGTCAACGGGGAAACGATGGAAAATCCCCTCCCTCCTCCCAGCTGGACACGAGTGTCTCCCCGTTTCACACGCTCCCCCCCCCCCCCCGCGGGCGTGGTGTCCCCCGCCCCGTGGAAGGGGGCGATTCTCTGTCCGAGGGAATTAAAGGACCAGGCCCGTGTGCCTGGAGAACACCCCTCTGCACACATACGCTCTCTCCTGGGAGCGGCCCTCAGTGGGGCAGGAGCTGTAGTTATTAGAAAATGAGACTTTCTGTTCCCCAGGGGCTGGTTAAAGCCAGTCAATATTTATGAAGCTTTTCGTCTGACTGATGCAATTTGTTCCTCCGCTACGTGCTTGTTGCTCAGCCCATAATGACTATAAAATTAGACACGCCGGGTTAACTGTCTCCTGGCAAGCTCCGCTAAGAGAGGCAGAGGGGAGGGGTCCAGGCTGCCCCACGCTGTGGGTCTTGTTCTACCCTCATTGCACCGAGGTAACGAACGCCAAGTTGGGGCACTGAGGGAAGGACCTGCCAGCTCCCCACAGGGGTGGGGCATACCGGAAAGGAGCAATGCCTAGTGGTTAACGCAAGGGAGTGGGAATGAGAGGAGCTGGGTTCTCATCCTGGCTCGCTGTGCATTTTTGGACAAGGTACTTAACCACTCCCTCTGCTTATAATGGCTCTAGTGATGTGCACCTACGCCCCGGAGAGTTTTACCATTGATTAAGTGCTTTGAGATCCTCAGCTGCAGGAGACCAGGCAGTTGCTGAGATATAAATACAATGGTACAAACGCACTGGAATTTCGAAAAGGCCGCCCTGGTTAAAGGCAGAGCAGCTGTGCCAGCTACCCCATGAATGTCCTGACCTGGAGGCATTCCCAAGTCATGACTTGGACCAACGTGGGGACTAGGTAGCACTTCCATGAACCCCATCACTGCGCACTGGGCCCTGAAAGGGGCCATCTTCTGCTCTCATTTACACCGGTGTCAATCTGGAGTGAAGTCAGTGAAGCTATTTCCTACAGTCAGGCTGGTACCCACTTAGCTCAAGCTCCGTTGTGACAAGACCCCTATCCGCCCTGGGCCCAACCCCAGTCCACGGAGCAGCTACAGTATCTGAGCTCTGAACACAGCCGATTATACCAGCAGGATGCCATGGAAGTCACAGGAGTGAGACCAGATATAACAGACGTGCATGGTGCTGGCACCAGAGACAGCATCGCTATAAATCAGACCCCAGGAACATCCCTGCCACAAACGTAGGCACCAGCCGCTTGGGAGATCTCCCCTGAGCGATGGTACAGTAGTTGTAGGTCTCGTCATCCTTTCTGTAGACCAGCCACCAGGGGGCAGTGTCACTTGCTCTGTCATGCATACGAAGCCAGTATGTCACACACTGCTGACCCCAGCCCTTGATCTTCCAAGGAGTTTTCCGAAGGGCAAGCTAAAGGGGAGGCCGAGGGAAATAAAGGCATTTTAGGCCTTCCTGAGCTTTCCAGCCCTCAGGATGTTGCTGGTTTCGGAGCGCAGTGTCCTCCTAAAGGCACCCTTTCGTTTTAAATCCTTTTCATCTAAAAATGCATGTCTCTCGCTCTGCCCCTTCTGTTCCTCTCCCCACCCATCGCTCTGACCCTGGATATTACTGAGAGTTTTTAGCTGATTGGCTGAACATTATAGCAGCCGCATGGACACCGAATAACCCGATTGTGGAGGCAAATCTGGAGCGCTCCCTTGTGTAAACGCTGCACGCTACTTTCCCACTGTGTCCTCTGCAGCAAGGGGAAGCTGGTTAGGTTTGGGTTATACTTCAGCTCCCGCAGCCCTTGGTGCTTCGTGTCTTCTGACACTGCTCTCCCCTTCTCTTCCGTTTGGGCTTTTATGCCACGTCTGTCGGGCAGCCAAGCACCTCTCTCTTTGGCCCGTTCGCCCTTGGGAAGCTGTGTCTGTATCCCACGGCAGGGATGAGGTTTCCCGACTGCCTGATGTGATTTCTACTCCCCAGGTGTCTGGGCCAGCCCGGGGCAGGGAGGGAAGCCGAGGGGTTCAGCACCTCAGTGTCATCACAGCCCCTGCAGCCTGTCAATGGTAATAGATAGTTGTGTCCCTTAAAAGTGTGCCTGGCCCACATTATGTCTGGGGGGCGCTACCTCCAATCCGTCCTGGAGCTCAGAGGATCATCAACCTCCACCTTCAACCTCAAGGCCACAGCTAGAGTGTCATAAACCTGCTGCCTGTGTCCCCCCGGCTCTGAACAGAGACCGCAGGAGGGGCTCCCACATTGCGAGGGGCGGTTTCTCTCCCCAGTCAGCCTCACGCTGGAATCCCCCGCACACAATGCGCACCGGGGACAGGATCTGGGCCTCCCATGGACCTTGAAAGTGTCTCCTCCAGCGTTCAGGTTCTCAGCCCAACCTGCTCTCCGGCTTGAATATCTTTGCTGATCTGTGGAGACTGGCAGGGCTGAAAGAGCAGAAAAGAAGCGGCTGCAGGTGAAATGCAAACCTGAGTGAAAAGTCCCAGGCTGTGTGACTGGGTTCCACTCGATTATTAATGATAACAGAAGGAACCGAGAGAGGCTCCGACCAAAACCCGGATCTGAGCACACTGAAGGTTGGAAATGTGGATCTGGATCCAATGCCGAATATGACAAAGGGCCACCGCTTCCATAATGGAGCCGGGTCTGTAGTCTGAAATAACCGGGCTACTGAACTAGCACGTTTCAAGCTGAATTCACAGCACTTTACAAACTGGTATAGGTGGCACTGGTGTCAGGGATGGGCCTTTTCCCGTCCCCATGAAAAAACACCACCTTTGAGCACGTTGTCTGAAAAAGCCTGCAAAAAATCTCAGTACGCACATGCTCAGTAGAGACTTACTAGAATGGGGCGACTGAATTCTCCACGGATTTCGTGCACTGAGCATGGTCCAGCCCAGGGCTGCAGGAGCTGAGCAGAAGCTGCAATTGCTCCTCCCATGTGCTGTGGGTCATGCTAGTGCCAGGCCCCAGAACTGAGAGCTGGGAGACTGTCTCTCCTGTGCCCTCAAGAGGAAGCATGACTGGACTGCAATGGGAACAAGAGCTAGACCTGTGCGGGTGGTGGCAGGAGTAGATTGAGTCTACAAGCCTGGGAGAGGGGACTGGGACTGAGAGCTGGGGTCAGGGGGAGACTGGGACTGGCGGAGCAATCAGACTGGAGGGGAGACTGGGAGTCAGGGTGAGGAGAATCCTGGCACTCTCATGGGGATCCTGGAGGGAGAGACTGGGACCGGCAGAGCAAGCAGCCTGGTCCTGGGTGGCGGAGGACTGGGAGGAGGAGCTGTGATTGGGGGAAGAGAGAGGACTAGGACAGGAACAAACTAGAGGGGCCAGGGCGAGGAGTCAGGGGTAGGAAGATGTGTTCCTCATTTTCTGGGTGCCTGACTTTAGCTCCCGGGTTCTGATTTGCAGAAGTGCTGAAGTCAATGGGAGCTGGGAGCTGCGCTTTGAACATATGAAGCGCTAGATCAAGGCAAGTACTCTGAGAAATCAGGCCCTAGGCCTCTCACATTAGCCACCCAGAATTGGTGGACATGCTCAACCTTTATCTCTTTGAGTCTTAGTTCTGCCCCTGTAAAGTGGGGATAATAACACCCATTTATCTCACAGGGGTGTTGTGAGATAATTAATTAATGTTTGTGAAGCATTCAGCTGCTATAGCAGTGAGCACCATAGAAAATGAGTCGTTCTATATGCAGAGCAGGGTTTGAATAGTTGGCAGTAAGTCCTCGGTTCATACAGTGAACAGTGAGGATAAAACAATTGATTGAATAGCTGCTCATTACGTGAGCACCATCCATCCAGTGCCCTGAATGAGGCAGGGTCCTGTGGAAAAAATAGTATGTGAACATGTAATTACAGACTATCATAATGCTTATGCAAAAGAGGGCTGAGTGCGGGTTGCAAGGGCAACCTTGTAGCTAACTTGTAAATGTTTGACTTGCAACCTTAATAATTGTTCTTTGAATAGTGTGTGTGAGAGAGAGAGAGAGAGAGTGAGTGTGTGAGACATGGAAAGGGGAAACAGGGCTTCTTAAATCCGCCGGGGGGGGGGGGGGGGATGTGCAGGCACAAAACTTTGAGTTTGTGTCAATTGGAATTGTTGAATGTGCAAAAACGTGGGCACCCAAGCCTGGGATCTAGAGAATACTGTGGACAATACAGCCCATATGGCTCATTCGCCCCCACTGCAAAGCAGTCACCTCTGGGTAGTGGTGGTGTAGGAAACAGGGTGGGGGGTGGGGGCATCTCTGCCAGCTGCACTGTGCAATGGGAGATGGATCTAGGCGGATAAGTGAAAATAACTTTCTCAGCTGAAAATGCATGGGCTGAATAATTATTCAGGCTGGAATATGGTGAGAGCCCATTGCCTGGTGTCCAGTGCCCTGATTTCAGCCCCCTTGAATTTTCTTTAAATATATCTACAGTTTATTAAAATTTTGGCCAGAACCAGGCAGTGTTTGCAACAGTCTAGGTGCAAACTGTGGACCCTTCTCCACCACCTACTATCACAACATTCCGTTCTATGCAGGTTCCAATACTCTGACATCTAAAGCCCAGATCCTGAAGGGTATTTAGGCTCCTAATTTCTGTTGGGCCTAAGTCCCTTCTAGGCACATTCAATGATGTGGCTAACATCGGTCTGTGACACATAGGCCCATTGGTGCCAATGGGCAAAGGGTTCATTGTTCTTTACAAGCAAGTTCTGTTTGAGACCTGGCAAACTCAATACACCTAATATACCACTTTCATGGTATTTATCTGTGAAGGGTAGCATGTGAGGCCTCTACTGAAAGCTTGTAACTTATCAGTACTCATAATCATTGTGAGAGTGAGATGTGTGTGCGAGTAATGTTTTCAATACAGTCACAAATTATGCCTTATGGGCTTGGAGTAAGTCACCAGGGAAGCATATGTCTCGTGATGACCCATCCAAGTGGGAGGGAGTTGTCACCCCTCCCTGGTCAGCCAGTGATGTAATGCAAGGTTCAATTGTCTATTCTTGCCCCACCCCAGAACAGTCCATGGAAAACTGTCCATGACAGTTGCAAACAATCAAAAACCCTGGGAGGTAAAAAGGAGCATTACAAGAGATGTGGGATTTCCCTGCCAGGGGATAAAGACAAAAGACGGGTTCAGTATATCACAGGGTGGAGAAAGACTCTCTGAACCCATTCACTGAGGAGACATCTTGTTCTGCAGGGATGTTTCGTGAAAGACCGATCCTGATTCCTGGGAAGCCAGCCAGCTCTGTAACAGATTGAACTCGGAGGGTGGTGGTGGTGGAGAGATAGATAGGAAAGGTCACTGCTGCTAAGTGTGGGCCCTAGTTCGCGTTTTATGTTTTCATTTTGTTTTGTAACCATTTGTTTCCATCCCTCTGGGGAGTAACTGCAGCACTCCACCCGGACGCAGATAAGGCCAGGTCTACACGACAGACATATGGGTAGAATTACGCCACTCAGGGCTCTGGATTTTCCACACTCTTGAGCAATGGAGTTACACCGACCTAACCCCCCGTGTAGACAACACTATGTCGGCAGGAGAGCTACTCCCATTGACACAGCTACTGCTTCTCAGGGAGGTGGATTAACCATGCCGGTGGGAGAAGCTCTTCTGTCAGCATAGGAGCGTCTTCGCCAAAGCACGACGGTAGCACTGTACGTGAAGACCAACCCTAAGATTGACCAGGGGAGCGGTGGTTGTAAGGTGCTTTGGGATCCTGCAGGATGAAAAGCACGACAGAGCCATAAGTTGTTGTTACCGTTCTGCTGGCAGTCTGTAGCAAACTCCAAACATCATCCTGTTTCCTTGGTACTAGTTAATTCACCCCCACCTGCCGGTCCTCTGAGGTCATGTT
The DNA here is from genome assembly GCA_037349315.1 of Chelydra serpentina. NCBI lineage: Eukaryota > Metazoa > Chordata > Testudines > Chelydridae > Chelydra > Chelydra serpentina. Next base: position 44,641,510 of record JBAIAC010000023.1, read on the forward strand.
CTCTTCATTATCTCTCAGATTTCCTGCGCATTCCAGATGATTAGTCCCCTTTTCCTTTCTCAAAGGTCTTATCTAAATATATCCTTCAGCATCCAGCGCACATGGCTGCCCACAGGTCAGAAAGAAGCAGGACACTGATGGAGCAGTTGCAAAGGAAATGCTTTGTTTGGCCTGCCGGATGCAGCCTGAGAGCGTATTATTTCCCTCTGTCTTTCTCAGTGCCTTGTGTCACCACATCAGGTCTCTGGGGGTCTCTGCAGATATTATATCCTTGCTACAACAAGACTTGTGGGATCAAGGCTGTTGAGAGTGGATGTAAAGGAAGCTATGCCCAGTGCATAAATTATATGGGCTCTGCCCACCCCAGAACTATGCTACATATCTTTGAGCTCCATCTCCTGGCACTTTATCTATTACTTATTTACATCTATACAGGCACAGAGCACTCTTGTAACAGGCCTAGGTCACTTCAGGGCCCAGTGGCACCAATATGGCAGCTGTTGACAGCAGTTACGTTCGCTTTTGATTCTTTTATGTTTGATTGTTTTATGTTGGCATTTTGGGCCCTAATCCAGCAACTGGCTGGCCCCTTGGCCTCATGTGCCCTAGGAAATCGGTGAAGACCACAGCAGGAGAGTGTCTCCATGGAACAAGCGTCAGAATTGTGGACTTCAAACAGTGCTGTTCCTTTTTGACCTGAGCAGCTGGTCAAAGTTCAGGGCCTGCGGGTGTTCCAAGTGGCTGCAGGAACGGAGGGAGTTTGGTTTGCTCTTTGATGCAATCCTGCTATTGATGAGGAATGTACTGAATTCTGCTTCTCTCAATACAGAAGGAACCAAGAACAACAAGAGCAGTTTCTTAGCTTACAGCTCTCAAGCTTCTTTAGCTACCATCACACCCCAAAGCTCTCTCTCTAGCTTCTTTGAGGGTCACACAGGCTCCTGCTTGGTTGTCTTGCCTCTCCCTGTCCCTCCGTTCTTGTCTGGTCTGATCTTAGCCTTGGTCTGCACTAGTAACTTATGTTGGTATAACTCCATCATTCAGGTGTGTGGAAAATCCATGCCCCTGAGCGACACAGTTGCACCGACTTAACTCCCAGTGTAGACAGCACTGTGACTAAGGCTTCTCCTGCCGACATTGCTACTGCCTCTCGGGGCGGGGCGGTGGATTACTGACGCTGACAGAAGCTCTCCCATCAGAGTAGGTAGCGTAGCTGCTGCCTTTTAAGTGTAGACAAGCCCTTAGTTCTGGTGGGATCCCTCCTCCCACACACACCCTCCTCCCAGAGGCCAAAGCTCCTGGATGGGCTCACAGTGAGGCTGCTCTAGCTATACGCGTAGGACCGCAGATTTCAGGGCAGCTAGTTAGGGCCACAAATCTGAGTGGCATTGTGACCCCTGCTCCAGGTGACAACTCCACTCGCTCAACTTTGGCCTGGTTCCCTGTCTGTCATGGCGGATGGGCGGTTGAGCCAAACCGGAGTGGCGTGAGACCCCAGTGAACCGGATCACATTGCCTCTTGCTTAAATGTGGCCCAGTTGCTTCTCTGTCGCGATGGGGGGGGGGAGCAGGCCAAATTTGAATGGTGGGTGTGTCTGTGTGAGGGGCAGGGCGGGGGTGGTAAACTGAAGTATTGCCTAGGGCGGCAGATTGTCTTGAGTGGCCTCTGGGTTCACACACCCTTTGTGTTAGGTGGGAGCTTGTGCTCACAGTTATGTTAACTGAAGGGTGAGTTCACACCTCTCAGGCAGGCTCAATGGGGTTTGAACTCACCCCATAACAAGCTCATAACAATAGTAACCACCTATGAGCACTGGCCTGCTAAACCCAGGCTTGTGAGTTCAATCCTTGAGGGGGCCATTTAGGGATCTAGAGCAAAAATCTGTCAAGTTGGTCCTGCTAGTGAAGGCAGGGGACTGGACTCAATGACCTTCAAGGTCCTTCCAGTTCTATGAGATAGGCATATCTCCATCCATGTTTGCAGGTGTCATTAAATGAAAGTAGCCTTGGTAGAACTTGATTGTGTTGATCATTTTGATGGATACTATCCATGTTTATTTATAAGCAGTTTTTCTGATGTTTTCAGTTTAAATGTTCAGTTGTGGAAAACTATGCTGGGAGTCAGATAGTTATTTAATGTCAATAGATGCTGAGATTCAAAAAGTTAAAAGCTTTATAAACTGCTCAAAACAAATTGGCAATATCACAATGTCAAAAGATACACGGTAACTATCCTTAACCCCCCCAAAAATCACATCTGTTTTTACCATTCATTCACAAGCCCATTTGTAACAAGCATTATTTCAAAACTCACTGGATTTTTTACTCTAATAAAGTTATCAAGCAGCATTTTGCTTCTTTTGCCTATCTGTACATTTTGATTCTTATCAATGGAAATGTTTTGTCATCAGTTTGTGTGTGTGTACAGTGACACTGACGTTTACCGACGTGATAAAAATCTAATCCTTCCGAGCTTAAATATAAACTTCAGGCTCTTTGCATGAAAGCTGCTGTACACATGCTAAAACCTTCAACTTTCTAGTTGCACTGTGGTTCTGAATCAACTACGTTAGCTTGAGACAGCAGGATGGGAACAAAAACACACTCGAATATTGGGAGCGTTTGGATCCACCTCTGCCCTTTGTTGCCGCTTGTGTCCCTTACGTCTCTGGTTTATCTTTCTGGCTGCTCGCCCCTCCTTGTCTTTCCTCCTAGCCTGGTTAAAAAATAAATAAATTACTAATCCAAAGCTGAAGACCCAGCAAACCAGCCCAGTCTGGTGATCGCTGATTGCAAACCAGGAATCAGGGTGCTGTCATTTCCAGCCACCTCCACACCCAAATTAGGGTGACCAGATGTCCCGATTTGATAGGGACAGTCCCGATTTTGGGGTCTTTTTCTTATATAGGCTCCTATTACCCCCCCTCCCCCCCGCCATTTTTCACACTTGCTGTCTGGTCACCCTACCCCAAATGCTCATTTGTGGGATCTAAAACTCCAGGTCACCCCCAGCCCCTGGTCTGTGCCGCACGGGGCGGGCAGCAAGTGCCACGCTCCTGGGGGGGACATAAACTCGGGAGGGAGCAGGCCCCAGCCGCTTCCCTGCCCCGGTGTGAGCGCCTCGCAGTTAGGAACCTGCCGCTTTCTGTCCCGTCCCTCTCTCCGTACGGAACGCCCGGTGTCAGTTTCCTGGCTCCAGTTACATTGTAGCAGTGTCAGCAGGGAGGTGTGACCCGCGGTGGAGGCGGCGGCAGGGGGGGGGGCTGGTGGGGGAGGGGGACAGATCAGTGGCTGGGATTGCCTCCCCTTCCCCCCCCCCCACTGCACCCCTCCCACCCGGTCCCGCCCCAGCGAGCGCTCCCCGAGCGGGTCCCCGGCGTGCGGCTCCCCGAGCCGGGCAGAGCGCGCCCCCCGCCCCGGCCCGCCGCTGGAGGGGAAGGAAGCGAAAGATCCCAACATGGCTGAAATCAGCATCGATCAGTCCAAGCTCCCGGGCGTCAAAGAAGGTAAAGGCGGGTGTGGGGAGCCGCCCTGCCCCCCCCCCCCCCAGCCGAGCCCAGCCCAGCCCAGCTTGCGGGCGGGGTGGGGGGTTCTCCCCGCCTGGGGGAGCTGGGGGGGGGGGGGTCAGTAGGAGCTTTGATCCCCCCCACCCCTCTGTGCCAGGAGTCGGACGCTCCTGGGAAGTGGTGGAGTTTCTCTGTGTGTGTGTATGTGCGCACACACACACGGGGGGGGGGGGGGGGTGTTAATATTTCTGCGCTAACAGAGGAGGAGCGGTCAAGGGTGAATGGGGAATGTGTGTATGGGGGGGCTCAGTGTGTGCAGTGGCCTCCCCAGGAATTGAAATGGGGGGGGGGGGGGAGGGTGTTCGAATTTACTGGGGGGGGGGTGTAACTAAATTGGCATGTAACTAGTTCACAAAACTGGGGGGGGGGTGTTGGGGAAATTCACGGGGGGTGTAGGGAAATCACTGAGTGTGTGTCTTGTGCTGGCTGTGTTTTGAAATGTGACTCTCTTCCCTCCTGGGGTTTGGCCGGCCCGGCCTGGGAGCGGCCGGCTGGTCAGGAGGAAAACCCCAGTCCCGCTGCATCCAGGGCAGGCGTCCAGCGAGGAGCCCTGGGCCGGAGGTGGATTCAAGGGAAAGCCCCGGGCCTTGCTCCTGAGCTCCGGCAGCAGGGTGCTGGGATCCCTGCCTGGGATGGAAGCCCCTTCCCCCGGCTAGTGTGACCAGATGTCCTGTTTGTATAGGGACAGTCCCGAATGTGGGGGCTTTTCCTTGTATAGGCTCCTATAACGCCCCCAGCCCCGTCCCGATTTTGTTACGCTTGCTGCCTGGTCACCCTACCCGCAGCCCCCCCCCCCCCCCCCCCCGCGCCTTGTGGCGCCCGCTGGCCACTAAGGCCTCTCCCCTGGCTAGCAACCAGAAATCCAGCCCCAGCTGTCTGTCAGTGGGCTGCCATGTGGCTTGCGGCATCACTTTGACCTCACAGTAACCTGGGGGTGTTGCAATCTGGGGGAGATGAGGTGCCCCAGAGATGGAGGGAGCCTGTGCGGTGATCTGGCTTTTTGTTCAGAGTCCGTCCCACCCCCACCCCCGTCTTGGTTTAAACTTCTGTCGGGTGTTTTTTACCGGCCCTAAAGCAGGGGAAGGAAGGGGCACGGGATTCAGCAAAGGCAAATCAGGCTTCCTGGAGATCTGCAGGTCACTTGCAATGTCCCTGTCCTGAGTGTGCGCCCAGGGCCAGCCCCTGGCTGGAGACAAAAGGAGATGGGGAGAGAGGGCTGGGCTGTTTGGATCGATCCGGTGGAATGGCTCAGGATTTATTAGTGTCCCTGTGGAGCGGGGGGTAGGGGGGGTGTATGGAGAGATGGGGGCGGGGGGATGCTCCAGCACATCTGTAAGCATGGCAGACAATAAGCCCTGCTATGCAATAGCTGGGAGCCTATTCATGCTATGGATATGCAAATCCACCCTTCACGGCCCTTGCCCCCAGCGGGTTGGGGGCTGAGCCTTGGAAACAGAGGGGGAAGGCAGAACCACGGAGGGTGAAGAGGTTCATTCATCTTTTGGGCCAATGTGTGTTGTCAGAGGAATGGTGCCCAGGATCTAGTTAAAACACGGGGTGGTCCTATGCATGCTGTAAGATTTAACCACGTTTTAATGGTGCCCCATGTGTCACGGTTCAAAGAGGTGGGTCAAACATGGGTCAGTCCTACCTCTGCTGCAAGGCCAAATGGGTTTTTGAGGGTGTCTGGTTTAGCCATGTGGTAACCCGGTCCCCCAGCATCACAGATCTTCTCTGTGCTCAGATGCAGTGGATATGAGTGTATGATAAATACCTCACTAGACTGCAGTGTAGCTGGGATTTGATCTCTCAGGGCTTTCTTGGGTGTGCGTTGTACTAGAAGGAAAACAACCATATGTGGTGTTCATTTTTGTTGAGAATTACAGTTTAGCCCCTTCTCAGAGCGAGTGTGATCTAGTAACTGTAGCAAAGGCCTGGGAACTGGGAGGTCTCGGTTCAGTGCCCAGCTCAACCAGTCAGTGACTCAGTTTCTCCACCTGGAAAGCAGGGATAACGATACCTGCCTACTTCGAAAGGGTGCTGTTGGGTAGATTTTGTTCTTGCTTACAACAGAGTAAATCTTTAGTAACTTCACCAGTCAAAGGAGTTACTCTGGATTTACGCCAGTGTTACTGAGAGTGGTGAATGTTATAATTACTGTCTACATCCATTCAAAACAGCTTAGTCGTGTTTTCAAGTCTGTAGCCAATAGTATTTTTTTCATAGTTAATATAAAATAGCAAGCGTACACTTGAAGATCCAGTTTAGTCTTAAAAACTTGAGTAGATGGAGGGGAAACAGGCCAAACTCTAAGAATTTTGTGTTAATGCTCCTGTTTGTTGCCCCTGGAGAATGGTAGCATTCAGGTGCTGAAGATTTAGGGTGAAATCTTGGCCCACTTAAGTTAATGGCAAAACTCTCATTGATTTCAGTGGAGCCAAGATTTTACCCTTAGTGCCAAATAACAATTCAACGAGGGGAGTGTTACAACATGGCTAAAATGTTGCAGGGTAGGTGGAGCCTTTGTGTTCTGTAAAGTCTCAGTCAAATACCTTTAATTGACTGGGAACATAATTCATCGGGTTTTATTCTAATGGCAAGTGTTGGACCCCAATTCTGCTTTGTTTAGAATAGATTGTTTCATTACTGACCTAGCTGTTTCTAGGATCTGCTTATGATACCAAACAAAGGGAAAAAACAGAACAGCTTCCATAACCAGGGAAATATTTGTTCCAGGTGCAGAAAATCACTTTCCGTCCTTTTGGAGAAATGTCCACTCTGTTTATTTTGCACAAAGGTCAGTCTGGTGATTCATTAACGGTTTGGAAGACCATTCTGCTACTCTTTGCTTCAGTGGCAGTATCATAGCCAATGAGGTGAATCCGAGGCGTGATTATTGCTAGTTGAAAATATTTCTTATTAACTCTCCCTCAGATGAGAACTATCGCTGAGGGTCTAGTCATTGTGACAATAAGATGCCATGGAACTTCTTGGAAGAATAAGGGTATCGTTGCTGTTTTAGTGCTGCCATCATATAAAATCTCATCTAAACTAAGAAATGTTAAGATGATTCTGTTCTTGGATGGATAATCTAAGAAGCGTAGCTAGATGCTACAGGAAGTGGTGCTGGTTATTCAAATCTGCAGATGACTTCTTACTAAAGCCAGGTCTACACTTAAACTTTTGCTGGTATTTTGCTGACACTTAAAAAGAGGAAATGGGATGATCTGGATAATTAGAGGCTTGTCTGTCTGACATGGATCCTGGGCAAGATAAGGGAGTAGCGTACATAGGGCAGAGTTAAAGGAGGGTAATATAATTAATACCAATCAACATGGGTTTATGAAAAATAGGAAGCTAGTTTGACAGGATCTATTTTTTTTTAATGAGACTACAGATTTAGTTGATGAAGGTAATGCTGTTGATGCAATATACTTAAACTTCTGCGAGGCATTTTGACTTGGTACCCCACAACATTTTGATTTATAAAACTAATTTGGCACACATTAAATTAATTAAAAGCTCTCTCAAAATACAATTGTAAATGGGGAATTATCATCGAGTGGGTGTGTTTCTAGTGGGGTCCCGCAAGGATCTGTTTATGGCACTTATCAATGACCTGAAAGAAAACAAAGTCATCACTGATAAAGTTTGCAAATGACACAGATTGGATGAGTGGCAAATAAGAAAGAGGACAAGTCGCTGGTACAGAGAGGTCTGGATTGCTCGGTAAGCTGGGCGCAGGCAAACAATATGCATTTTAACACAGCTAAACGTAAATGTATACATCTGGGAACAAAGAATGTAGGCCACACTTACAGGAGGGGTGGTGCTCTTCTGGGAAGCAGAGACTCTGGAAAAGATTTGGGAGTTGTGGCTAATCAGCTGAACATGAGTTCCCAGTGTGATGTTGTGGCCAAAAGGGCTAATGTGAACCTGGGATATGTAAACTGGGGAATCTTGAGTAGGAGTAGATGGCACTGGTGAGCCTGTCCCTGGGATACTGTGTTCAGTTCTTGTGCCCACAATTCAAGAAGGATGTTCTAAATCAGAGAGGGTTCAGAGAAAAGCCGCGAGAATGATTTAAAAAATGAGAAAACGTGCCTTATAGCAACAGACTGCGATCAAGTCACCTGTAACCTTCTTTGTTAAGCTAAATAGATTGAGCTCCTCGTGTCTAGCTGTACCTAGATGGGGGGACAAATATTTAGTCACAGGCTCTTTGATCTAGCAGACAGAAGTATAACAAGATCCAATGGCTGGCAGGATATAAGGTGGATGTTTTGAACAGTGATGATAACTAACCAGTGGAACAGTCCAAGGGTCATGGTGGATTCTCCATCACTGGCAATGTTTAAATCAAGATAGGATGTTTTTTCTACAAGACCTGCTCTGGGAATAACTTTTGGGGGTTCTCTCTGGCCTGTGCTCCGCAGGAGGTCAGACTAGATGATGACTATGGTCCCTTCTGGTCTTAGAATCTATGAATCACTAGTAGTATGAGTTAAGGGTTTGGGGTTTTTTAATTGATATTTTTATATCTGTGAAAGCCCTAAATGCAGCTATACCAGCAAAAGCACTTTTGTGGCAGTATAATGTCTTTATTTTGGGGATCTGGGATAGGCTACCCCAGAACTCTTTTTTGTCGGTAGAAGCTGCCTCGACATAGCTATCCTGGCAAACCTTTTCCAGTGTAGACTAGACCTCGGGGCTTCAGCCCAGTATTAGAAGCCACTTTGCTGTTGGAGTTGCTGTCTTTTAGATGAGATGGACAGTGACGTTTCTGACCATTGTGGTCAATAAAGAAACGATAACAATATTTATCAGACATAGTCATGTTGGCTACGGTGCCTCGCCAAGTTTCGTCCTGAGCTATTTCCTGCCTGGGTTCATATTTGCAGTTTTTAGAGGAAACGGTCGTTTTTGCTCCCAGTCCTGAGCTGCTGGGTAATGTTACTGTGTGCCGTTTGATGGCTGTCGCGTTCCATCCCAGAGGTGGCTGCACATCGGCAGTGAAAAGATCCATATGCATACTTCATGAGGCCTTTTTGAGAGCCTTTGGGACAAAAGCACGCTGGAGATAGACAATTATTCCTAATCAGTTACTTATGAAACTGACTTGTGATGCATCCCCATCCCCTGGCATAATACCAGAGGTTAAAGCAAGGGCATTGTGTGGAGGGAAAAACACAGCTTCCCCTCTGCTCCCTGGCTTAAGTTACCAGCCCTTCTCCACAGCTCCCCATCCTGTTTCAATCTGCTTTAACCACTGTATATCACCTCATGGATGCAGTACGCACATGTGTATCCTAAGGGGGGCAGATGGGCTAGAGTCGCGGCATCACTGGGGGATCCAAAGTATTTCTCAGGGCATGTCTACATTGGAGTGTAAGCCCTGGGTTTGCGCTCAGGCTCAAGCCTAACCCTCCTTCTGTCCACAAACAAATCCAGTTAAGTCAGGGATTGGACCAAGGGCCCCAGGACCCTACGGGAATGGAGGCTCTGACCCCGAGTCAGTCTGGGATCCACGGTTCAAGCAGTGTAGATGCAGCCACGTTGGACTTGTGCGCTAGGGGTCTGCCAAAAGTATCCCATGGGCTGACTTTCTTGTCCTCTGGACAGCCAAGCCAGGTGGTTGCCCCACAAACACAGGGCTAGCGTGACCACGTTTTGGGAGGGCTCTAGAATTCTGGGGTATGGGTGGTTGGACTCAGGCCTGCATAATGCAATGCAGATGCTGGAACTCCAGGTTGGGACCCAGGGTTCAGCAATTCCTAACCTGTGGTTACAGATGAGTGTAGACGCTCAAGCCCTAGGCTAGTGGTTCTTAACCCCTTATCAAAAATCGTTGAAGTAGGTCAGTTCTTTAAACCTAGATATATCTGGCATGTCTCGCGCCCCCAGAAAGGGCATCTCGCACCCCCCGGGGGTGCGTGCACCCCAGGTTAAGAACCACTGCCCTAGGCTAACAAACCCAGGGTCTGCTAACTCAAGTTCTACTAACCCTGGGCTTACCTTGCAGTGTAGACAGACCCACAGGGACCTCCCAGAGCTGCACAAATCCCACTTCTCTTTCCAGGCTAGTCGAGTCCCTGTGGCCCATTTGGCTGCTGCTGCCTCCGCCAGGCTGTGAGTTATGCCCTTGGCTTTGTGACTCAGATACCTGCCATCTGGGACAGAGACAGGCCACTGACCAGGCAGCGAAGAGAACATAGCATAGATGCCAAGGCCAGAAAGCACCACTGTGATCCCCTGGGCTGACCACCTGTACAACGCACGCCACAGAACTCCCCCAGAATAACACCTAGAGCAGAGCTTTTAGAAAAACCTCCCAGCTTGATTTAAAATGTTCACCGGTTCAGACCATAGGCAGTGAATGAACAGCTCTGTAGCCTATTTCCAGTCCCCTGTGCCAGCTCTGGTCATTTGTTTCCCCCGCCTGTTTCCAACAGGTACCTGCCCTCTGACCTAAACCACTCCCTCTGGACCCCAGGCTTGCCGCCGGCTGTGTCGCCCAATTTGGAACGGGGTTAAGCTGCACTGAGTCAAGTGACCTTTCACACCAGTGTAGCACATCTCTGCTCCCTCGCTGTCGCTAAGCCCCCAGTGCAGACCAGGCCTGGCTGTTTCAGTGCGGCTCTGCGGGCGGGTGGCCGTCACAATGGCTGCGTTACAAATTCCGCTCTCGTCGAAGTCTCTAATTTGACTTTTTTACAAACACCGAGCTTTAGTTTCCAAAGCTGCTCTTTGTGCCGGTGCCAGCCTGCCTGGCTTCTCCGCACGTGCCCGTGGCAGGCACAGCTGCAGCCTTGGGGGAACAGGAAGGGCTTGATGGATATGTTCGGTCTTGGCAAGGGTTTTCTTGGTGCAGGCAGGCTGCCTGGCTCCCGGTGTAGGGCTCTCTTATATGATTGAATACAAGGTGGTTCTAAGCATCAGCCCCTGTCTTCCCCTTTCTCTTCCTCCTCCGCCGCCTGCCCTCTGACCACTGCACCTTCCCCTGACCTTCACCGAGACCCGCGCTAGTAAAGCCGCGTGGCTGCTGACTTTGAAGGCGGCAGATGGCCGGGTCACAGAGCAGAGGTTCAGTGTTCTGTGTTTCCCCATCTCTCCTGGAATCTGTCCAGATTTACTGATGCTATTGGCTTATATCAGGCTGTTCAGTGACTGCCTCTGGCCTGTGTTGTGTGTCTGCAAGTAAATGAGGGTAGAGGGAAAACAACTTGGTGTCTTTCAGGGCTAGAACTAGGTTCAGAATTGTAGATTACTGGTAGGGGGAGTGGGGAACCTCCTTAGAGTTTCTCAGAGCTTCAGCATGGAAGCCCAAACAGTGCTCCCCTTGCTCTTTAAGCTTTCCCTTTGGTCTCTCTGAAGCCCGAGCAAGCAGGCTTTGGCCTGTCAGTGTCATTAGTACAGCAGCAGCTCAAGTGGTTGAAGATCGGCGAGGCCATTGCTAAGGCACCTGCACTGTGCCGCTCAGGCCCGGGTGACTGACTTCTAGCGTGCGCTGTGCAGGGTCGTGGTTTTCTGCTTCGTGGCTTCTTCTTGGAAATCACTCTAAGCTGGCGCTTGGGGACTGGATGGCCCGGGGGGATATGTACTGGGTTGTATAGGGCCTTTCATATCTGGTTCCCTGTTTCACATCCGACCCTGGTGAGCTGTGATCGGTTTTCTGAAGCGCACAAATTCAGTAGATGCTTGGGCGGGACTCATCACGCTTGTCACTAGAGCTGTGGGGAAGTTGCAGTGTGAAGCCGTTCCTCTGAGCTTTGCTGGCCTGGGCGTGAGATTCACATGAGCCTGGTGGAAGGTTTGGTCTGGGCTAGGAACACCTGGTTCATAGAATATCAGGGTTGGAAGGGACCTTAGGAGGTCATCTAGTCCAACCCCCTGCTCAAAGCAGGACCAATCCCCAATTTTTGCCCCAGATCCCTAAATGGCCCCCTCAAGGATTGAACTCACAACCTTGGGTTTAGCAGGCCAATGCTCAAACCACTGAGCTATCCCTCCCCCCAAAACTAACTTACTCCAAAAACTTTCCCCTGAGCAAACAGGCTTGAGTGCCTTCTCCCATCTCCCTTTTCACATCTGACCGTGCTAGGGATCATGTCTGTAGCTAGCCAGGGACATTGCGCTAGGAAGAACAGTGTTTGGCTGAGGGCTGTCTGCATGCTCACCCCTGGCTCCAATGCTTTGTGCAGGCAGCCAGTTGATCCCTTTGCTTCTGCATGGTAGAGTAGGGGTAAGCCTCGTCGTTTTCAGTTTAAACCCATTTCTACCAAAAAAAATCCCAGGTTTTGCAAACAGTATTTATTTCTAATCCTTCAAATATATAAAAATAACTTGTTTTATTATGAAAATACAATGCACTGCACGAGAGAGCTGTATTACAATAATACATTAGTCTGTGTGTGTCTGCAAAGCTGCCTGTTGAAGAAAGCTATGCATTAGTCTAGACTCGGGATGCAAACAAACAAGCAGGGACGCACGCAAGCTCTGAAATGTGTGCGCATCTGAAGCTACTGATGAATCTCACGCCCACCACGTACACACTTCAAGCTGTTAGCGGATAACGGTTTAAAGATCTGACATGCTAAAATGGGAAGAAAATGAACATTTTAAAAAGGGAGAAAAGGACGAAGTTGAGTGTATGCGCTGGAATGATGTGGCCCAATTATCAAATGTTAATATTTAGAGCCGAATAGTTCTAAGTCTACAACAGCAAACTGTTTTTTCAGATACAACTTTTCATTTGGGGATTAGGGATATGTTTTCTTTCAGAGGTGGCCTTGTGTTTTTGAGTTCTGTTTTAGTTCTGCAGCAAACCACATGGAATGCCATTCATCAAAGCATTAATCTAATCAATACTTTTCCCCCCGTACTTCCCTCCACCAAAATAACCCAGATATTTACCTAGACAAATTATTAATTTTTTTCCCACTGATTTTTTAAAATTTTTGTTGTTGCAGGAATAAACACCAGTACATTTCTGGGAAAAATAAAATAAAATACTAACGAAAAACGAAGGGCCCTAAGTATGAGGTACATGGGGGCTCAGGTTCAGGGAAGCAGTCTCTCTCCTGCCCTGATCCTGAAAGGAGAGCAGGGAAAACTCAGGTTCTCCCCCCCCCCCCACCCCCCCCACCCCCCCCACCCCCACTGGCTCCCGGACTGTAATAGGCTGCTTAAGGAAAAGCAGGGGCCGTGGGGCCTGCGTGGAGGCGGGCGATGGTGATGCTTTTCAGTTTAGGAGGACGTGGGCCCTGTTTTGTCTCTTGTTTTCTCAGAGACTTCTGAGTTGAGCCTGTTTGTTCTGAGAAAAGTATTTCGAGTAAGGAGCCGGGTGTTTCTAGCTCAGGTCAAATCCTCTGCAAGGCTCACGTGACTCTCTCACCCAGGCCGGCAACGCTCAGATGAGCAGCTTCACCCTGCATCTCCCCCACAGCGCTAGTCCCAAGTGCATGAACTTGGCAATCTGTGTGCCAGACAGCTGGCCAGTTTCACACCCGCCGACTTGCTTCCTCATCCAGATTTATCTTAAGCTCAAAACATGAAAGTCTCTGGGGGAAGAGAGGCGGCTCGTATGCTTAAAACACTGAACTAGGACCTTGGAGATTTGGGTTCAGAGACTCCCTGTGTGCCTTGGGATAGATCGCGCAGTCTCTTTGTGTCAGTTCCGTGTCTGTCATCCCTTTTGTCTGGTGTGTCTGAGATCATAATAGAGAGTTCCGGTGTGTTTGTGTGGTACTGAAGGAGCCTGATCCAAAGACCCACAGTGGAGTTCCACTGACCTCGGTGGACTTTGCCTGGGGCCCAGATGATGATTTTATTTGTGCGCTAACCCACGGTGCAACCAATTCACCCAATAACTCTCGGCCGGCCAACTAAGAGTATAACGTGAACTTTTTTGGCTTGAGCTGGTGACGGTGGTGGATTTAGTCTGTGCACGGCTGACCGCTTTCCCTGTGGTCACTGCCGTGCGGGACAAAGCCGGCGTGTGGTAGGAGTGAGTCACTTTCCATTAACTTCCGTTTTAAAGGCTGTTTCGAAAACCGTGTGGGGTAAAGTGTGGAACCCACATGTGCGTGGGTGAGTGTTTATCTCCTTCTTTCCCCTTCCCTCCTCCCTCACCAACCAACCTCTTTGAACCAGGACTAACACTGTCGAGGGGGGGGGATTGGCTTATGAGAAACTGCTATGAGGTAATTATGTGGAGTTCAGCTAAGCGATGACTAAAGCGGGGAGGAGACGTAAGTCTACAGATACTTGAAGCATATTAGCACCGATGAGCGGTGGGGAATTACTCGGTGTGCTACAAGGGGCCAGAACAAGAGTTAACAAGGTACAATTAAGAAAAGAAGCATTTGGACTGACTGTTAAGAAGTTTCTTGACCGTGAGATGTGGTCTCCTGCAGAATCCGCTCTGAAAGGACATGGCGGATGTTGCTTTTGCAGCTAGACTGGGCAAGACACTACAGCGTGTCCCTGACGGAAATGCTCCTAGAGCCGGGGTCGGCGACCTTTCAGAAGTGGTGTGCCGAGTCTTCATTTATTCACTCTAATTTAAGGTTTCGCATGCCAGGAATTCATTTTAACGTTTTTAAAAGGTCTCTTTCTATAAGTCTTTAATATAGAACTAAATTATCGCTGTATGTAAAGTAAATAAGGTTTTAAAAATGTTTAAGAAGCTTCACTTAAAATTAAATTAAAATGCAGAGCCCCCCCAGACCGGTGGCCAGGACCCGAGCAGTGTGAGTGCCACTGATAAACAGCACGCGTGCCGTAGGTTGCCTACCCCTGTCCTAGAGAGATGGGCTGGAATGGCCCCATGTGACACTTGTGACTTCTATGAAGCACTCCATGGGTTCTGGACTCCATGGGTTCTGCGGCAGCCTCTCCTACTGCTTTGAATGGAAACCTCTCATCTATGCTCCTCCGTTTCCCCCTTAACCTTTCCCTAGAGTGTGGCCCTTGTTCCTCACAATACAAGAATGCTTCAGCCTCTCCCATCATAGAAAGCCCACACACCCTTGACCTCGCTCCCCAACTATTGACCCATCTCCCCTTTATCTCTCAGCCGATTGGACGTGCTGTTTAGTCATTGTCTGGAGTTTCTCTCCTCCTGGTCCATCCTAGACCTTCTGGCTTCTGCCCCTGGCACTCAGCTGCAACCTCTCTTGCCAAAGCCTCAAATGACCGCTTCCCAGCCAGATCTCAGGACCAGCATTGATTCCATCCTCCTCCTTGACCTTTCGGCTGCCTTTGACATCGTCAGCTGAGCTCTTCTTCTTGTAATCTTGTCTGGGCTTCTGTGACTCTTTCCTCTCCTGATTCTCCTCCTTCCCTCTCTCTTTGCTCCTGTAGCATGTCCTCTGGGGATCTTACCCATCCCCTCTCCAGATTACTGTGCGGGTTCCTTAGAGCTCTGCCCTTGGTCCATCTGCAAACACACATTCAACTACCCTCTCTGTGCTGACAACTCTCAGAACTACCTCTCTACTCCAGACCCGTCTCCTTCTGTCCAAAGTAAAATCTTTGCTTGTATCTCTGACACCTCTCCCTTGTAACTGTCTAGCCGTCAGCTCAAGCTCCACGGGCCCATACCAGAGCTCCTAATTCTCCCTCTTCCCCAAGCCCTGCCTGCTACGTCCTTTCTCCAAACCTGTAGACAATAGCACCATTCTGCCTGTTACTCCGGCCCAGAACCTGGGTGTCACCTTCAACTCAGGCAGCTAGGGTCTTTAATACTTTCCCCTCTTCCTCTTCTGGCTCAGGGCCATGGAATTTAAAATCTCATTCTGAAGCCACCCTCCCCTCCCTTCCCTTCCCTTCCTCTCCCCTCCTCCCCACTCCGCTCCTCTTTCCAGGAAACAGCATTGAACCTATTTATCTGACTCCAGAGGATGAAAAAGGCCGATCTCGCCTTCCAGGATCCAAGCGTTGTCATTCCAGAGAACCCTAGGGATTGTCAGTCTCCTGGTTTGACCATTCAAAACTCATCTTCTTGAGCGTCGGGTGTGCGCGGCAGACGTGCACTGAGCTGCGGGAAGTTTTGCAAGACTTGGAGTGCAGGTCACATTGATAGAAGGGAGAGTGTTAAGAAGTGTTAAGAAGCAGGCTCTGAGAGAGCATTTCACAGAGGGAGGGCTGCTATTCGGACGCTTTGACTTTAAAATAGGCGTTTTGTGTCCGATCTGGTGCTGGTGAGAGGTGCCAGACTGACACTGCTCCAGGAAGAACACGATCCTGGCGTAATTCACACTCAGTCCACGTCTGCTGAGACTGGCAGTAAGGAGGCCAGTCACTGCAGAGGTATTTTTTGCAATGGACATCTGTCCGCTAGGCACTGGACTGAGACTAGGGTGGTCAGGTGTCTGGTTTTCAACCGGAAAGTCTGGTCGAAAAGGGGACCTGACAGTGTCCAGTCAGATCTATTGACTGGACACCCAGGGCCAAGTCATCACCCGCGCCAGCCCCTGCTCAGCCAGGGCCGCCTCCTACCTGCGTCGGCCGCTGCAGCTCCCAGCCCTGGCTCTGCAGGCGAGTCCCTCCTGACCCACGCAGGGCAGGGGGCGGGGGAGAGGGAGAAAGCCGTGAGCAAAGGAGGGAGAGGGAAAGAGGAGCGAACGGGGGTAGGGTCTCAGGGGGAAGGGGCGGGAGCAGGACCTAGGGGGGAAGGGACAGGCTGGGGGTGGGGCCTCGCTGGGGGGGGGGGGCAAGGGCAGGGCAGGACCTGGTGGGACAGGACGGGGGCGGGATCTCAGGGGAGGGGGCCCGGGAAAGGGAGGTTCCAACACTCCTGCTGGAGTGCCTGGTTTTTAAATATTACAAAGTTGGCAACCCTAACTGAGACCCTAAGCTCAGGTTGCCCCGGGGCCAGCAAACCGCAGATGGTTACTCAGTTATGGCTGCTCAGTTACTATTGGCATGGGCTGCATTTGAGCCCGTGGCTTAGAAGCAAAAGGCTCCAAGGACTGATGTCACCCACTAGAACCGCCCAGCCCTGCTTTCCACACTGTGCCTGGTTCCTCCCAAAGCCGAATTCCTCTCTGCAGCAGTTTCCTGATTTCACGCCCCTGCACAGACTGTGTGGAACAAAAAAGGTCTTACCGTCCTCTGCAGACCCCAAGTTCAAGCTGTCTAGGGTTGGTCTGGGCAGCCTAAAGCGGTGCTTGTTTGTACCATGCATTAGCGTGCCAGCCCATGGATCTTATCTGTGCACTGGGGCGGGAGGGAGGATGTGAGATCAGTGCAAGTGCCTTGCAGAGCAGTTTCACCCCTCAACAATGAGTGAATGTTTCCTCTGGAAACTGCCACCTGGCTCCTTCTCGGTTATCTCCGATCGGGTGTCGTCTGAGTCACATTTAACGCCATGGTTCAAGGAAGCAATTTGCAGCCTTCAGAGAAGTTACCCAGCTTGGAAAAGAGACTTTCGGGAGAGTTTTTTAATAACTCAGCATCTTTCCAACCCTGTTGGGCTGGAGCTGAGTGCACCTGCCGCTCTCAGCCGAACTTGTCAACAGTTTGACAGTTCTGTGGGGTTTTTTAGCTGACTAAACCGCTTTGTCTTGTCCCTTCTCTACCCCCTGCTCAGGCGTTGAGATTCTAGAAATGCAGATGTTCCGCACAAAGCGTGACTGACTTGCTAGCAGCTCCCGTGTTTCGTAAACAGAGATTGTTTTGTGAATGGAACAGCTGATGGAAAATGGTAGGAAAAAGCTAGATTTTGGTACATGCAAAAAGAAGTGTCTGGGGAGAAAGCTGATCAGTCCCTTGGCTGTAGAAATGGGCGATAACTCAGAACCCAGCAGAAAGGCCACGTAAGCTACTGGACACTCTCAGATGGACATAGCTGTAGGGTTTGAGACTTCAGGGCATTTGTGTGTCATGTGCAGCTACGTGTAACACAGGGAGCTGTTCTTTTGTCGTCAGTGTGTTGGACCTGTTCTGGCAGCTGCCATTTGGTGCGGCATGGTACCGAGGGGACAAACACACTGTGCTCTGCCCTGCACTTTACTTTTGCTCTTTCTTTGTTGTGTTTATATAAATAAATAATAGGCAGACCTAAATTTGCCTGTGCCCTCTGCTGATGACTCTGTGGTTATCTCACTTTCTCTGCTGCGAACTGGCATTGGAAGTGCTGGCTTAAGAAGATGAGGTAATAGGGAAAGCTGAAGTGTCGTTTACATTGGCATGTGTTTCATGCCTTTGGTTTGTCTCTGCCTTTTGGCAGGTTGGGATCTCAGCGGTGACTCCAGGGACGCTGTAATAAACCGCAGGCGCTTTGCAATGCTGTCCAGTTTCGTGAGGGTCTCCGCATTTAGGGTTTCATTCACCCTGCTACAGAAGACCTGTACGTGGGGCCTAGGTGGCGATCAGTCTGTTGTGTGACCCCTGTAGCAGAGTGGATTCATTGCTTTGCTTTGTCCTTTGTGGAGGTGGTATCCTGCTGCCTGTTCCAGCCCATGAAGCCGCTTCCTGCAGCTGTAGGAGCTAAAGGGAGCATCTGGGATTCCTAGACCGACATCTCTGTCCCTCCCAGCTGGGTGGGAAGTGTGGAGCATGGATTCGCCCCTGCTGTGGCAAGCCT
This sequence comes from Chelydra serpentina, assembly GCA_037349315.1. NCBI lineage: Eukaryota > Metazoa > Chordata > Testudines > Chelydridae > Chelydra > Chelydra serpentina. Next base: position 44,659,666 of record JBAIAC010000023.1, read on the forward strand.
GGCTTAGTTGGAGGAGAGTAAACCTGTTGTCCCACAAAGCGTAACGCAAACTTGCCAGTTGGAGCATCTCTGCTTGTGTCCCTGCTGCTTCTGCGACTGTCCGATAGCCCCCAGTGTGGGCCTAAAGAGCTGAAGTCCAGTTAATTCATGCTGTGGAATGTGCATTCGTTTGTTTGCTTTCTTAATGCATGTAACGTAAGGACATGGGATTTCTTTGATTTAGGTTTGTTTGCAGAGATGGAAGCGTGGGCGTCTCCATGACCCGTCTCTCGGCTAGAACTCTGCCCAACTGCAACACACATCATCTGTGACCATGAGGGTATTGCATATAGACTTAGTTGTGCAGGTTGAGGTTGGGGAGCTTACGTTCAAAGGGCCAGGCGTGGACTGAGAACGGTACAGGGAACTAGTCACTTGTATTTGCCCCAAAACATGACGCGTGCCCATAGCGAAGGCGGTGTGGGTTTTCTTGAGCCTGTTGGCCATTGCTGTCAGATTGACTTCTTTCCAGGATCACAGGGCCAAATACTGACGGGTGCTGTGCACTTGCAATTGTTCCTAGCTTCAGTGGGAGTCGCAGCTGTTCAGCGTCTGGCCCATCAGTGGTACTTGCTCTTCCGTCTTACTTTCCACGTCGTTCTCAGGACCGTGGCAATAAAGTACACAGCTGAGTACAGCGGCTGGTGTCTGATGATGACAAAAGGCTGCCTCAGGCCTCAGCTTTGGCAGCCCAGAGGGAGAGCTGTACTTGAACGGTCAGATAGCGGATTTAGAAGAGCGGATGAGTGCGTTGCGTCTGTGGCCAAGTGGATTCTCCAGCGTTGCAAGCATGAGTCCAAATGCTTGCCTGAGCAAATACAAGGCTAGTCTCTGTCGCTCTCCTCTTATGCCTGGCTTACTTCGTAAAGCTGTGTGCGGTGACCGGCTCCTAACACTTTGGAGGTGCTCCAAGAGGTCCAGAGAGCTGCAGTGCATCTCCCCAGCAACACAAGCTACTGTGAGCACATCACACCTGGCTTCTGCTCTTTGCACTGGCTTCTCCAAGAATACAAAGTCAAGTTCAGGGTCTCTGTTCTTCTCTTCAAGGTACTCCGTGGCCTAGGTCAGGGGTCCCGGAACGGGAGGGCAAAGGGGCTGCATCCCTCTGTCTTTGGAAAGTGGATGAGCCTGGCCCTCTTTCTCTCCTCTTCCCCCTGCGGCCCTGCCCCCCAGCCAGGCCGGAAGCTGGAGCCTGGCCCTAATAAGAGCAGTACAGGAAACCTAGGCAGCTGTGGGGAGCTGCGAACTCCACACCTGCCTGAGGTGAGGGATCTGAGAACAGCCCCCAGCCCATGTCCCTGCCCAGGGCAGGTGGAGCATCCGAGGCTCCCCACAGCTGCCGGGGCAGCTCTTACCCTGACCCAACTCTGGCTCTTTTGCTCCCCAGGCCTCGCCGCGAAGCCGGAGCCAGGTTGGGGTAAGAGCACCATTGGGAGCTGTGGACCCTCCACCTGCAATGGCTGAGGGGTCTGGGGACATGAGCCGGGGACTGCTCTCAGGCCCCTCCATCCCAGGCAGGTGGAGGTGCCCAGGCTCCCCAGCTGTGTTACAGCTTCCTGCTTGGCTGGGGTCGGGGCTTTGGGGGGAAGAGAAGGGGTGGGATGGGGCCATGGAGGGGACTGGGCCTCGTGGTCCCCCCACTTTTAGGAAGAATCCATTGCCCCTGGCCTAGGCCCAGGGTATACAAAAGACCAACTAAAGCTGTGGTCAACAATTTCGTCCCTCTGGCACAGCGGAACTTTCTACAGTAAGGATAAAACTCATCCGTGCCGGGGAGAGAGCTTTCAGGAGCCACTCCCAGACTGTGGACCAACTCCTCTTCCCCCCCACCCCTCCAGAAAAAGCACCATCACAAATCTCACCACCTTCCGCTCCCAGTGCCAGGTGCATTTCTGCGACTTACCTTCTCCAACATAAACACGTAGTGGTGTGAGTGAGAGATTGATTTAAAATAAAATCCAAACCAAAAGACTCCCCTGGGGAGAGGATGAGACAACATAGTACAGATGATAGTCGCATTGCTCACGGTGCTGTGGGAAAACTCTCCGATACTACGGCCGTGTTGCCAGTCCCAAATGGTCAAAAATCTTTGAGAAACGAGGCTGAAATCATCATGTATCTACTTGACTGCAGGAGCTGGGGCTTTAAGGAAAACACTAATTATCATGAGAGTTGGCAACACTGCTTATGGCGATGAGTGTGGTATAAGGATCTATCGAGAATAGGACTAAAGACTTGGGCCTGTTGTTTAATTGGTCTGTCTCTCGATGTACCCAATTGTGTAATGGATAGACTAGAGTTATGCGGCTTATTTCTCTAGTGTTTGTGAAGTGCTTGGAAATCCTCTGATGGTTGGTTCAGTGCTGCAGTAAGTGCAGGGCAGGACTGCTGCTTTGCAAAGTTTTTGGTGAATTTAGTGTATATTTAGTGCATATGAAAATGAGGGACTGAGCTGACTGATTTGTGCAGGGTTCGCTTCCTCCTACACACACAGCCCCTGTTATTCCAGTCCTGGGCCTCCCCTGCGCATCCGTTGCCAGTCGAGATTGTACTGTGTTTTTTGCAGTCAGCTGGCCAAAGGGGAAGCTAGAGAAAGATTTTGTTTATTTATACATGACTTGTTTCCTGTGGGCAATTAACATTAGTCAGTGTTTTGTATCATTTTCCTTAATTTTTGTTACTGCTATAAAAAAATCCATAATTGAACCATCCAGAGTGATACACATTTAAAGTGAGTCACAGTGGGATCTTACTGCTGTAACCCATGTCCTCCTCTCCACCTGACTCTCTCACTCTTATTCAGGGCCAGATCCAAAGCCCACTCTGTATTTGATGCTTGTTATTACTGCTTCAAGCCAGGGGTTCTAGCACCACTGGCTGGATTTGTCTTGCAGATGAAACATCCAGCCAAGCTATTCCTGTCCCCTTGTGGTATTAGGTGTGTACCACTTCCTCTTCAAAACTATTCTGAACTGTTGCTATGCTCTGTGAAGCGGTGGCCACTTCCACCCGGGAAGTGACAGCATTTCAGGGTTGGGCGAAGCGGTTCATACATAAAAGTTCAGAAAGCTTGCTGTGATTATTGCTGTGTGAATAATTGACTTTTTTTCAGTTCAGAGGATGAAATGAAAAATAATTCAGTTAAAACCAAAACTGATTTTTTTGAGGGGCCTATTTCACCCTTTCGAGTCTAACCAAATGTTTTGTTCAACCCAAAATGACACACTTTCCCCCCCAGTTTTACATTTTGTGTTAGGGTATTTTGCATCCTTTACGTTTAGCTAAGTTTTTCAAAATTAAAATCAAAACTTTTCATAAATGGCTGAAACAAACCATTTTAATTTTTTTCTCATCTGAAACTTTCTCTTAAATGTGGATAGAATTCTGTATAGTTTCGGTGCCCTGAAAAATGCATCTTTTGGAACATGTACTATTCACTGAACATTTTTTACCCAGCTGTAGTTATGATTCCTTGGAATGGTAGCGCTATATAAACACAAGAGATTCCTCTTCTGTGTCTGATTGTTCATCGCATTGGCCTGTCGGAAAAATCAAAGTACTAGAATTCTCTATCCTTGATTTTGCAAGCTGTCCTGCATGGAACTCCCCCTAAACTGGATAGATACCCAGTGCATGGAAGACCTGCAGGATTGGGCCCATGTTGTGCATGGTTGGGGGCACAAGTCATCCGATGAAGTGGGTACTAACCCACGAAAGCTTATGCTGAAATAAATTTGTTAGTCTCTAAGGTGCTACAAGTTTTTCTTTCTTATTTTCAGTTTATTTTCAGTTCATGGAGATGTTGGCACATACTTCAGTCTCTCCATAGTATGTATGTGTGTATGAGAGAAAGAGAGTGTGTTACTACTCTGCTGGCTATCATAACAAGTTAAAAATAAACTCTAGTGTTTTCCCATGGTGTGGAAATAACATCCCTCTGAAATTCGAAGTGTGAAAGTGTCAGGCATTTCCCGGGCTGTGACATGCAAAGCATGTTCCTCCCAGACTGGAGCCAGAGGGAGGCTGGAGTGAACCTCTTCCTGTTTAGTTTGTCTCCAGGCCATTCTCCCTTTCTTTTTAAAGAATTTATACTGATTGCTCCCTTATTCTTATGCTAAAGACCTGATCCTGCGCTTACTGAAAATTGTTTTTTTTTTTTTTTCCCCATTGTTTTCCATGGGAGCCCGCACCTGTAGGCCTGATCCTTCAGGGTGCTGAGTACAGCTGGTTGGAAAATGGGTTGGTTTTTTTCCTGCTGAAATCTTAAAAAGCTCCCCCCCACAAGTCCCCCCACTCTCTTGGCCCCCCCCCCAAATGTTTTCTGTCTGTTTTTTCCACAGAAAACAAACCTCCCCATGGTTTTGGCTGAAAACGAAGAGGTTACCATGGAAAATCTTGTTTTAATTGAAAACCCAGTTTTCCTTTGAAAGTCCGTTTTGACGGACAACTTTCGACTAGCTGAGGAGCTGACCCCCCTGTGAGCTTTGCTTTCTCCTAACGCCAACCTCGCTGCTGCCTTCACATCCCTCTTCTGTTCTCAGCTCTGCACCTTTTTCGGTACCCCGACTCCAGGGCTTGCCTTGGGGAAAATCGCACCCTTGGCGAACTTGTCTTTTGGCATTCCTAGCCCCTGTGGGCTCCCCGCGTCCCCAACCCTTCATTCCTAACCCTAGGGGGGCATGGAGAAACTTGGGGGGGGGGGGGGGGAGCAGTATCTGTTTGTCCCTGCTCGCCCCCCTCCCCCATGTTCCTCGGCTGGGAGGGAGCAGGGAGAAATCTGGTGCCCCCCCACGGCGCTCCCCTGCCAGCCGGGAACAGTTTCTGATTTTACACCGGCAGTGCGCACCTCTGCGCTGCTGCACCACGCCCCCTAGATTACTGGCGCCCCGAGCAGTCACCCAGGGGGCCCACCCCTAAGGTCGGCCCTGCCTGGCTCCAACCTTTTCCGTATAAATCCGCCATCCCACGTAGGCGCACATGTGGGCTGAGATGTCTGTGCAGTGGAAATGATTGTGCAAAGGGGATTAGGTACTCCAATTATGGGGATTTTTGCCCACAGGCAGAGAGATCAACTGGGTGCTACCGTAGGAAAGGTCTGTTGACACTGAGTGTGCATGAAGCGCATATTCTCACTGACTTTGAGAGGGCTGTTTATTATTCCTGTTGACTGCCCTCCTCTGGGGCACTGAGCGAAATGCCACAGGGTCGGACCCCACCCAGTTGGTTCCAAGGCGTCACCACCGGTGTGCACTAGCCTGACCTAACTCCTTGTACATTTCAAAGTAAATCACGCACACGCCACGCTCAGGAGAGCTGAAATGCAGAGAGAGGCTTAAACAAAAACTAAAACGTACTTGTATTTTCCTTCTAGTTTTCAAATCCAATCATTTGAAGCTACCCCAAAAAAACAACCAAAAAAAAAAAAGCCCCGAGGACTTGGGTTGGGTGGGAATTGGGGGAAAAAAATTCATACCCTTGGCCAAGTCCCACCTGACTCGCCTTGGTCTGACTCCCCAGTTCAGGGTGGCCAAGCAGGGAGGGGAATGCGTCAATATTGCCAACCCCAAATGTTCAAAAACCATAAGTTAAAACTCACAAAAATCACGAGATTGGCTTTAAAAATCACAAGATCATGTAAAAATAATAGAGTTGGTGTTTATTTGCCGTCTGCTTTTTGAGCCTTTAAGGTGCACGGGTGGGGGGAGGGGGTCACATTCTGAAGCTTTTTTTCTAGCCCTTGTGGCTGTGGAGGAGCTTACTTTTTCTTTAAGAAACAAGGCTGAAATCACCACCTATATCCTCTTGACTCCAGGGGCTGGGGCTTTAAAGAAAACACTAATTATCATGCGACTCATGGCAAAATCCTGAGTGCTGGCAACACTGCACAGTTAAGTGAACACAACAGAATCTCAGCTTTTCGCACATGGTTGCAGAGAACAAGTTTGCACGTGTGACCCCGCCCCCCCCCCCCCGAAAGGTGCAAAAGCCAGAAGACCAATACAAAGAGTGTGATGAATCTCCCTTTTTTTTGCATCTGTGTCATGGTTCTTGAATGCTTGGAGCTGGCTGGGTTGAAACCATGGGCAGGGCAGGAGGTCCTAAGAAACATGAGCAGAGATGCAGGCAGCATGGAAGGGGTAGGGGCTGAAGGTGAGGACGAGAAGGAAGTGCATGCTAAAACTACTCACTGAGTGGGAAAGAAAAGCTCACCCAGGAGCCCAGCAGAAGGGGGTGGCGGGGGTGTGTGTGGAGATTGTGTCCAGTTTATTTGCAACTGTTTGTCTTCCCCATACTCCTGGACTCATTGTGTTCCTGGCATTGACCCTCTGCCACTCTCCTTCCCCCACGCAGTGTGCCGAGACTTCGCCGTGCTGGAAGATCACACCCTCGCTCACAGTCTGCAGGAGCAGGAGAGTAAGTGTCTGGTGTCTCTCCCTTGCGCTCGGTTTGCGTTGAGTCTGTCCCAGCAGGGTCCAAAGTGCAGGGAGAGGGACGCAAAGAGGGCAGAAGAGTCACAGGTGCAACGGTGGGTTTTCTACATGGGATTAACATTTTTTGCTATTGGATGTTCTCTCCCCTTACGATATCCGTGTTGCTAACAAAACCCCTGCTTTTAACTGGAATCAGATTATTCTTCCTACTGTTAAACAGCTGCCGTGCTACACCCCAGCATTTGAGTGGTGGGTGAAGTGATCTCTTTGGGCCTAACTCTCCTTGAGGTGGTTCTGGTAAAACTTGACACCCGTGATGTGTTTTTGTTTTTAAAATATTGGCCCAGATTTCCAAACGTGCCTGATGATTTCAGAAGCCTCAAGTTTTAGGTGCCCAGCCTGAGGCACCTTAAAGGAGTCTGATTTTCAGAAGTGTTGAGCACCTGTCCTTTGAAAATCAGACCTCTTGAAGATGTCTCAGGTTGGGTCCTGAAAATCTTGATCATTATTTTTACTTTGACATTGTCCAGTTCAGAGGTGGGCAAACTACGGCCCGGGGGCCACATCTGGCCCGCGGGACCGTCCTGCCCGGCCCTTGAGCTCCCTGGCCATGGAGGCTAGCCCCCGGCCCCTCCCCTGCTGTCCCTCCTCCCCCGCAGCTTCACCTTGCCGCGCTGCCCGCGCTCTGGCCCACCGCTCCTGCCGCTCTGAGTGGCATGGTAAGGGGGCGGGGAGTTGGTGGTGGTTGGATAAGGGGCAGGGGATTCCGGGGGACAGGGAGCAGGGGGAGTTGGATAGGGGGTGGGGTCCCAGGGGTGGTTAGGGGCGTGGGTGTGGATAGGGGTCGGGAGAGTCAGGGACAGGGAGCAGGGGGGGTTGGATAGGAGGTGAGGTCCCAGGGGGTGGTTAGGGATGGGGGGTCCCGGGAGGGGGCGGTCAGGGGACAAGGAGCGGGGGGGTGGGGAGGGTGTTGAATGGGTCTGGGGTTCTGAGGGGAGCAGGAAGTGGGAGGGGCAGATAGGGGGCAGGGGCCAGGCTGTTTGTGGAGGCACAGCCTTCTTTACCCAGCCCTCCATACAGTTTCGCAACCCTGATGTGGCCCTCGGGCCAAAAAGTTTGCCCGCCCCTGGTCCAGTTGCTTTATCTATTACTTAGTCGCTTGCTGCAGCTCTGACTTTGGCGTTCCAATCACTTTATTGCTATTTACAATTTCTTCTGTAGTGGAAATGAAGAGGTTAATCTAATAAGGATCGTGTTGAGCTCTGTGGCGAACCCTAAGATGAGCAGATCTCATTTTGGAATGGACATAAGTAGCCCCTTCAACATGGTAAAAAGGCACTGTAACGAACTGAGACTGTCCCAGTTCAAAACCTGCTTCCCTTTACTAAGGCCGGGTCTACACTAAAAAGTTAAGTCAACCCAGACCCCTGAGTGACATAGTTAAGCCGACTGAACCCTCGGTGTAGACGGATGGAATTCTTCCATTGACCGAGCTACAACCTCTCGAGGAGGTGGATTACCTGCGCCCACGGGAGGACCCCTCCCGTCATTTCGGGGGCTGCCTGGCATTTCCCTGATGCAAAGCGCACCCTCTTTGAAGCCCGCCTGCCCATTTACCTACCTACGTCGAGTCTGATGTTCCTCTTCCATTTCTTTCCAGTTGAGCATCACTTGGCAACCAACGTTCAGCGCAACCGGCTGGTGCAGCATGACCTGCAGGTGGCCAAGCAGCTGCAGGAAGAGGAGGATCTGAAAGCACGAGCCCGAATCCAGAAGCGCTACAAAGACATGTGAGTGAGGGATGGAGCCGTGCAAGCGCTTGTTTCACAGGGGTCGCTGCCCTCCGAGCTGCTGCTGGGCTTTCAGCTGGTCATTAGCACACAGAGTCCGTGCCAAGGCCAGTCGACCTTTCGCTCTTCTTGTGCGCCTGTTTCTCTCTCCCCTGTACGGAATAGAAATCAACGTCTGTAAACTCTATCCGGATCAATCGCTTATGGCAGGCAGTGTGGTTAGTCGACTCGGATCTGCTTTTTAGGGTTGAAAAACGTTTTCTGGCTGAAAAATTTCACCCACCTTGGGTTGTGGGTTCTGATCTTGGCTCTGCCAACTGCGTCACCCCCTGGCCTTGGGCAGGTCATTTCTCCTGTGTCTCATTTGGCCTGTCTGTGAAGTGGGCCAGACTTAGGTCACAGCTGGCTAATGTTTGACATAGCTTTGAGCATCTAAAGTGCTACAAAAATGCCATGGATTGTGATGAATCCCCCTGCTATAAGATTTGCAGATATTGGCATGTTCCCATCGGGAGTGTTTGTGCTACTGAGTAGTGTAGGTGGCCGTGTATCTTCTCACTTTGCTTCCTCTGTGCTATGCCGTTAGGTTTTTAGGCGTTTGTGGAGGCAGACGCTGTTTTGTGCTGCAGAGTTGATGCAGCATGTTTCAGAGGAGACTCGCCCTCTCCCATGGAGACTTGAGTTTTTCCCTCTTGTTGTTTTCCTGAATCTTAGATAAAAATCTCTCCGACGAAAGCAACTGGACAAACAAATCACTCTGACCTAATTGTTTAACTCCCTGTTCACCCTATTGGTTTTGAGGTCCCTAAATCACTTTGGCTGAATAGAGGACAAGGAAGAGTGAATGTATGTGTGTATAAAATATATACTGATTTTTCTAGCAGCTGTCTACTCTGAACATGTAAATGGCGTGACCGTGTGTGCACACGAGGTTCACATTACAATCTACAGTGAACATCACTATTTGCCGACTAGCCCCATTTCTTAGCAGGTTTCGATGCTGTTGGGACCCTGCAAAATGGGAATTGCTAATCCAGCAAACTGCTCTGCTGGTTTAGCAATTGAAAGGTTGGAAAAGCATCGTGTGAGCAGCAGTCCCCCTCCTGTGTTCTCTAGCCTCTCTGCAAGAAGAGATGTGCAAGGCTGGGGATGTTATGGGTGTGCAGCTGGATCTCTGTTTCTTAATCCTGTCGGCTCCTGCTGCCTCTTTCCTGCCTGTCCGCATTAAGCCCCGTCTAGAGAATGACTTCACCACCACAGCTAAACCAGGAGGATTTCCCATTGCAAGGGGAGTGGGGAGTAAGGAAGCAGAAGCGGACAATCTCTGAAGAAATCAATATCTTAGCTTTCTGAGGCTTTTTTAAATCCTAGATTTCCAAAGTTAGGAAGAACTGGGGAAGATAAATGCAAAGACAGAAACACTTGGAAACGGATTTTTTTTTAATTTCAAGTTTTTAATGAGGTATCAGGTCTTCTTTTACGTTGGTTCTAAGAGCTCTTCCTAAATGTGGTTGAGTAACCTGCACACCCTCCCTGTCCTAATAGCACCAAAGCTAATAGAGTGTGTGTGTGTGTGTGTGTGTGTGTGTGTGTGTGTGTGTGTGTGTGTGTACACACATACACGCGCGCAACCTGAGCAGGTATGTAATTTTGCTTTTCACGGCATTGCTCCCAATCTCACAAAGTGTCTGTTAAAGGGACCATTTTAAATTAAATTTAGCTCTTTCCCCACCCTTTCTATTTGTGCCACTCTACCCCACTCCAATTATTTGCCACAGCTCATATAAATAGCAGTATTTTCATGAAACAGATTTTAAAAAATAAATGCACTGAAAATGGAGCATAGACCCGTGAAGCATTTTTCAGAACAAAGCGCAGTGGTTCAGGCTGTCCGGGGATGAAGGACAGCTGATGTCCGGAGATGCTGGCACCTGCTGCCTCCATTTGACTTGTAGGGGCTGAAGTTTGCGTCAATTAAAATGGAAAGATCTTCACTACATTAAAAGTTTTAAGACATGCCTCTGTCAAGCGATTAAACCAAGTTCCCAGTTATTACCAGCCAAACAATGAAAGAGAAAGTATAACCCATCGGTGCAATTCAGTGGTTAAAAAACAGCTTCGTATGTTGCATTCCAAGAGACTTTCATCAGGAGCAAGAAAACGCTTTTGTGTAATTTTTTTTCTTTCATTCCCACACAGTGAAGCACCCTAGAAAGTTCTGTGAGTAGAGAGGCAGTGACGTTGCCTCCCATGCTCGGAGAAACGATTAGCAGAGCTGCAGTCTCTTACCCATCTGCTGGAAGGGGTGTTTTTCACATTTAGCAGATTGCCTGGCATTGGTGAATGGAGCCCCTCTGCTCTGCTCGCAGACGTCAAGGGGGATTGCAGGCACTCGGTACCTCTCAGGAGTTGACCCTTTAGGTTTACTCTTCCTGGATCCATGTCCTCTGAGGTTTCACTGAGATTCTGGTCCTAAAGGGGAGGGAGGGAGAGGAACAGACGGAGAGACACTCCCCTCTCCCATGTTGTAGCCTGTTGGGCAGCAGTTTTGCCCGGGATTCACTTGAGTCTGTACATCCCTGCTTAGATCAGGTTTGCCCAAGACCAAACCATGGTCCATGCTTGGAGCCGGGTGAGTTCACCTGCATTTGAACCCTTCCTTGTCTGTGCTGGCACTGAACCATTGTGTGTCCCTAGTGCCATTGGGCAGCTGTGTTCAAAGCAGTCCAGAAGGAAAGTTTCACACCCCCTCAGTTGTGAATTCAAATGTTGCTAGTGCAGGAGAACTGGAACGTGAAGGTGACCAGACACACAAGTACATCGTATCCGGCTACTCTCATTGCCTGAGCTGAGTGAAATGCAAAGAGATGCAAACCTCAGTAACAATGGAAAATCGATGAGAGGTTTAAAATTCTTTCTTAGGTCTGGTCTACACTGGGGGGGAATCGATCCAAGATATGCAACTTCAGCTACGAGAATAGCGTAGCTGAAGTCGACGTATCTTAGATCAAAGTAAATTTACTTACTTCGGGTCCACGCAGCGCAGGATTGCTCCCCCGTCGACTCCGCTTCCTCCTCGCGCCGAGCTGGATTACCGGAGTCGACAGGGAGCGCTTCCGGGATCGATTTATCGCGTCTACATGAGACGCGATAAATCGATCCCCAGAAGATTGATCGCTGCCCTGAGTGATTTAAGTTCTGTCCTTCGTCTCCTTCTCTTCTCCCTCTACACCGTATCTCTGGATAACCTCATCTGCAAACACAAATTCAACTGCCATCTCTGTGCTGATAACTTGCAGATCTACCTGTCTACTGCAGACTTTTCTCCGTCACTCCCAACTGAAATCTCAGCCTGTCTCTGACTTCTTTTTGGGGGTGTCTAGCTGCCAGCTCACGCTGAACATGGCTAAAACCGAGCCCCAGTCTCTGTGCCCCTCTGCCGAACCCTTTCTGCCGCCTCCTTTCTCGATCACTGTGGCCAGCACCACCACCCCACTTGTCGCTCAGCCCAGAACCACAATGTCCTCTTTGACTCAGACCTCTCTAGGTCCTTGGTCCACACTCTATCCAAATCACACAGGAGGAATCGGCACGAACATCTCTAAGACGTGACCTTTTCTAGCCCTCCGTTCAGCTAAAACTCTTGTCCAGGCGCTCGTCCTCTCGCAGCTCCGCCACCGCAGCATCTTCTCTCCGGCCTTGACAAACGCAGTCTAGTCTCGCTCGCCTCCATTCAGAATGCTGCTGCTGCAAAGATCGTTTTCCTAACCTGCAGCTCTCACCATGTCACCCCTCCATGGCTCCCCATTCTCTTGTCGCTTTCAAGGCCCTGCCCTGCCCTGCCTGTCCTTGCTCTTTCGCTGTCGATGCTCTCCTCTGATCGCCTCTACTGCCCAGCTATTAAATTTTCAAACGCCTTCATGCCTTCTTCCGTGCTGCCCCCCAAAACATCCACAAAGCATCCTCCTCCTCCTCCCTCGAAACTCTCCTTCGCCACGATGCCTGCAAAAAAACCTTGACAATGGTTAGACCATTGGTGTGCTGGGACCACTGCCTCTCAGACTGACCAATACTGTCCCTTGTTTCCTGGTACTCCCCCGTCTGTCTGTCTCCATCTTTTGTCTTGCACTTAGTCCCCGCCCCAAACAGCCGACATCCTATATCTTTGTTCTGTTTGTACCGCACCTAGCATGATAGGAGCCCCTGTCGCGGACCAGGACCCCGGGTGCGACAGTGATACAAAGAATAGATAATAATGCTGGTCCTGGAGTCCATTGTACCTTTCTGCTCCTCTGTCTCTGCAGCCTGGATGATGCCCATGGTGTGTGTTGTGTGTAACCTCTTCCTCCTTCTGCCTTGCAGAGAACAGCAGGACTGCGAGATCGCTCAGGAAATTCAGGTGAAGCTGGTGATTGAAGCAGAACAGCGGCGCAGACAAGAGGAGAAAGACGAGGTAACCCGTCATGATGCGGGGAAGGCGGGGCTATTTTTATTAAAGCAGTGCAGGCATATTCCAGCCGTTGGCCAAACCAAGGCTGAAGAGCGTGTGTGCCGGGTGGGGGTTGGATTATGCCCGGCTCCGTGTGGATGTGCAAGAGAGCAGATGCCGTGCAAGGGGAATTCATGTAGCCCCTTATGGCCCTGTGCAAGAGTGGGGGTATAATGAGTCGGTGTGCGAGAGCCGTGTCAATCCCCTTGCGCTCCAGCAGGTGCGGTGCCTGCCTGGTACATAATGCCCTAAGGAGCGCCTGCCGGGGCGATGAGACAACGCACTGCTTCCAGTGCAGCCAATGGATGAGAGAAAACAGTCTGGCCATAAGGGTCCATGTTCTCCAAAGGGTTTGGACTGAAATCATTTTGCTGCGCTCACCTGCCAGGCTGTATATCCGGGGAAGCCACAGAGCGAGGGAAAAGCTGCATTGCCAACTGGGGAGCAGCGCCCTTCTTTGTTAAAAGGATTCTCTGAGGCAGAGTAGCAGATGCACTGTCTCTCTCCTAACTCGGGGAAATAGAAATAGGCATTAAGGCCCTAAAGAGAGGCCGAGTGATAACTAGCGGCTTTTGCTCTTTAGGAAGTTGTTACATAGCAGAGGGCATTGAAGTTCTCCTAGAAACCATACAGTGGTCAAAGAATTTCTCCCTTTAATTAGGCTGTCAGCTTGCTGGGAATATGATTGTCGCCTTGTATGACTCCAAAGCATCATCCCCGCTCATGACACTAAACAGGTGACCAACGGTTGACCAGACACGCACCTAAAAGCTAAGAAGGTGTGAACGTGCACTCAGGAAATAATCAAGTGATATTAACAAACCAAAGGCTTTGTGCAATAAACTTGCCTCGCCGGACAATGGGTGGAGCACTGCAGAGCCTTCCCTTCGCTTTGCCAGGGCCGTGTATTCTGCTCTCTCTGAGACCACATCCTTCCTAGCTGCTTTACAAATAGAACTGAGCTAAAAGCCGCAGGTGTCTCCGGGGCCATAGTCAGGGCAGCAATCAACAATCTGATTAAATGATCGTAAGTGAAATAATAGTACTGGCCTCCTTTGTACACCGTATTGAAGTCTTATGGGTGAAAAGTGCTCGATAGGAGCTAGGCGGTAGTGGTGGTATTGTAGTCTTAGTCTAGTCTGTCATTTTCTCTCCACTCCTCTCCCTGACACATGGGAGGTACCTGAACATAGGTGAAATTACCTGAACACTGGATTAGCATGTACCTATGGCTGTAGATCGCGCCTATCCTTCAGCCTGGGTTTCTTGCCTTTTTTCCGGGTAAAGGGACTAAGAGAGACCCGAGCCCTATTTAGATGCTCTGGAGACGCAGTGCCCTTGCATGTATTTATATTGGTGTATTTATGGTACTTGGCCCCGTGGCGGAGTTCAGAATTCCACAGTCTGGATTCTGGCTCCACCGGAATCCCATTGGGGTCACGGGGGCTCCTTAGGGAGAAAGCTGCTTCTCAGCAGGAGTCAGGGTGGCAGAAATGGGCCCTCTGTGATTGGACTGCATAACCCCGTGTGCAAAGGAAGAACCGATGCAGACCACGTAGTGGCGTTCATTAGCCTGTGCCGATGTGGGCCCCAATCCTGAAAGCTGACCTACGTGGGTAGAGCCCCCGTGACGTTTAGGAACAGGACTATATGGTGGCGCTGCCCGTGTTAGCAGGGGACTGGACTCAGTGACCCAGGAGATCCCTTAGAATCCTGTGTCCTACGTCCCTAAGTAAAAGCGGTCCGTTCCTGGAGATCAGCTTGCCGGATGTGGCCTTCATTAGTAGTTCTGTTGTAGCCTGTACTGTGACTTTGTGCATCACAAGTCCCTGGAGCCATGCCAGACTAGTTATGTTCGTACTGTACACAAGGGTGTATTGTTGACTGAGTATATCTGGTAACTCCTGTCACGCTGATACCGTCCTGTGACGGTGCAGACTGCAGGAACTCTGTGCTAAGGGCATTGCCGCTGTCTGTCGCCCAGGGTTCTGCAATGAAGCACTTGGCCTACCAGGTCAAAAATCCACTTTCTAAGAACCAGCTTCTATGGATTTACAAGTCTAGAACTGTCCCAGTCTGATAGGTCATATGCTTAAGTTGATCTATTTATAGACTTGCTGTACTCTATAGAGGAGGGGTTTTTGTAAATGCCACTTGGTGCCCGCACCTGCCCTACAATGCAGATTACCGTAAAGGGCTGATTTAAACCCTGAAATAATTTAAATCCCAGCAGTAAGTCCTTCAGTGCCGCAGCAGAAATAGAAGTGTTTCCGGCGTGTATACAATAACAGTGTTTATAACCACAATACTTTTGCGTTTTCATAGCGCCTTTCCTGCTAGCACTTCAAAATCCTCACAGCACCTCTGGGAAGAAGGTGTTGTCCTCAGTTTCTTCATCTGCAAAATGGGGACAGAGAGGAGAAGGGATTTGCCCTGGTGTCTCAGTGAGTCAGTAGAAGCCAGGTCCTCTGACTCGCTGTGTCTGCTTCAGCCACCAATCCATATTGCCTCTCCCTGACTGGCATTTCTAAAACCCTCCAGCTGCTTCATAGCTCCAGTCCAGAGCATGGGGGAAACCTAGGGAGTTTAGACTAGCATAGTGCTAATGTAGTTCCTATGCTCACTTGCACGAGGGAACTTTTATTGCACGCCAGCAGGGTTCACAATCCAGTTGGCGCACGACACGCTGGTGTGGACTGAAATGTCCATCTCTCTGGTGTGGTCTAACGCACCGTGCAGACAGCTGGCATTTTCTCCTCCGCTCTCCCATCAGGTTCACTCCAGGTGGGGGGGGTGTCTCCTCACGAGGGCGGGGTCTTTAGAGAAGAGGCCAGGGAGACCAGTCTCTACGGTGCTGTCTCAGCGTCTTTGCCCGCTGACGTGGGATGGAGAGAGAGTAGGACCTTGGTGCTTTTGCTCCTGAGGAACCCTTCTTAGTCTGTGCTGGTTCTGAACCACTGTGTGTCCCTGGGCGGCTGTGTTCAAAGCAGACTCGCCTGACATGCGGTCTTCAAATCACACGAAACATGGCTTCAAACCCTGGGGACAGAGGGCCAAAATGTCCACTCGCTCTCTGCAGCCTGGGCCCGAGTGCCAGGGATGTTGGGGCGTCTCGCTGCAGTTCCAAAACGGGGGATGTTGGATCCCACCATGAGGACTGCATGCCTGGCCATGTTCGCTCCCAGCCGTTCTGGATTCCAGGGGGACCTCGTGACGTAGTCCTCATGTTATTTTTCTTTAGCTTTCTCTGTCCCTAGGCATGGGTTAGCTGGTGACAGCTGTGTCCATTCCCTCTGCTTTTCTGTCAGCCACATTCTGGCCTTCAATTTACAGCGCTCCAAGACCATGTCTTCTCCCGCCAGTCCTGCTGCCAGAATCTAGTGTTGAGTTCCTCCTCCCTCCTCCTCTCCCAGCCCTCGTCCCTCTGGCGCAGATCAGGCTGCCCTGGGAGTTGCAGAACATGGGGTCTCCCAAAGAACAGGCCCCCAAGCAGCCAGTTGTCTCGCCCTCCCAATAATCACGAAGGGAAACCGATTGGGAGCACCCTGCTGTCTTACTGCCTGTCCACTGAGATGCATTGACACCGCCGTCTGCACCAGGCACTGCTCCTTTCTTCCCTTTCGCGTTTCTTTCCTGCCAGCCCTTAGCCGTTACATTGCTGCATTTCTGTGCTTGACGTGCCGCAGTCCCTGTAATGAACACCTAGTTTGAAGCAAGTTCAGACCTGACTCTGGAAACCTGGGCGCTAATAAACAACTCGCGTTTAGCAATGACGCAACCCAGAACTATGCTAGAGGGAGGAAAAACAGTGAGGTAAAGAGGCAGGTGCTTTGCTCTTCCCTGTGGGTGGGTATGAGAAAGGGTTTTATTTTTAATTGCCTCGCTGTGAAAGCCTGGAGCTTGAAAATTCAGTCTCGCCTTCCTTGCTTTGGATATTCTGGTTGTCAGGGCTGGACTATGCATGTGATCACCTTCAAACATCAGAAAGGGCACCTCACACCTTCCGCATACGATTGTAGAAACGTAGGACTGGAAGGAACCTCAGTAGCTCATGTAGTCCAGTCCCCTGCTCTGAGGCAGGACTGTATGTAAACCATCCCTGACAGGAGTTTGTCTAAACTGTTCTTAAAAACCTCCAGCGAGGGAGGTGCCATGGTCATAACCAAAGTGATGGGGGCATGACAAATGGCTATAGAAAAGGTTACAGGGATGGGAAAACTCCCCCTTCCCTCCTGCCCCCCAAGAAAGAAAAAAACCAACTAGCTACCAAAGCAGAGCTTAGATCCTGAAAAGGGAGAGGGGTCAGACAGGGATTCTGGTATTGCTCATGATATTTTTTGTTTGGTGGAAGTCACTCAGATACTATGGTGATGGGTGGAAGTATATACAACCCAAAGTAGACAGAGAAAGTGAATCAGGTGCTCCTCATGAGCCATTCTTCTAATACAAAATAAGGGGGATTCAGTGAAGTGAAAGGCACCAAATTTAAACCCAATACAAGAAATAATTGTTTACATGATTCATAATTTACCTGTGGAACTCACTGCCACAAGAAGATACTGAACCAAGAGCTAAGTGTAGGATTCAAAAAAGTATCGTTCATTCAGATAGTTATTGAGACGATCTCCAGACATATTTGATATGAGGATTTAAAAAAAAAGTGTTTTGATTGGATGTGTAAACCCTCCTCCTGCTTCAAGGCATCAGGCAACCAGTAACTAGCAGGTTAAGAAAAAACTTCCCCTCTGGGCTGGTTACTCCATGATTGACTATTTCCCAGCCCGGTGCTCAGACCTACAACAGTCAGTTCCCTGAGCCGATTGCTCATCAGGCTGACCATTTAAGGCACATCAGTTTCACAGCGGACTATCCGCAAGGGAGCAATATGGCCAGTGTCACGTCCAACCGCCTTTGACTGCCCTAACCTGCCCATTTTGTAATTGGAGGTGGCCTTTCAGCATCAGAACAAGCGAGACTCAAGCCCACGGCCTCCAGGATTGCACCTGAACGCCTTAACCACTCCGCCAGTGCGCCTACAATTGGCCTCGCTTAAAATAAAATCAATACTTCGTGCCTGCAGTAACTAAAACGAACCCATTCAGATATTCACAGCTACAGAGGGGAGTAGAACGCCATAGCGCAGTCAATGCTGATTCACTCCCTGGTGCTCCTTGCATGCTTGTTTGTGCACTGGGGAGTTGACGGGGAGGAGGTTTTCCTGCAGGAGCCCTCGTCCCCAAAGTAAAGGACAGGAGGACAAAGCCATGTAGTCTCCTCCTTCGTTCCCTTTGGTAAGAGAGCTGTGGGGCGTACCAGCCAGCACGTGGGTTAGGTTGTCGCTTGATCTCCCTGTGCCTTCGTCTTCCCTTGTGTAAACTGAGGGTAATGAACTAAATCCCTGGGATGTTGCGAGGGTGAATTTACGGTCTGTGATGCTCATTGGGATCGTTAGATAGGGGGCCTTCAGAAATGCGACGGATTGTTACTTACAGCATTCTGTTCATCCTAATAGCAGGAGAGGTGTCCGCAGCTGTTACAGGTACAACTTAGCATCTCCTTGGTGATAATAAGTGAAGGAGAGAGAGAATTCCCAGTGCTCTCAGGAAATGTCCTGACCGTGTCTCTCCTCCACCTCTAGGACATTGCCCGCATCCTACAGCAGAAGGAGCTGCAGGAAGAAAAGAAGAGTAAAAAGCACTACCCAGAACCCCAGGGACATGCTGCTCAGGAGGACAGTTACTACCCAGAGAACAGAGGTAACCTTTCCTCTCTAGCACAAGGATCACACGCTCTGTAGTACTGGTGATCCTGAGCTAGACAGTTTGACCTCCTACTGGGAGAGCTGGGATTTTGGTTTAAGTTCAAGTCTTCTGCTCTGCTTAAGGACCCAGTGACGTCTATTGGGGTTTTGTCATTGACTTATTGGGCCCTAGGCTAGAACCAGGAGATTAGATAAAGCTTTTGTCCCCGTTTTTATTGTAATGTTCCATTAAAATGGGTTATAGAGGGGGGCGGTATGTGTGTAAAACCTACTTGTGGTTAAAGATGATATGTGGCAGACGGTATATGTGTCTAATTTATTAACGTGAAGTGTACTAACAAGAAAGCTTAAGGCAATTTAGACACTACAATTTTAAGGACCGTGTTTGCATTTTTGATTTATGTGGTCCTCTGAAATACCCGCAGTGGTATAAGAGTGTAATGAATAACTGGTCTATGGAGTGGCCTGTCAAACAGAATTCCTACCAGGTATGTATTCAGCATTAGAACCAGTATATTCAACTGGTATGACTTACTGAAAAACAGAAGGGTCTCCAAAGAACATCTTCACCAAGATTATCGCTCTGGTCTGTTAATCATGGAAAGATTGTAATCTGCAGGGCTGTTTTTCCTTGGGGACCTGCTTTTATGATCAAACACAAACTCCCTCCAGGTCAGGAGCGAATCGGGGTGTTTAATTATTGAACAGCGTGAAAATTGCTCTATTTGCTGGTGGTGGTTCTTTCTGACGTTCTTCCTCCTGAAAATGTGTGTTGGGAAAGGATTTGCCATTTTTTGATTCAGGAATTGCACAGTTGAAGAGCAGAGCTGATTTCTGACTTTAAGATCTGTGTCTGATTTTCAATATTTCATCTGCCTTCACAAGTAAAATGTTTAACTAAAGTTCAGTCAGAAATAAGCTTTAGGATGGCCAGAAAGTTCCTACCACAAACTGTGTAGCAGCAACTAGATGGAAACGTCAGAATGATGAGATCTACCGCACACAGAATATTCTCCCAATGAAAGTGGTGACGGATCTCCTGCTGGAATCTTTTAGAATTCGACTTGGCAAGTCAATGTGGGACATGCCGTAGGAATAATCTTGCTCTTGTTGGGGTGGGAGGATTGGCTAGATTTCACAGCAGAAGTTAGAGATGGAAAAGATCTAGGATTCTCTGAAGCTGTATGCTAAGAAGATATGCAGCACCATGCGTGATGCACCTGGAGAGCAGGATATCATAAGGGAGGCTGCAAAATGGCATGGTTGACATTTCCCTCCCACCAGACTTCTTCCACCTGTCATGATCCACAGCCTAGGAACATGATCCAACCATGGGAGGGGCAGGATAGAAGGTCCTTAATCAGCCAGTAATAGTGGCCTTTTTTGTTCCTTGCGCTTAGCAACTAGATAGCTAATCATAGTGGGTTCTCTAGAAGCACTGAGAGCATCTAGCATGTTGCTCTGGCACCTGTGAAGTACCTGAGCGCAAGGTGATAAGGACCCAGCGTTATTGGTTTATATTATCCGCACTTGATGTGGGTCCTGTCTGCAAAGTGTTGTGGTCTGGATCCAAGCTTCCCGCCATATTCAGAGTGGGTGTGGATCTGGGATTCTAGTTTAGAACCATCCCTATTTTTAAAAGGAAAAATATAAACACACAAGAAGAGCGATTCTGTCCTGGAAGCATCTGTGCCTTGGAAAATATTGTCCTATTCACCTCTTATTGTTTGATAAAGTGGCACCAACCCCTAAGCGTGCTTATGTTGCAACTACTGCAGGGTGCCACAGTTACTGCAGGATGGGTGGAAGCGAACTGTCCCGAGATTCACTGACATCGAATCTCCTGCTCAGGTTGTCTGGCATGGCGGAGTTACCCACACAGAAACAATCCTTTCCCAACCGAGCTTCAGCATTTCATGCCGTCCTTCCCTTCCCTCTCCCTGTCACAGGTGCTTGGTTGACTTGTGTTTGCTTTTTTCCTGAGCTGTGCAGACAAGATTAAACTAATCATAGGTGATGCTGGGTTGTAGGCACTTGTTAGTGTTGTGCAGAAACTGACTCCTTGCTTTCCGACTTTCATTTCTAATCACTGGTCAGTAAATCATCCAGATAATTTTAAAACCGTTATTCATCATCTGCAGATAACACTTGCCATTTGAAATTGTCCGGGAAAAACCCACCATTTAACAGACACTGGTGTGTGTGTGTGTGTGTAGATTTGCTTTCAAGATTGGTTTGCAGTAGGCTGCATTTCTTATAGCTTTGAAGAGATTTTTCTAAACAATATGATTTAAAGGGACCCAGTTGCTTTGATCCCCAAGTCCGGCTCCTTGTTTCAAAGGATAGTAACAGTTTAATTGTGTTTTCCTTAAAACAGAACACAAACAATGTGCAATAGAACCAACTTAAAATGAGCTTCACTATTCTATGCAATGTTGTAGCCAGGTGGGCTGCAGGATATTAGAGACAAGGTGGGTGAAGTGGTGTATGGTGCGTGTGTGTGTATAGATAGATATAATATAATTTATTTTTATTTTTATTTTTTTTGGACCAACTGCTGTTGATGAGAGAGACAAGCTTTTGAGCTTACCCAGAACTCTGCTTCAGGTCTGGGAAGGTACTCGGGCTATGTCTACACTACAAATTACTTTGGTATAATTTACGACGCTCAGGGGTGTGAATAATTCACACCCCTGAGCCACATAATTTATACCGACTTAAGCACCGGAGTGGCCAGCACTGTGTCGGCTGTACAGCTTCTCCTGCTGACATGGGTACTACCTGTCACGGAGGTGGAGTTAAGCCAACCGAGCTCTCTCCCTTCAGCTCCGAGCAGGGGTTCTCAGGAAAAAAAATTTTGGTGGCCTCAGAGTGCGGCCACCAACTCTTGCTGGTGGCCGCTTTCATACTTTTTTTTTTTTTTTTCAGAAATACGTAATTAGCTTTAAGAAATCCATGTGCATATTTATTTGGTTATGTCCAAATCATTGTCATTTATTTATTGCTCGGTAGTAAGTCTGTTGTGAAAAGTGATATTCACAAACATACAGCTGTCACTTTTCACATCAGACTTACTCGGCCCTGGCAAGCCTGGGCTTTGGATTTACCTGTGAGACACTGGTTACGTCTACACTGGAATAAAAGACCCAGGGCGTGGGCGTGGCCGTGGCTGGCCCAGGTGTGGTTTGGGCAGCGGGGCTAAAAATTGTTTTGTGGATATTCACTGCAGGTGGCCGGAGCCCAGTCTTAGGGTCCCAGAGCCAAGACCGAACATCTGCACGGCCATTTTACAGCCCCACGGCCCAAGCCTTGGAAGCCCAAGTCAGCTGAAGCCACAGGTGTTGAATTGCAGTGTAGACACCCCCTGAGTACTTTTCCCAGACCTGAAGAAGAGCTCTGCGTAGTTTGAAAGCTTGTTTCTCTCACCAACAAAAGACATTACCTCACCCACCTTATCTCTTCGCTATTATGAAACTGTGTCCACAATGGAGAAGGAAAGTCCCTCGCTGTTTCATTGTGCTGAAGTCCTACTTACACTCATCTCTGCTTAGTGTGAATTTGTTTCATGGCTGCATTCTGAGTGCTCCACGGTACGACTGAATGTAGCATGTCACTCTGCCCCGTGACTTTTCTTAGAAATTAAATCGAACAGAAGATTGTGGGCGGGCACACTTCTAACTCCCCCCACGGCTAAACATTTGTGTCTATTTAGCACAGTAAAAGCAAAACCAAAGAGGATTTCCACCCGCTTCGTGGAAAGCTCAGATGAAGCAAATCTGCTAAACGTTCAAGGGGAATGTTTTTATTAAAACTACATTGAGGTCAGGAACCATTTTCTGAACCCCGCGTGTAAGTTTTGTCAAGTACCATCCGGCCCTTAAATTTCCACAGTGATACTTAGAGTCTAGACTTGAGTTCTCTAATGAGGGAACTCAGGCCCTCAGCCCTCCTGCTTTCTGACTCACCAAAGGGAGGGTTTACTTTTCGAGCAAGGTGCTCAGATACCATGGTAGTGGGTGAGCTTATAAAAAAGTTGAATTGGCCTATCTCCAAGCCACCTTAATTTCACAGCATGGAGCTTTATTGCTCCCACATGAAAACACATGGTGGGGTCTTTTTTTCCTCCCCTTTCCTGAAATCTTATAGCTAAAACTAGGGCTGGGCAAACAGGTTTTGAAAGACCTGAGACCCGATCTGAGCCTCTCTTCAGAACTGACCCCGAAACACTTCTGGAGGCCTGAGTACGTTTTGACATCGTATTCTCCTCTCCTGCACCTTTCCACCCCCTCCATTGAGCTGCCCTTTCTGAACCTGGTTCCGGTTGGGTCCGGGAGCAATCGGAGGTGAGGCAACACCGTGAAATGGGCTGGTCCCATGCTCTTTGTCAGCCCAGCCAGCAGCGAGAGGTCCCCCACATCTCTCGAGTTACCCAGCCTTGTTTTTTCAGGCTCTCAGGCTTTAGATGAGGATCCAGATAGCTGGGTGCTTAGCAAACCAAACCAGCAACACGTCAGTCCCTCGTCCACCACTTACGCCTCCTAGTTTAGCTGCTTAATTAGGTCCCCATTGTATTGTGTAACTCTCAGCTGCCCACCTGTACCTCAGCCACCTGTTCTGACCCTGCATGTGTGTGCTGCCCATCTTACTTGTTTCCATGTGGAGCTGCCTTTTCTGCTAACCCCGCTTTGCACGTGTGCCATGCAGGCTGCGTGAGCTCGTCCCTGTTCATCGGCATTAACCCATGTGTCACTAACCTGCTTCGTTGTTTGTCCCATCCCTCGTCGCTCAGACCACCTGAGGGGTAGCTCCAGGGAGCAGGTTTCTGAGTACTCGCAGCCCAGCAGAGCCCGGAGCGGTGACAGGCACGCGCGTGAGCGACGAGAGCCCCAAAGAGCCTCCCTGGCTCTTTCCGATCATGCCACTGACCGCGAGCACCCTGCCGCCGAGGAGTCTCCGAGCAAGACCAGGGACGGCCAGCGACGCAGCAGGGAGCGGCGGAAACCAGCCAGCCGGGAGAGGCCTCGGAGACCTCCCAGCCTTGACCTGGACAGGACAGCCGACTATGAACCCTGGGACCACAGCAGCAGCTTGGAAAGGAAGCCACTGAGCCGTGAGAAATCCAGGAGACCTCCCAGCCTTGATCTGGACACACCAGTGGAGTACAAAGCCTGGGACCACAGCCGCAGCAGGGAGCAGCAGGAAAGGCAACCACCTAGCCAGGAAAGGCCTCTGAGACCTCCCAGCCTTGATCGGGGCACAGAGGTGGGACGTGCCACCCGGGAGCAAAAAGAAAGAAGGCCACTGAGCCAGGAAAGGCCTCGGCGGCCTCCTGCTCTTAAACTGGACCTGGAGACTGATCATGCCGCCTGGGGCCACAGCAAAAGCCAGCAGCAGAGAGACAGGAAGCCACCGAGCAAGGAGAAAGCAAGGCGACCTCCCAGTCTCGATCTGGAGGCAGCTCAGGACCCCAGCAGCAGCTGGTTATCAAACCCAGAAAACCACAGGTCCCACCGCCAAGACTGCCTGTCCCCCAGGGGGGCTTGTGAAGTGAGGCTCCGTGACGCAGAGGAATTGCACAGGCGAGATCATAGGGAGGGTGAGGAGAGCAATTGTAAAAGATCAGGACACGGGCCAAGAACATCTCCCTCCCGCAACGCTGAGAACTGGGAAAGGGACAGAGACCGCCATCGAGACCCAGGTAACAGAGAAAGGGGGTTGGGCGAAGGATGAGGGGTGTGAGCCTGATTTGTCAGGTTGTCCTGGTTCTTCTCAAGGTCCCTGTCTAGAATATCTGTCTGGGCCCCATCTGTCTAGACCGTCAGGTTGTTTCCTAGGCTTGCGTTAGAAATGCCATTGGAAAGTTCACAGGTCTCCACTGCTCCAGTGGGATAAAGAGAATTCTGCATCGACTCTTTGGACACGACGGTGATCGGAGCTGCCCAAGTACTTAGATAGACAGAAAATGCTGTTCTCTGTACCAGGATGGCCCCCTTCCTTAAGACCCTCCTTATTCATATTCGGACTCTTTCTGGTATATGCTAGTGGGTGGGTGAAGAGGAATGGCTATGAACTCTACTCCCGCTGTCTGGTGGAAACAGCCTTTTACTGATAACGATAATTACAGTCTCCTGGCACCGAAACAAAAACAGTGGAGGCCGGGGGTGCAGACTCTAAGCTGGATGAGCCAGATTCTATGCTCAGCCACGCTCTTGCCACCCTATTCCATTTACTGGGGTTGTAAACGGGGGCAGAATCTGGCCCCCAGAGTGAGGGGTGTGCTCTCTTTGGGGACAGCTTTTCAAAAGTTCTCCGCACCTAGCAGTTCCCACTGTCCTCTGTGGCTGCTGGCCACCTCACTTAAGAGCTCTTGTATTTGAAAGTGCAGCTGTGTGTTTAGAAGTCTAAATGGGAGCCACCAGATATGGCACTGTTGGCAAAAAGCTAAGAGCTTGCACAAAGAGAGAATGGGGGGAGGGATAGCTCAGTGGTTTGAGCATTGGCCTGCTAAACCCAGGGTTGTGAGTTCAATCCTTGAGGGGGCCATTTAAGGATTGGGGGCAAAAATTGGGGATTGGTCCTGCTTTGAGCAGGGGGTTGGATGACCTCCTAAGGTCCCTTCCAACCCTGATATTCTATGATTTCTGTTTTGTTGTGGGGTTTGTTTTTTTTTGTTTTTTTTTATAGAGAAGTGTTTCCTGTTTCATTTTGTGGTGTTGCTGTACGTGCATGTAGAGCACACGGATTAAGTGCACTTTAAAAATCCAAATATGCCACTACAATTTAAACACCTACTCGAACGCCTCTGATGGTCTCATCGCTAAAGAAAAAAGCCAGGAGTTTGGAGACTTGGGGGTCTAGTTTCAGCTCTGTCCCAGACTTCGTAGGAGCTTGCACTAGTCACCTAACTGATCAGCACTGCAGCTTCCCTCTCCGTAAGATGGAGATGATCCAACGTCTCCACCTTGCAGGGTGTTGAGTCTGGTGCTCTTTTAGAAGCTCCTGACGAAGTTGGTTTTTTGGAAATGCAAGTTCTTAATAAGGTGTGTGTATCAATAAAGGTCACAGTCTGGGCGCCCATGGCATAGCATCCCACTGGATGTATAGTGACTGTACAATGATTAACATAGCCAAGCTATTCAAGTAGCAGCTCGTCTCCTCTTCCTGTGGGCCTCATTTAGAGCTGGCGCTTTGTGCCGGAGGTTCCTCCTTCATGTGGGCAGGAGTAATATGGAAATTACGACTGTACTTCTGTATTCGGTCTGTGTAGCTTAACAAACAATGTATTTAGCTTAACAAAGAGAAGGTTAAGGGGCAACTTGGTAACAGTCTGTAAGTACCTACACGGGGAACAAATATTTGATAATGGGCTCTTCAGTCCAGCAGAAATGGATAACGTAATCCAATGGCTAGATGTTAAAGCTAGACAAATTCAGACTGAAAATAAGGTGTACATTTTTAACAGTCAGTCATTGACAACTGAACTACTTAGCAAGGGTCGTGGTGGATTCTCCGTCACTGACCATTTTAAAATCAAGATTGGGTGCTCTACGAATTACTGTGGGGCAGGTCTCTGACCTGTTATCGAGGAGGTCAGACTAGATGATCACAATGGTCCCTTCTGGCCGTGGAAGCTATGAAATAAACATTTCTCTTTGTATTCTGAGGGGAAAAAAGTCTGGCTAAGCCCTGGTCTACCCTTAAAATTTAGATTGGTTGAGCAACATTGCTCAGGGGTGTGCACAATTCACACCCTTGAATGCTGTAACTACGCCGACCTAACCCCTGGTGTAGATGTGGCTGGGTTAATGGAAGAATCCTTCCATTGACCTAGCTACTGTCACTTGGAGGGGTGGATTACCCACATGGGAGGAAATCCCCCTTCCGTCCACGTAGGAAGAGTCTGCGCTACGCCGGTAGGTAGAGATGGTTAGCTGTGGAGCAGACCGTAATTGCTGAATTGAGGGTAGAGAGAGATGATCTCAGATTCAGAGAGAGGGTCTCGCTGGATGATCCTGAGATCAAAGTATTGTAGCCCAGCGTCTGAAGATGCAAGCTAGACAGGGCTCTCATGGAGTAAGTGCAGCATCCTTGTTTCCGGTCCAACAGGAAGGAGAAGAGCCCCTGAGCACGCTCTGTCTCTCTCTCTCTCTCTCCAACTCCCAGTGCAAATGGAGTCTGGACCAGCTCTAAAAACTTATCATTGTGGAAACCATCTAAAATAGGGGTGGTTTGACCCCGCTTTCTGCCCAGAACAAGAACTGAACCTTGTATGAGCTTCAGAAGTATTTGTTTCATTGTTTTCTCTCCAAAAGAAGGGCTGTCCTTGCTGAATTTGTGAACCAATTGGGGGCAGTAATGGCCAGAAATCTCACGAGCGCCTGTCCCAGGCTGGCTTTGCAGAGCCCAGCGTTTCAGAGAGGCTTTTCCTACGTCACTGTCTCCAGTAGTGGATCTCTGGACCTTCTGAGCAGAGCCCGTTCGGGCTTCTGGGAAATTAGCCTATTGCAGTGGGGTGGAGGTGGGGGTGGGGGTGGTCCCATTCAGAGCTGCGTGGGAGCTGAGGGATTTGATTTCTCTCCTGGCTTTGCAGGATTGAAGGCGAGGGGGACGAAAGAAGCCGTTTATGCCAAACCCCGAGTGGCCCGGAGGGACCTGGAGCTGTATGATGCAGAGATTGCTAGGAAACTGCAAGAGGAAGAGCTTCTGGTAGGCAGAGATGGCAACAATTAACTAATGAATGACTGGGGAATTAACCCCTTGGCCAGCGTCAGCTGCTGTTGAGAGCTACTGTGCAGCTGTCCTGTAAGGGGCCAGATTGTTAAAGGTATTTAGGCGCGATGGGCGTTGGGTGTTTAAATGCCTTTAAAAACCTGTCCCTAACTGCGATGGGTCCCATTCCGTGCGCTGTAACGGTGACCTCGTGCAGTTTTCAGTAAATGCACCTTGATTTTGTGTCGTGTCTTCCACGCACACTCAGTCTTTCCCAGAGCACTGGGCAGAGTCTGGTGATGACCGAGGCAGACACACTTGAGGTCGAGCAGGCGGGCGGAGAGCCGGGGTGTGATCAGCAACAGGGCCGAGGAGGTAGACAGATGCAAGAAGGGCAGCATGGGAAGACGGGAGGAGCAGAGGTGGAGTCTGTCTCGCTGATGCTGGGAAAAGCTACGCAGGAGACTGGGATTGGACGGGGAGGATGAGTTGTGACCGGGGGAAGGGCGGGGGGAGGAGTAGAGCAAAACCTCTGGAGGGTTTTAAAAACAAAGCTGGTCGCGTTAACCTGGCTCGTGAGACAAACGCGGAGAGGGTTGACATGCTTGGGGCGCAGGGTGGTTCTAGGCAGGCCCCTAGCAGCATGTTTTTGCTATTGTTTGACTCGAGATGTCTCAAATGTGCTGCTTTTTCTTTTCCTAGGCTAACCAGGTTGATAAGCGGGCAGCCCAAGTAGCCCAGGATGAGGTGAGCCCTTGTCCCTCTAAGAGTTTAATCATTTGAACCACACTGCTGAGGCGCTTGGTTCATGAGAAATGTCTGTCTGCCTCCGGTCCCCCCTCTGGCACTTTCCCCATGTCCCTCTGTCTGCTTGTCACCTCCTTTCACTCTCTCGAGACTTCCGGGCCGTAAATTGCATTTCCCGATTGCAGCCCAGCCTTTTCTTCCATTGCCAGCTCCTGATGGTGGCCACATAAGAGTGACTCTCTCAGTAGTAACCCTGACGGGGACTGTCAGAGAAACCTCCAACTTCTGGGGGTGGGGGGAAGAAACAAAGGGCAGAAAGGGGGTGTCCCGATCCAGACTAGCCTGCCACCAAATCAGAACCAAACAGGGATGGGCGATACATGCAGTGTATAATCTGCCCCCTCTTCTCTGGGGATGGACTTCGGGTGAAGTCCCAGCCCCCTCAAAGTCAATGGAGCGTTTGCTATTGACGTCAGTGGGGTCGAGATTTCACCCTTCATTGGTTGTTAACTTTGCCGACGCTTTGCACCTTGGCGTGCCCATAAAGCCAATGGAATCGAAGAGCAGGTTTGGCCGTTTAGTCCAGCTTCCCGCTCAATCTGGCCCTTTGAAGAATGTGGCCATGGTGAGGTCAGCTAATAAGATGTACCATGAATTCTAAACCCAGGGGCTTTGCCGCTCTCTCCTCCTGCAGCCAGCCAGATGGGGGATCAAAGCGCCTGGGATGGCAAGTGGGGGGGAAAAAAGCACCATTCCATGCTCCTCTGATAACAGCGGTAATTGTAAAGCACAGTGGGAAAGCATTCAATTGGCTTGAAATCCGAATAAAGCGAGAGATCTCTTACACGGTGTCATAAATATGAAGGGAAGGGGGAGAGGGTCTGATGCAGTGCTATAAAATCCTCTTTCCAGTAAAGGGTTAAGAAATGCAGGTAGCCAGACTGACACCTGACCTGGCTGGGCTCTGACCAATAAGGGGACAAGATACTTTCAAACTTGGGAGGGGGGAAGGTTTTAGTGAGTGTCTTTGTCTGAGGGAGAGTGATCTTGGAAGACAGAAGGAACCTACAGAAAATCAAACCTCCCTTTTCTGAAGTAAGTTTAGATAGTATAGCGTATAGATTCTGTTTATTTTTGCTTGGTGTATCCCCTGTGTTAGAAAGGGCAAGGGGGGGGGAGGTATTCATGGTTATCTGTAACGTTAAGGTTTTGTCCAGAGGGGGAAATCTCTCTGAGTTTGGAAATATAGTGCCCTGTGAAATAGTTACCATCCTGATTTTACAGAGATGATTTTACCTTCTTTATGTTTAATAAAATCCTTCTTTTAAGAAGTTGACTGTTTTCTATAGTGTTAAAACCCAGGGGGTGGGTTTTTAGATCACTGTGTAACCAATTGGTTGGGAGATTGTTCTCAAGCTTCCCCAGGAAAGGGGGTGTACGGCTTGAGGGGGCATTTTGGGGGGGAGGGAAGTTCAAGTGATTCCTTTCCTGGATTCCTGTTAGACATTTGATGGTGGCAGTAAGAAGCATTTCTCGGGGTGCAGGGAATTTTGTACCTTGGGGGGGGGTTTACCCTAAGCTGGTAAAATAGGCTTAGGGGCTCTGAATGCGGGTCCCCACGTCTTTACCCTAGAGTTTAGAGTGGGGAGGGAACCCTGACATGGTGGCAGAGCGGTGGGATCTATTGAACCAGAGAGTTTTTTTGAACCAGACACAGGGAGTTTAGATTTTTTTTTTCTCTTCTCTCTAGCTCTTTCCTGTAGCTGCTGGAAGCAGGGAGGGGGGAGGGGTTAAGCTGCTAGGAGCTAGAGTATCTACATATGAAAGCAGGTAGTTAACCCCTACAGGGAATACCCAAGCAAGGTTTTTTTTCTTTTCTAACACTATCGGGTTAAGACAGATTAAAAACAGAAAGGCTAAGATGACTGCCAGTGAAGCAGCTATTAAACTTGAGATAGCCCGGCTACAAGCTGATGAGGAGGAGAAGAAACATGCAAGACTGCTACAACTTAAACAGATGGAGATGGAAGAGAAGGAGAGAGAGAGGAAGCATGCTGAGGAGGAGAAGGAGAGAGAGAGGAAGCATGCTGAGGAGGAGAGGAAGTATGCTATGGAGGAGAAGGAGAGAGAGAGGAAGCATGCTGAGGAGGAGAAAGACAGAGAGAGGAAGTATGCTGAGGAGGAGAAAGACAGAGAGAGGAAGCATGCCCTGGAGATGGAGAAGACCAGGGCGGAGCAGAATCTACCGGATAACACTAATAATCCTTCCCCAACAACCCACAAATGGGAGCGACTATGTCCACCGTATGATGAATCCCGGGATATTGCTGAATATTTTCTCACCTTTGAGAGACTATGCAATCTCCATCACATTCCTGATGATCACAAAATGACCCTATTGGTAGCAAAGTTGACTGGAAGTGCTCTGGACATATTCAATGACATGCCTATTGATGAGGCTTCTGACTATGAGAAATTCAAGGATTTGGTTTTAAAACAATTTCAAGTTACACCTGAAACTTACAGAGTAAAATTTCGAACCCTTATCCGAGGGCCCGGACTAAGTAATGTAGCTTATGTAAACCGGATAAAGGAGCTGTTAAAAAAATGGGTCAAGGGAAGGAATGTTACTAGCTTTGAAGGAGTGTGTGATTTGATGGCTCAGGAACAATTCCTGAATATGTCCAAGGATGATATAAGACAGTGTTTATGGGATAAGAAAATGGACTCAGCAGACAGCCTTGCTGCTTATGCTGATCAATACGAACAGTCCCAGATCAGCAGAGGGGCAAGGAAATTTGGTACACAAGGGGTGCAGGAAGCAGAGAGGAACAACCCTGGTCATAGTTTGGGGAGATACCAGAAAGGAAAACCCGAGACCACATCCCCTCACCAGGAGCAGCCCAAGGCCCCACAAGGGAAAACCCAGACCCCTTATTGCCCCACCACCCCATTCTCCAGCAACCCACCTCGCCCCACTGACCAGTCAGCTGGGCGATGTTTCAAATGTAACGAATTGGGGCATGTGAAGGCCAACTGCCCCAAGAACCCCAACAGAATACAGTTCATTGCACCGGGGTCACACCAAAGGTCCTCAGGCCCAGATGCCTCCCAGATACCCTTGGAACGAAGGGAAACGGTGAGTGTGGGCGGAAAAAGGGTTACAGCGTGGAGGGACACCGGAGCACAAGTGTCGGCTATCCACAAATCCTTAGTGGACCCCAGCTTAATCAACCCAGAGGCACAAGTGACAATTCAACCCTTCAAGTCCAACTCTTTTAATTTACCTACAGCCGTGTTGCCTGTCCAGTACAAGGGCTGGTCAGGAAATTGGACTTTTGCAGTCTATGATGATTATCCAATTCCCATGTTGCTGGGGGAAGACTTGACCAATTGTGTGAAGCTAGCCAAGAGGGTGGGAATGGTCACCCGCAGCCAGGCTAAGCAAGCTGTCACACCTAGCTCTGTTCCTGGGACTTCCACCGGAACCCCATCTGTACTACCAGAGACCCAGATAGAGGTGGTGGAACCGGACACCCTGCCAACGACTGCAACAGCCGTCGTGGATCCAATCACAGAAACCCGACCCAAGCCAGTCTCGGAACTGGAACAGACGAAACAACCAGCACCAGAACCATTGCCAGCACTGAGTCCAGCGCTTGCAACCCCAGCTACCGTACCAACACCCGAGGGCACCACCGAGCCTGCAATGGCAGCAGCAACCGATAACTCCATACAAGAGGCTCAGCCAGAGCCTGAATTACCACATTGTGCACCAGCGGAGAGTGGTTCACAGTCAACGGAAACAACCCCATCACCTACACCGCTTCCAGAGGGACCCAGCCCAGGTCTACAACCCAGTGAGGAACTGATGTCTCCAGCATCTAGGGAACAGTTCCAAGCCGAGCAGGAAGCAGATGAAAGCCTACAGAGAGCTTGGACAGTGGGACGGAGCACCCCACTGCCTCTCAGCTCTTCTAATCAATCCCGGTTTGTTATAGAAAAAGGCCTTTTATATAAGGAGACTCTTTCTGGTGGACACCAGGAAGATTGGCGTCCTCAGAGACAGTTAGTGGTTCCGACTAAGTACCGGCTAAAGCTCTTGAGCTTAGCCCATGATCATCCTAGTGGTCATGCTGGGGTGAACAGAACCAAAGACCGTTTGGGGAGGTCATTCCACTGGGAGGGAATGGGCAAGGATGTTTCTACCTATGTCCGGTCTTGTGAGGTGTGCCAAAGAGTGGGAAAACCCCAAGACCAGGTCAAAGCCCCTCTCCAGCCACTCCCCATAATTGAAGTTCCATTTCAGCGGGTAGCTGTGGATATTCTGGGTCCTTTTCCGAAAAAGACACCCAGAGGAAAGCAGTACATACTGACTTTCATGGATTTTGCCACCCGATGGCCAGAAGCAGTAGCTCTGAGCAACACCCGGGCTAAAAGTGTATGCCAGGCATTAACAGAGATTTTTGCCAGGGTAGGTTGGCCCGCCGACATCCTTACTGATTCGGGAACTAATTTCCTGGCAGGGAGCATGAAAAGCCTGTGGGAAGCTCATGGGGTGAACCACTTGGTTGCCACCCCTTACCACCATCAAACAAATGGTCTGGTGGAGAAGTTTAATGGAACTTTGGGAGCCATGATACGTAAATTCGTAACCCAGCACTCCAACGATTGGGACCTAGTGTTACAGCAGTTGCTCTTTGCCTACAGGGCTGTACCACATCCCAGTTTAGGGTTTTCACCATTTGAACTTGTGTATGGCCGCGAGGTTAAAGGGCCATTACAGCTGGTGAAACAGCAATGGGAGGGGTTTACGCCTTCTTCGGAAACTAACATTCTGGACTTTGTAAGCAACCTACAAAACACCCTCCGAGACTCTTTAGCTCTTGCTAGAGAAAACCTAAAAGGGGCTCAGGAAGAGCAAAAGGCCTGGTATGATAAACATGCCAGAGAGCGTTCCTTTAAAGTAGGGGACCAAGTCATGGTCTTGAAGGCGCTCCGGGCCCATAAAATGGAAGCGTCATGGGAAGGGCCATTTACGGTCCAAGAACGCCTGGGAGCTGTGAACTATCTCATAGCATTCCCCACCACAACTCTCAAGCCTAAAGTGTACCATGTTAATTCTCTAAAGCCTTTTTTCCCCCGAGAATTGAAGGTTTGTCAGTTTACTGCCCAGGGAGCAGAAGACGCTGAGTGGCCTGAAGGTGTCTACTACGAAGGGAAAAATGATGGTGCCGTGGAAGAGGTGAACCTCTCCATGACCCTCGGACGTATGCAGCGCCAGCAAATCCAGGAGCTGTGCACTAAATTCGCACCGATGTTCTCAGCCATCCCAGGACTGACCGAACGGGCATACCACTCCATTGACACAGGTAATGCCCACCCAATTAGAGCCCGACCTTACCGAGTGGCTCCTCACGCCAAAACTGCTATAGAACGGGAGGTTCAAGACATGCTACAGATGGGTATAATCCGTCCCTCTAGCAGTGCATGGGCCTCTCCCGTGGTTCTAGTCCCCAAACCAGATGGGGAAATACGCTTTTGCGTGGACTACCGTACACTAAATGCTGTGACTTGCCCAGACAACTATCCAATGCCTCGCACAGATGAACTATTGGAGAAACTGGGACGTGCCCAGTTCATCTCCACCTTAGACTTAACCAAGGGGTACTGGCAGGTGCCGCTAGATGAATCCGCCAAGGAAAAGTCAGCCTTCATCACCCATGTCGGGCTGTATGAATTTAATGTGCTCCCTTTCGGGCTGCGGAATGCACCTGCCACATTCCAGAAACTGGTAGATAGTCTCCTAGCGGGATTGGGAGAATCGGCAGTTGCCTATCTGGACGATGTGGCCATATTTTCTGACTCATGGGCCGAACACCTGGAGCATCTCCAGAAGGTCTTCGAGCGCATACGAGAGGCAGGACTAACTGTTAAGGCTAAAAAGTGTCAAATAGGCCTCAACAGAGTGACTTACCTTGGACACCAGGTGGGTCAAGGAACTATTAACCCCCTACAGGCCAAGGTGGAGGCTATCCAAAAGTGGCCTGTCCCAAAGTCAAAGAAACAGGTCCAATCTTTCTTAGGCTTGGCCGGATATTACAGGCGATTTGTACCGCATTACAGCCAAATCGCCGCCCCTCTAACTGACCTAACCAGAAAGAACCAGCCAAATGCGGTTCAGTGGACTGATGAGTGTCGGAAGGCCTTTAATCAGCTTAAAGCAACACTCATGTCTGACCCTGTGCTAAGGGCCCCGGACTTTGATAAACCGTTCCTAGTAACCACAGATGCGTCCGAGCGTGGTGTGGGAGCCGTCTTAATGCAGGAAGGACCAGATCAAGAATTCCATCCTGTCGTGTTTCTCAGCAAGAAGCTGTCTGAGAGGGAAAGCCACTGGTCAATCAGTGAGAAGGAATGTTACGCCATTGTCTACGCTCTAGAAAAGCTACGCCCATACGTTTGGGGACGGCGTTTCCACCTGCAAACTGACCATGCTGCACTAAAGTGGCTTAATACCGCCAAGGGAAATAACAAAAAACTCCTTCGATGGAGTTTAGCTCTCCAAGATTTTGATTTTGAAATACAACACATTTCAGGAGCTTCTAACAAAGTGGCTGATGCACTCTCCCGTGAAAGTTTCCCCGAACCAACTGGTTAAAATCGTCCTTGCAATGTGGACAATATTGTTAGTC
This sequence comes from Chelydra serpentina, assembly GCA_037349315.1. Lineage (NCBI taxonomy): Eukaryota > Metazoa > Chordata > Testudines > Chelydridae > Chelydra > Chelydra serpentina. The sequence continues at coordinate 44,694,327 of JBAIAC010000023.1, forward strand.
TTTATCCAGTTATTAGTATATTTGGAGATTCATGTGTCTTATTACTTTGTTTTCTTTTAAAGCTCCAGGAAGAAATCACAGCCAGTGTTTCACACTATCGGTGATTTGGGGGGCGTGTCATAAATATGAAGGGAAGGGGGAGAGGGTCTGATGCAGTGCTATAAAATCCTCTTTCCAGTAAAGGGTTAAGAAATGCAGGTAGCCAGACTGACACCTGACCTGGCTGGGCTCTGACCAATAAGGGGACAAGATACTTTCAAACTTGGGAGGGGGGAAGGTTTTAGTGAGTGTCTTTGTCTGAGGGAGAGTGATCTTGGAAGACAGAAGGAACCTACAGAAAATCAAACCTCCCTTTTCTGAAGTAAGTTTAGATAGTATAGCGTATAGATTCTGTTTATTTTTGCTTGGTGTATCCCCTGTGTTAGAAAGGGCAAGGGGGGGGGAGGTATTCATGGTTATCTGTAACGTTAAGGTTTTGTCCAGAGGGGGAAATCTCTCTGAGTTTGGAAATATAGTGCCCTGTGAAATAGTTACCATCCTGATTTTACAGAGATGATTTTACCTTCTTTATGTTTAATAAAATCCTTCTTTTAAGAAGTTGACTGTTTTCTATAGTGTTAAAACCCAGGGGGTGGGTTTTTAGATCACTGTGTAACCAATTGGTTGGGAGATTGTTCTCAAGCTTCCCCAGGAAAGGGGGTGTACGGCTTGAGGGGGCATTTTGGGGGGGAGGGAAGTTCAAGTGATTCCTTTCCTGGATTCCTGTTAGACATTTGATGGTGGCAGTAAGAAGCATTTCTCGGGGTGCAGGGAATTTTGTACCTTGGGGGGGGGGTTTACCCTAAGCTGGTAAAATAGGCTTAGGGGCTCTGAATGCGGGTCCCCACGTCTTTACCCTAGAGTTTAGAGTGGGGAGGGAACCCTGACACACGGTCTTGTATTTTTCCTGTTAGGAGATAGCTCGCCTGTTGATGGCGGAGGAAAAGAAGGCTTACAAGAAAACGAAGGAACGAGAGAAGTCCTCTCTTGAAAAGAAAAGGCAGGACCAAGACTGGAAGGTACGCTTGGCCTCAGAACGCCCCTACAAAGCGAGTAGTGGGGTTCCCATTTTCCAGAGAGGATAGCTGAGGCATAGGTGAAGTGGGGTAGATGGAGGTGGTGTCAGTCCAGATTGCAAGAGGGGCTGTAGATGCCAGCACTTGGAGGGTTTAAACAGGAGAGGAGGTAGTGTGGAAAATGTTAAAGGGTTTGATCCTGAAAGGTGCTTAGCACCATGACCTGCTGCACCTGTTCAAGCCCTCTCACGTTGTGGGTTCTCAGCGTCTCATCTTGGCCCCAAGCCCCTGAAGAAATTCTGCCGATTGTGTCAAACCTGCAGACTTCCCCTGGCGTGTACAGCGGCAGCAAAGCCCTGCTGTAACGCTCACCGCGTTTGGGACGTAGCCTTACCGATGGCGGGGCTCTGTTTCATTGATCTTATGGCCTGAAGAGTGAAGAGCCACAGTGAAGTGAGGGCAGGGACCGGTTACTACCAGAGTTAACGGACATATGGAGCGCAATAGGATTCGAAACGTGCCGTCTGCATGGCTGTGAATTGGTCCCTCCGCTCCTGCGGTTAAGCTCCTGGAAGCTGGCAGGATAGTGGAGTGATGTGGCTTTGTCCTCTGCCGATTGCAGGCCCAAAGTGGAGTTATGACTCGGTGTTGGGTGGGGAGATGCGGCAGCAGTGCCAGGCATGCAGCGGCTCAGCCCTTTAAGAACGAACAGTGTAGGGCAGATCGATGCTGCGTTTTCAAACCCGCGGCAGTGAGCCCCAGTCCAGGTCTGCAGGCTCGGGCCCACGCTACGAGGCTAGGAATAGCTGTGCGGACATTCCGGCTGCAGCTTTGGCTCTGAAGTCTGGGACGGAGGCCGGGCTTCAGCGCCCCGGCTGTAACGTGGACACTGCTGCTCTTGGCGCCGTAGTGCGAGCCCAAGTCTAGACCTGGGCTCGGAGACTTGCCGCTGCGGGTCTGAAAGCGCAGCGTAGCTGAACCCTTCGTGAGTTTCAGAAGAGGCCATTTGAGTGAGCAAGAGGAGGATTTGCAGCTAGACTAGGCAGGAGAGGAATTATAACTGGGGTGAATTTCCAAGCTGTCTGGCGGAAACTGATCTGCTGCTGAAGTCCGTGGGAATGTCCCCCTTTCGTGCAAGTACTGGACAATTAGGTGTGTGTTGTGGCAGAGGTTCCCCCACTGATCTGTGAACCACCAGGGTTTGGTGGAGAGGTAAGTAGTCATATGGTGCTGGCTCCTCTTTATTTCCAGCTGCCAAATTGCCTTCAAAGACAGTGGAAGAGTCATTAAGTACTTTTCCTAGTGGTGTTTCTGCACCTACCCATTTGCTGTATTGCCACAGGGATGGGTAAGATGGCTCAAGTGGGGGGGAGGTGGCCGTGAGATGGTCCCTGTATGAAAATGTGGCCTGCACTTTGAGAAGTCACAGGCATTCGATACCTCCAGTGCTGGCCATTGCCTGATACAGGAGATGGATTAGATGCACCAAAGACCTGTTCCATTTTTGGCCATTCTGAGGGAAGAACAACTGTCTCCATTCTAAAGAAACAGTCGCATAAGCAGGGGACTGAAGCCCCTTTTGAAGTAACTCTCTGCAAAGGGCTGGCTGGGAGGGGATAGGAAGTAATGCAGCTCCAGGTTCTGTAAACTGGTTCTGTGGAGACTAAAAATGACGCAGCGTGAGTCCTCTGTGCATTTACTTCTGCCCACATCTGCCACTGGGCGAGGTCAGCCTTCCAGCTGTCTGGCCAGATTTTCAAAGTGAGGCTTGCACTGTGGCAGACGCTCATTTGCATGTGCCTGACCCAATGTGCCTGTGCAAACGACATGTATTTGCACATGCAAACTGTCGGCTAGATCTCTGGCCCACTGTGCACAATGGATCTGTGTGTATCATACTCTGGCTTGATGGATATAGTTGTCACGGGTCCCAGCAGCATCACAACCTGCCTCATGTTTACAGCAAAAGGAGCGTGGCTCAAGAAGCCGGTGGGTTTGGTTTGGGAGTGCCCAGGTTTGCGCCCTGCTGAATGGGTGTATGTGGTCACGGCTGCTTTCATGCAGTCACGGGTGGCTACTTTGGACAGTCTGGCCCATGTTTTGTAAGGAAAGTAAATGGCTCCCCAGTGACTTGCCCTCTTCTCTTCTCCCCCTCAGCGTGACACAAGCGAATCCGCGCGTCCACGGTCAAGAGACAGGCTTGAACCTCAGAGACCCAAGAGTGACAAACCTGCACGGTGAGCTGCACGCCCCGTCTGTAAAACGGGGCCAATCCGCCGAGGAAACAATCAAATGGTTGAATCTCAGGGAGCAAATGCTGGGAGATGACAGGGAGGAGGGGGGAGTGTGGGGGCTTGAACGCTGAACAGGGATGGAAGGTGCAGGGCCCCGTGAGGTGCTCCTTGAGGTTTGGTGTTTGCTTATATGAGTCCATGGTGTTTAGCCACTGTGGAGTGGCAAAGGTAGCTGAGCTTGGGCAGTGAGGCTTGATAAGTGGCCAGGCGGCTCTGAGTGGGTTAAGTATCTCCAGGAGTTTGAGCGGCTGCTTTTGAATGTCTGAACTCAAGTGGACGCCACGGTTGTCTCTATGTAGCGCTAATAAACGGAGACACATGCATTGCCTCTCTGTCTCTCTGACTCACAGACACACTAAAGTCAGACAACTGCCTGAGTGCAGGCAACCCTTCAACTGGGTGAATCTTACTGATTCGCCACATTGGGCTTGAGTGGTTGGAGGCCCCTATTACGCCCTTCCCACGTGCTGATACAGCGCCTGCCAGACGGGGTCAAACGCTGGGGTTGAACGTGGTGGGTTTAAGCCCTACTACTGGGACGAGACTAATAAAGGCTTTTTAAAAATGAATAAAAGGTAGAGCTGGTCGGGAGGGGAGGAATCAATAAAAATATTAGAATTTCAGAACTGTTCTCACTTTGCAAGGTTCAAAATATACCTATTTTCACTGCAGAATTTATCCTGGTATGTTTTTATCGAATTTCCCAATTGAAATGTTTCATTTACTGAAAACACATTGAAACCATTATCCAATGAAGATTTTTCAGTTAAATAAATGTGACATATTTGGAGAATGTTGAGAAATGTTTGTGAGAAAAGGCCTATTTTTAGATGGCACAATTTTTCATTTAGTAAATTCTGACCACATCTATTAAAAGGAGACTATTTAAAAGCCTTAAATGCTGGAAATAATGCATAAATTAACAATGGGAGTAATTAACCATTGGAAACAACTTACCAAGGGCTGTGGTGGATTCTCCATCACTGGCAATTTTAAAATCAGGACTGGATGCTTTTCTACAAGCTCTGCTCTGGACTTATTGTGGCACAGGTCTCTGGCCTGGGTTCTGCAGAAGGTCAGACTGGATGATCACAGTGGTCCTTCCTGGCCTTGGAATCTGTGAATGAAATCTGTGAATAAAGGGCAAAAGTTCAGCCCAAGAGAACAAACAGCGCAGATGCACAGGATGTGCTCTGGGGTATTATTTTGGGTGCTTCATCATTGCTGTAATTTTTTTCCTGACTTTGTTTCCTTTCTGTTCTTGGCAGGCCACCGCCGCCTTCAGTCACAGAACTGGACGACTTTGATCACAGTCGTGGTTTTACAAGCCAGCCCAGCTCCGTGCGTCAGTTTTCTAAACCCGAGTCTTCTCCAAAAGGTAAGAAGAGCGGCCCGTTACTGCTTCAGCACTTTGTTCACGTCAGTGACTCAGTTCAAATAATCATCCTGAAAACCATTACTCGCTGGCTGCTGTGTGCGGCTAGATAGAGAGAATATCACATCACACTCTACAGACACATGATCCTGCTCAATAAACCATCTGTTCTCAAGTCCCTGCCGCAAAGAGCTTACATCTAAGAGCTAAATTATGCCTCTTGAGAACACACAATACAGAACAGGAACCGAATGGTTTGACAATTTCATTTTCACGCATGACTAACTCAAGGCACAGGATGAGAGGGAATGGTGTGAAGGCAGCAAAGCAATGGGCTTCGGCTGACGCATTCTGCTACCCAGAACAATCCTACACACTAGGAAATATTCAAAGAGTTGTCTGGCTGGTATTTGACAAGGCCGAGGCTTTTCTATAGAGCGCTAGACTTGCCGCATGCGTCAGTCTCTGTGGTTTTTCCATAGCCCTCGTTACTAAAGTCTCTAAGCACGGTGCTTTCGGAAATCGCTTGAGACTGGGGCCCTTTAATTCTCCAGTTTTCATATCTAGGTGCACAAGACAATGGAGAGGAAGGGGCGGGGCTAGCTTATGTGAAAGAGGGGGGAAATGTGGGGGGCACTTCGTATAGGTTACTAGATGGCACTAGGCACAGATTCAGCATTCTCACTGGTGGGGCCGTTCACAGACTGAGAGCAATTGAAGGGTTCGCCTTTTCCGTGGACCTGTCCAGGTGTTTCACGACCCTTTTACTGACCCCAATAGTACACCTTCCCCACTTCAGAATTTTTGAATGCACCAACCCTCAGACAGTTAAACTTCAGGGCTGCTAAGAAGAACTCAAAGAAAGCTTTAGATCCAGTTATCCTCACTGTGCTATATGCCAGTGCTTCTCAAACTTTTCTATTGATGACCCCTTTCACACAGCAAGCCTCTGAGTGTGACCACCCCTCCCCCATACAAATTAGAAACACATTTTTTCATATTTAACACTATTATAAATGCTGGAGGTGAAGCGGGGTTTGGGGGTGGAGGCTGACAGCTCGCAAACCTCACGTTATAACCTTGCGACCCCTCAGTTTGAGGACCCCTGCTCTGTGCTAACTGATTTTTCCCTTTTGTTTTCTAGGTTTCCATTACAAGCAGTAAAAAGCTAGACTTTGCATTGATACTGACTCTCTTCTGTAGCAAACATTACTGGAATTCCCAGGAGGGCTTCTCCTTTCCTTTACCCAACTCGAGTTCCATCCTCAGGACTTCTTCCTTTTTGAATGTCATGTCAATAAGTCGTATATGTTCATTCTGGGTTCCCGGTTGTTTGTGATCACTTTAGTAGCGCAGTAAAATCTAGCCACTGTGTAGTTGGCCAGCTGTACCCAGCTAGCTGACCTGACAACACCTTTACAACCCTCTAAATCCCTTTTTAGCTATAGCTGTATCTTTAACAATTAGTGGCTTGATCTTTTTTTTTGAGATAGAGAGACAGACAGACAATTGGGAGAAAAGTCCAAGATGTGAGGTGGAGTATGGCAATGCAGAAATCAAGGAATAGGATGGAGATTAACACGTGACTAAGAACACACACCGCTTTCTGTTGTAACCAGGAATGCACATCTCTCCGAATCCTGAGTGAGAAAACTGAGCCAAGTCAACACAGAGCAGCTGATATTTTCCATGGTAGTTGGCATGAAGGTGAACGCGTCTTCGTACATCTACCAGCAGGCTGCTCGGACCTTACACCCTTTAGGGAAAAAAACTGGTCTACAAAGTCTCTGTTGTGCTGTCACTTCTTAGGAAACCCCCTTTGGGTGATGCACGTAACGTGCTTCTATGTCCGAGTAAGGCCTCTGAATAAGGGGCTATAAATCTTCAGCTCTTGCTGTGCATCTCGTATGTATTGCTTTTAAGAAGTTTTCAATTTCTTGATGCAGCTGTCAGCTGTGGAGCCGGAGGGGAATATACATTCATGGCCCATAGGGCCAAAAGGGACCATTATGATCATCTGGGGTGACTTCGTTCGTGGCACGGGTCAGAGAACCTCATCCAGTAAAAATGGGGGGAATTAGTATTCTTTACACCACTGAGCCAATAACTTGTGGCTGAACAGAGCGTATTTTCTAGAAGCACACCCGGTCTCTGTTTGAGACGCCATGTGAGGATGAAGCAATCACTTCCCAGAGGGCAGGAATCCTCTCTCAATCGAAGATACCCGCCTAGGTTCTCCCCTGTACTGATCCTTGTGTCCCGTCCCCGCCCCCCGGGAGACGAGTACCTCCTGAACCGCCTCCCAGCTCTTTCAACCTCAGCGTTTTTGTCAATCTCTGTGCCAATACATTTGAATGGCAAAGCTGACCATAGATGTGCAGTAAGTTCTTAAGCCGATCCAGCCAGTCCGCAAGTCAGTGGCAGTGCATTGGTGAGCAGCCTGGGGGGGGGACTCCCTGAATTGCTGCTGCTCCAGAGAGGCGGTAAACTGCACCGAGTCTGTACGTGATGTATTGCTTGGTACCCCGACCTCCCAGGGTCACGATGCTGCTGAGCGCACGGAGAGGTAGGGAACGCAGCGGCTCTCCACAGCCTGCTTGCATGAAGCGATGGTGCACGGCGCTGGCACGAGGGAGTAAGGAATGCTTCTGCCCCCTCGGCTCCTTTGTAGCCGTCTGCGGGACGGGCCCCAATCCAGCCCCAAGGCCAGGTCTTCGCTAGGGGGGGGAAAAAAAAGGCGTGTTCTTAACTCCAGCTAAGGTAAGTCCTAGCGAAGACAGGGCAGTCGGTAGCTGTCCCACGAGCTAGCAGGTCACATTAAAGGCTATGGAGCAGGCTAAGCTTTACCCTGACGGTCTAACTTGTGTGAAAACTACAAATTGCCTGGTCTTCACTAGGATTTTACCTCAGGTTAGTTACCCTGTGTTAGAACAATCGCTGCCACGCAGCGCCTTTCATCAGTAGATCTCAAAGCAGTTTGCAAATCATTTTACAGATGAGTAAACTGAGGCATAGAGAAGGGAGGTGACTTGTCTAAGGTCACCCAACTGGCCCATGGCTGAGCTCCGACTAGAACCCAGGTCTTCTGAGTCCCAGTCCAGTGCTCTATGTATCAGGCCACACTGCCTCTGTTAGCAAGCATGAGTCAAGAACCCGCCTTTGTTCTGAATGAAAAGAAGGCTTAGGTGAGTTAGAAATAACTTGGGGGGGTTTCTGCGTTGTTGGTATCCCCTGCCGTTGAATGGACTCAGGCTCTGCTTTTCCCTCTGCCTCTTCGGGGACTCGGAAGCTCTCTTCCTCTTCTCAGGAAACAGCCCAGCCCGTGGCTAGATTTGACTGCCCTTGTCTCCTGCCCTGTTAATTGTCCCACATCTGTCTCGTCAGAAGTGTTAACGGAGTTTTAGAGGAAACAGTCCCAAGATGCACAGTGTATTTTTTATTTGATAATTTTGGCAAATGCGCAGGTGCCATTTGTAAGGTTTTTATGTTATAAATGTTTATTTTTATATTTCATGGAACAGTCAACATTTCTACTGCTGGGAATGCCACTTCTTTTCTGTCTTTTCCTGCATTCCCCCAACCTGTATGTATTGTGAAATGGGACGAGGGCCGGGGGCGGTTTCTGTACTGACAATTCTCCAATGGTCCGAGACCAGCTCCTGCCCCTCAGGTCATTCGGTAGGTATAAAAAGTTGCCAAATCAGAATATGGCTGCATTTTACACTGGCTTTATGCAAGTATAAATGATGTCGCGAGGCGGGGAGATCCGACCCCTGGAACTCAGCTCCTCTTGGGGTTTGGCAGCTAATGAGGATTTCCCCTCCCGCGCCCCGACTGGAGGCTGCAATTTCCATCTTATCCCCAATAGGAAAGGCCTTAAGGGCCCGATCCTGCTCCTGTTTTGGGCCCGATTCTGAAAAACATCCCTAGTCAAGAAGGGCGCTCAAGTCCCATTGAAGTCAATAGGATGTAACCTGCTTAGTTAGGTGGCAAATCTCCTGTTACTTGAATGGGGACTGGATCCAGCTCTAAGGACCCCGCCCTGCTCCTGTTGAAGTCAATAGGCATCTGTTGTTGAACAAAGATCGGGTCCTAAATAGGGGGAAGATCGAGGACCTGATTCTCCACAGGCCTAAGCAGCCATGAACGACTGTTGATATCAGTAGAGGGGCCGCTGCTTATGCCAGATGTAACATTGGCCCTTTCGAGCTAAAGCTCCGGATGGTTGGTTGGTGTCAGTGATGATTCTAATAAGACCCGACCAGGGCTACGTGCTCTTTCCCTGATGGAAAGCTGGGGAACCGACCTTTCTGTTGCCCCATTTAAGTAGCTTGGCCAATGGCCTTGCTCTGAATTAAAACATATATGGGGGAAGGCCGGGAAAACCTGCCAGTGTCGTTCCCACCTCTGTTGCATTTCTTCCTGTGTGCTTTATGACCGGTAACATAAAGTCCAGGTAGTGAAGCCCGTTGCTTCCTGAGTCCCCGTAGCAGGCAGGCACGCATCCCTAACGCTGCCGGAAGCTTTGATTTACGCGGCTCGCTTGGTACAAGAGCGGGAAGCAAACTAATTTCCATACCCCGTCTTGGTTGATGCTCTCGCCACCACCTGGTCTTCCATCCAAAGCACAGCAGCTGTAGCGATCTTTGAGGAGCGCGGTTAGGCGAACGGAGTGATCGTGCCTTAATCCCGGGGTAGTTGACACCGTAGCCATTCTGATTAGAGTCAGCGTGCTATAAAATAAATCCAGGCTGCCATTTTAAGACGTGCTGTACAACGAGGAGAATGGAGGATGCTAATGGGAGACAGAGGCAGCAGGTTAACCTCATGGCTTTTAAAGGACTTTCTGGTTACTGTCAAGTGAAAAACCGTTTTTTAATTGGTAGGTTATTTTTTATCGTTTGACTTTCCTCATGGGGAGGAAGGGTAGAACCTACAACAGCTGAAATCTGCTTAGCTCTACAAAGGGATCTTGTATGTACAGTATTTTTATATTGCAGCAAGGCAGGCTTTTTAAGATGGGAATTGAGACAATTCATCTTTAATACAGGAAAAAATGGATTTTTTTTTATAGTCCTCAACTTTTGTGATTTTTATTTTGTGCCAAATTAGACCGGCTGTTCCAGCGTAGGGTATTCATTCAGCTTTCCACACTGGATTGATGTATGTATGTATTTTTTATTTGGGATTTAATTTTTGATTAATATTAGCCTGTACGCAAGCTAACTGGATTGCAAATTGATGATTTCTGTGAGTGGGAATGTTTTGGAGGCAGTGCAGATACAGTGCTTTTATTTTAAGGCTGCAGAATCCCCAGCCTACCTTGTGCTCTTGTAACCCAACATGGCCAACCAGTAAAATAATCGAATGTGGCCGCCTTATATGCAGCATATCCTCCCGGGCACCTGCCCCCCTAAGCAGGTTCTCAGTGCTGTGAGCCTTGCAGAGCCAGTGTGGCTGTGCTGAGATACAACAGGGATGGGCACAATACCTCTGCCTAGATAGAAGTGGGATCTGGGTTGTCCCACAGGCCTTGCCCCCCTGGGAACAACATTGGAATTTGCACTTGCCCCATCATTGCCCAGATCTGTAATTGAATTTTGCCCATCTGCCAGTGCAGGCAACTAGTTCTCCCGAGTTCCAAAGCTCTCTTGACTGCCCCTAATTTTGTTGGTTTGGGAGACATCTATGAGGCAGCACTGATTCTGATGGGCGGTTCGGCAGTGCAGTTGTATATATCACTCGCTAGCTGGTTGCTTCTGTGCAGAGGATATTTTTAATCGCTCTAAGTAGCAGTTGCACAGGTTTTATTGTTTAAGATGATGCTGTAACAGAACTCTCATCATTTCACAGGGGTTGTCACTATGCTGCACACAATGGCTACAGCAGGCCTAGAACTCAGCACCGCCTGCGTTGAAAGCACAGGGCCCTGCCTCTTGAGCTAGAAACGTCTCTCGGTTACCCCCTTAGCAGCACAGGGCCTATAATGAGACGCAGTTCAGACTCTATCCAGCAAAGGGCAGTGGTGGAGACCAGCACTGCCCCCTTACCTGCAGTACTGTCTTTGTCCCAATAAACAGTTTCACTGTATCAGTGTTCTCTTGACGTAGATTCTGCTGTGTCTCCAACTGTGTTCATGCACTGCAATACAGCTAACCACCTCAAAGAAGCAACTAATGTAGCTCTTCAGGGTAAACGTTCAGCATGGGGCATGGAGATATTAGCCATAGAGTAAAATTAAATAGTCAAGTGGCTAAATCCGTCAGCTGCAAATGTACCCTGTGTTCTAACAGCTAACCCATAAATGTCAATTGTACACTGACAATAATCCATCTATGCAACCCTGTTGTTTTTTGACTGTTCGTCCTATAGTTTTATCAGGTTTAACATAGAACTTCTGAATGATATTTAACCAAAGTATCACGTTTGTGTGTATAGCATGTCTTGCTTCTTTTTCCCTGAACTCATTGAATGTAAAGAGAATATCGCCTTGTCCATCTTGTTCAATAAACCATAGTCTTTTGTTATCCACCTGCATCCATCTGTGTTCTTCTCTGGGGATTCATAAGGCTATTGAACTTAATTATTTTTCTTGATGTGAGTCAAAAGGCTTGCTAAGTACATTTTCCTTGTCAAGTCTCCACTTTTTGTTGCTTCTGTAAGAGCTGGAGGGCGTGAGATTTCGCGTTCCAGTTCATTCCATCCTTGGCTTCTTTTGGTGCTTAACTTATAATACCAATGACTATGTTCTTCCAACTTAATAGAAGTAGCAAAATATTGCTTTATATTTTAACTTGATTGTATTGTGTCCAGAGAGATTGAGAAGGGGTGGATAATGTCATGGAAGGAATCTGGCCTGTTTCATTTATTGAGACTGTGATACTGGAAAAATAAAGCAGTGGATTTATTTGCAAGGGTTTTTTTAAGTGTGGTTTATAATTTCCAGATAGTCCTTTTCAAACTTCCCTAATCCCATTTTAGGCTTATTTAGTGGGTAAACTCCGGGAGCAGAAAAGGGGAGGAAACCTGACACATGCCATGTGATCAACCCCCTTACAGGCCCCAAAGACTACATCCCAAATGTGTGCAGCTGAAACATGCAGTCAGACACGAAGCTGTTCCCGAGTTACGACCTGAGTTGTAGCTGAACAAGCTAAAATAATGGGAGGTCCCTAAAGACAGGATCAAGATTTGGAGTCTGAACTGTAGACCTCCCTTAATCATCTGTTCATTCATTTCCCCCCTGTTTGCTAAGTGAATTCATGGTGCTGCTGCTGCAGAAAAGCGTGTTGGGTCACTGCCAGGCTCATCAGAGGCAGAATGCTTGTCCGCAAGAGACCACCTTTCATATGAGTCAGACTAACTTCCATCCTTCAAGGGTCTTTGACTTTAGGGGCCTGGTCTTCCATAGTGCTGAGTGCACTAAACGTCCATTGATTTCTGGTGGCTTCATACCGCTCGCCATGTCCTCGACTGGTACAGCACCATGCTGATTTACAACTCTCATCATCTGTCCCCTCTCTTAATTAAATACGCCGGAGTCTTTTGGCCTGCTTCTCGGTGTGCACCTTTGCCATGGTCCAGCTTCAACCTCTTGCCCTCAGACCAGGTCTCCCTTTTAAAGCCGATTCCCATGGGGGATGGCAGAGGAAAAATTACCCATGAAAATAATATGAAGTGGTTAAAAGCTGGAAGGAACCTGGCTGTAAATAAAGGGCATTACGTTAAAAATAGCAAGTGTTTCGATACGCTTGCAAATTATTGTCATCATCGTGCTGGTCTGTGAAATGCCTCTTCTTTTCTCCGGGCACGTGTCTATAAACAGCCTTGTGCTAGGAGATCGTGGGACAGACGCTGGCGATGGGCTCTGCGTGGCAAGTATTGTACCGCAGAGGCAGCATTCTTTGCCTGCTGGGAGAAAGGTGTATGTGTGAGAAGGGATTTGTGACGGGTTCTACCCGGGGCCCTGTTTGAAACTGGGGCACCACTGAGCCCGCCTGACCCACCAGCCTGGGCTCCCTTCACACTGTACTGCTGTGACAGGCTCTCAAGCCCCCTCCAGCACACACACAGGTAGGGACACACCAGCTTCATTGTCACACACATGCTGAGATCAGCTCTGTACTCAAGTGCACCCCCCACCCCAGAGCGTAAACCCAAAATTGTAACGTCTTGCTTTGCACAGAGAACTGTACAGCGTAAGCTCATGAAATTCACCCCCTCCCTCAATGTGGAGAGGGAGATGCACAGCTTTCTGCCCCAAGTTATAATTTCAACTCACACTGGTTTTAGACCAAACAAAACAAGTTTATTAACTAAAAAAGATAGATTAAAATCTAATTAAAATTAAAAGTGATTATAAGGGATAGCAAACAGATCAAAGCAGACTACTCAGCAAATGAAACAAACACGCAATCTAAGCTTAAAATACTAAAGAATCTGGTTACAAGTAGCAATTTCTCACCCTAAATGTTGTTAGGCAGATTGCAGGGTTTCCTGAAGGCCAGCTGTACTTGCCTGCAGCTTAAAGGATATTTCATTTGTGTATGGCCGCGAGGTTAAAAGGGCCATTACAGCTGGTGAAACAGCAATGGGAGGGGTTTACGCCTTCTTCAGGAACTAACATTCTGGACTTTGTAAGCAACCTACAAAACACCCTCCGAGACTCTTTAGCCCTTGCTAGAGAAAACCTAAAAGAGGCTCAGGAAGAGCAAAAGGCCTGGTATGATAAACGTGCCAGAGAGCGTTCCTTCAAAGCAGGGGACCAGGTCATGGTCTTGAAGGCACTCCAGGCCCATAAAATGGAAGCATCATGGGAAGGGCCATTTAGGGTCCAAGAGCGCCTGGGAGCTGTTAACTGTCTCATAGCATTCCCCACCTCAACTCTCAAGCCTAAAGTGTACCATGTTAATTCTCTAAAGCCTTTTTTTCCCCCGAGAATTGAAGGTTTGTCAGTTTACTGCCCAGGGAGGAGAAAACGCTGAGTGGCCTGAAGGTGTCTACTATGAAGGAAAAAGTGATGGTGGCGTGGAAGAGGTGAACCATGACCCTCGGCCATATGCAGCGCCAGCAAATCCAGGAGCTGTGCACTAAATTCGCACCGATGTTCTCAGCCACCCCAGGACTGACCGAACGGGCATACCACGCCATTGACACAGGTAATGCCCACCCAATTAGAGCCCAACCTTACCGAGTGGCTCCTCACGCCAAAACTGCTATAGAACAGGAGGTTCAAGACATGCTACAGATGGGTATAATCTGCCCCTCTAGCAGTGCATGGGCCTCTAGTCCCCAAACCGGATGGGGAAATACGCTTTTGCGTGGACTACCGTAAGCTAAATGCTGTGACTTGCCCAGACAACTATCCAATGCCTCGCACAGATGAACTATTGGAGAAAGTGGGACGTGCCCAGTTCATCTCCACCTTAGACTTAACCAAGGGGTACTGGCAGGTACCGCTAGATGAATCCGCCAAGGAAAAGTCAGCCTTCATCACCCACGTCGGGCTGTATGAATTTAATGTGCTCCCTTTCGGGTTGCGGAATGCACCCGCCACATTCCAGAAACTGGTAGATAGTCTCCTAGCGGGATTGGGAAAATCGGCAGTTGCCTATCTTGACGATGTGGCCATATTTTCTGACTCCTGGGCCGAACACCTGGAGCATCTCCAGAAGGTCTTCGAGCGCATATGAGAGGTAGGACTAACTCCTAAGGCTAAAAAGTGTCAAATAGGCCTCAACAGAATGACTTACCTTGGACACCAGGTGGGTCAAGGAACTATTAACCCCCTACAGGCCAAGGTGGAGGCTATCCAAAAGTGACCTGTCCCAAAGTCAAAAAACAGGTCCAATCCTTCTTAGGGTTGGCCGGATATTACAGGTCATTTGTACCGCACTACAACCAAATCGCCGCCCCTCTAACTGACCTAACCAGAAAGAACCAGCCAAATGCGGTTCAGTGGACTGATGAGTGTCGGAAGGCCTTTAACCAGCTTAAAGCGACACTCATGTCTGACCCTGTGCTAAGGGCCCCGGACTTTGATAAACCGTTCCTAGTAACCACAGATGCGTCTGAGCATGGTGTGGGAGCACTCTTAATGCAGGAAGGACCAGATCAAGAATTCCATCCTGTCGTGTTTCTCAGCAAGAAGCTGTCTGAGAGGGAAAGCCACTGGTCAATCAGTGAGAAGGAATGTTACGCCATTGTCTACGCTCTGGAAAAGCTACGCCCATACGTTTGGGGACGGCGTTTCCACCTGCAAACCGACCATGCTGCACTACAGTGGCTTAATACCGCCAAGGGAAATAATAAAAAACTTCTTCGGTGGAGTTTAGCTCTCCAAGATTTTGATTTTGAAATACAACACATTTCAGGAGCTTCTAACAAAGTGGCTGATGCACTCTCCCATGAAAGTTTCCCAGAACCAACTGGTTAAAATCGTCCTTGCAATGTGGGAAATATTGCTAGTCTTTATCCAGTTATTAGTATATTTGGAGATGCATGTGTCTTATTCATTCTGTTTTCTTTTAGAGCTCCAGGAAGAAATCACAGCCAGTGTTTCACACTATCGGTGATTTGGGGGGCGTGTCATAAATATAAAGGGAAGGGGGAGAGGGTCGGATGCAGTGCTATAAAATCCTCTTACCAGTAAAGGGTTAAGAAATGCCGGTAGCCAAACTGACACCTGACCTGGCTGGCATCTGACCAATAAGGGGACAAGATACTTTCAAATCTTGGGAGGGGGGAAGGTGTGTGTGGCTCTTTGTCTGAGTCAGAGTGATCTTGGAAGACAGAAAGAACCTGCAGAAAAATCAGTCTTCTCACCAAACCTCACTTTTCTAAAGTAAGTGTAGTCAGCACTGCGAATAGGTTTTGTTTGTTTTGCTTGATGAGCTTTCCCTGTGTTAGAGGGAGAGGGTATTCCTGTTTTTTCTGTAACTTTAAGGTTTTGTCCAGAGGGGGAATCCCTCTGAGTGTGGAAATTGAGTACCCTGTAAAATAGTTACCATCCTGATTTTACAGAGATGATTTTACCTTCTTTGTTTTAATAAAATCCTTCTTTTAAGAAGCTGACTGTTTTCTATGGTTTTTAAAACCCAGGGGGTGGGTTTTTAGATCACTGTGTAACCAATTGGTTAGGAGATTGTTCTCAAGCTTCCCAGGAAAGGGGATGTACGGGCTTGAGAGGGTATTTTGTGGGGGAAGGGAACTTCAAGTGTTTCCTTTCCTGGATTCCTGTTTAAAACACTTGATGGTGGCAGTGAGAGAAGCATTTCTCAGGGTGCAGGGAATTTTGTACCTTGGGGGTTTTAACCTAAGCTGGTAAAAATAAGCTTAGGAGCTCTTCATGCGGGTCTGCACGTCTTTACCCTAGAGTTTAGAGTGGGGAGGGATATTTCATTTGCAGGCTAGACACCCTTCCAGCCTGGGCTCTGTCCTTCTCCCCTCCTTTAGTCTTTGTTTCTTAGATGTTTACAGCAGTCATCTTGGGCGGGGATTCAGTAAAGAACTAACCATGATTATGTCCCTCCCCTGCCGTAAATAGGGTTTACATATGGCAGGAATCCTTTGTCTTCCAATGTGATTCCCAACTCTGGTCAGTGGAAAAATACTAATATTATCATGGAGTCCAGTATCAGGTGACTTGATCACCTGACCCTGCAGCCATACCTCCAAGGCTGTTTGCGGCGTCCCCAGGAAGGCTTTACTAGGAAGGCTCCCTGGTGAGAGGTTAGCATCTTCTAAGACCGATTGTTCTTCCTAACGGCCCTTTCCAGCCAGCCATCTAGACTGATCGCATTCTGTCTAGTGGGTGTTTTCCAGGTGTAAACACATTTGTAATGGATGCATAGACAGTATTCAGAACTTCAGATACAGAAATGAGACATGCATACAAATATGATAATCCTATTCAGTAAATCGTAATCTTTCCAATGATACCTCACATGGCTTGTCTTGCGCAAAATACATCGTAATTATGCCATACTCACATAGTAATAATTTTACTATGACGAATATGGAGCGTAATGCTACAGGATTGTACATGGAAACCAAGAGAGAGAGGCCAGTCGGGACTCCGCAACGGCTACCACTTTATCATGTGTCAGAGGGGTAGCCGTGTCAGTCTGGCTCTGCAAGAGCAACAGATTCTTGTAGCACCTTATGGCCTAACAGATATATTGGAGCATAAGCGTTCGTGGGCGAAGACCCACTTTGTCAGACACATGCTTATTCTCTAATATATCTGTTAGTCTATAAGGTGCTACAAGACTTTGTCACTTTATCGTGGAAGGTGCTCGGATATCATGGTGCTCGTTGGCGCGATAAAGCCCTAAAGATGTAAATGTAGTGGGTGGGGGAGGTATAGGTGGGCTAGACTGGGTGGATGAGACATCTTCAAATTGGCTTGTCCCACCAGCTCCAATCAGGTATTCTGCCCCATGCCTTGGCTTGAGATCAGACATGGGAAGGGGGAAGCTCTTTTGGGACATCATAAAAACAGAGTGGAAGGAAAACGGGAGAGACGTGGTAGCTGCCAGTGGGGGATGCAGGGGCTACACTGGAAAGCAAATAAACAGCAGGAAATAACTCCTCCACCCCCAGAACTATGTTTGTGTCATATTCGCAACCTTTTATACCCATGTCCCCCCATTGGCTTGGTACTGAGCCACTAGTAGAAAATGTCCAGGTTTTCAAATTACCATCTCGCCCAACACATTCTGTGCTTTAAACCCCCCTCTGAATCAGAGCTGGGGCATGTCTCACTGTACACACGTGTGCCGAATGCCCCAGCTGTTTTACCTACAGGATAAGATTCCACATCGTACAGTCGCAGGGACTGTACGCTACGCGCATGGGTCAGAGTTTTTTCTGTGCAGAATATCAGCAGGTTGAGTCATCGCTGAGATTCATGGTCTGTTACCATTTAATTTTTAAATTCTCGGCTGTTTTGACTTCACGAGGGACATGCCGTACTGTTGCATGGATGTATCTATGCTATATCAAGAGGCCTAGATCTTTGGGATATCAGAAGTAACTCAACCAATCACCACCCTGGCTCTGCAGCTAATTTGGATGCAGCGATTTAATTGGCTGTACAGGGGAGACGCACAGATGTTGGATTACTTGGCCCAACTGCTAGTTCTTTAAAAAAACCACACCACAAGCAGTGCACACGATCGCCGCAAATGCACGAAGCGCCTCCCTGCAGCACAAGCCTCTCAATTTTCCACCCACACAAATGTCCCAGCACAACCCACCTAGACACAAATCACCGCAAATGAAATAATGCCAAACAAATATAGGCCCCCACTGCAGCACGCCCACCTCCTTTGCCACCTGCACAAATCAACACACATCTTCCAGGACTGTCACTGTGTCATTCTGAAGCCTAGAATGTCTGCTGCATTGCAGTGAAGTGATAGAAACAGCTGCAGGCGTGGTTGAGAGCTCCTTTTGTTCAGAATATCCCCAGGTTTAGACATCACCAGGCTTTGTGAGAACCAAAGGGGATGACGGAGTCCAAAGGCGGTGGGAACGTGACAGCTGCTCAAAGAAGGATGGAGTCACAGCTCTGTGGAAACAAAGAGATGTCTGTGCCTCCCGCCAGGGGTCAGCTCTGTGTACAAACTTTGGGGAACATGTTCAAACAGCATCATTGCTCGCTGCAGTGCAGTGCGTGGAAACAAGTGCCCTGTTTTTGGCTTTTACGCACCCATGACTTTATGAGCTATAACCGTGGACCAGCATGGGCTTTCAGCTCCATATACTATGTATCAGGAGGAGAGAGATCCATGTGATAAAATGCAACAGCTGTAATACATTTATCACGCCCACTGGACCACCAGTCCATCTGTGGGACTTGCATAGTGGCTTGGAATGTTAGAATGACGTCAGAGAGCTGCTATTTGCTTTCTTCTTAAAAATCAACCTGTCTGAGAAATGTTTGCTCTTTCTCCTCCAAAGTGTGAAATTTCTCAGCCTTAAAAAAAGAAACCAATACTACTAGGGATGGCTGAAAAGATGCACTTGATTTTTAAGCCGTACCATCATTTTGTGGAAAAAAAATTCTTGCTGGTTGAAATTTGCCAGTTTTTTTTTGATTAAACGATTTGCAATGAAATTTTAGTGATGAAACTTTCATGTTTTTAATAGAACAGAGCCTAAATGAACATATTTCAGTGTTTGGGTTTTTTAAACTGAAAAATTCCCTATGCAAATTATTTTGTTGAGAAACATCTGTTTCTCAAGAAAAAAATCTGTGAAATTTAGAATAAACTCAAAATTGTTCATGATATTCAAATGATCACAGAAAAGCAGTCTCATTTTCTCTATCAGCTAGATAACACTTCAGTCTGCAGTCTCTGCTCAGTAATACTTCCCTGCCTCCCAGAGCGGCTGTGAACACTGAAATGCTAGAGTGAGAAATGAAGTTAACTGAAAAGGCAAAGGTAGGATGATCGTTTGACAGTTTTCCTGGATATTTTGGGTTTAGTTCTGGTTTGTACTAAGACCTGGTTTCCACCCAGTGAATGACCTGCTATCACTATGAGGTGTAGAACTGTGATTTTTAAAACAAATCTATATAGATGATACGCATAGAACCCCTTATCCGGATGCAGTCATGCTGGAATAAAGATGCCATATACCGGAATAGCTCAGTCCCATTCCTGTACAGCTAGGGGCTATACCAGTGTAAGCAGCTTTATACCGATATAACTGCATCCCTGCTGAAGTGGTTGTAAACTGCACCAGCGTAAAGTGGTGCTTATTCCTTGCGCTGACAAGGATAAATAATACTGCCAGGGTTATATCTTCTGCCTGCCACTGGAGGTCACTCCAATCTACAGAGAGACCGAGAGCCTGCTTTCAGTCCCAGCTATCACTTCTCCGCCCCGTTTGGGGACAGTCTCTTAGAGGGGAGGAGATAGGAACGGAAAGTGTCCTACTGCTCTGAACTAATTATAGATGAGAAGATGAGGTTTAAACATTTAACCGCAGCCCAAGCGTCATCATCCCCATGCCCAATAATAAAAGAAGCAGGAAGAAACCCCCCGCGGATCTGCAGTACCATGGGCTTCAGCTGGACTTTTCTTGTTGAGGGCGAATGGGCCAATTGAATCGCTGGTGTGGCTCAGCTGATTTCAGTGGAGATACACAAGGGCTGAATTTTGGGGCATCTTGTCTGCAAACCAAGGCAAGAGCAGAGGAAAGCAGGGCAGGGCACGTGTGGAGTGTGAGCGGAGGGGCTCTAGACCATGGTTTCCATCCAGCCAACCTCAGACTTCAATGGCAAGGCCAGGCCTGTATTGCTTGTGAACTGCAATGAAAAGCAAGTTCTGCTCCGCTCTGGAGGAAGAATCAAATACAAGCAGCTACTGAGACAGGGGGGTCATTTGCCAATAGCCCCCGGTCAGCGTCTGAGCAGGATGGTCTCTCCCCAGGCCAGACGAGAGCCCGGCTAGGATGGGCAGAGCAGCGGAAGGTGACCGTGTTGCTTGCACTGTATCCGCTACATTCAGCATAGTGAGCAGTCACCTAGGGCCGCCAGGTGTCCCCCCACTCACGTGGCAGCCGTGCATTTGGCACGTATTCCTGCACGCTGGTGGGATCCGTCTGCATTTAGCTGGCCAATGAGCAGAGCGGCTTGATCGATCCTGGTTTCAGGCAGCCTGTCCGACACTCGTCTGGCTGTTCCACAGCTGGATCTCAGGGGTGATGGCCACAGCCCTGGTAGCCAGAGGCTGGGGACAGCAGGTGGCCAGATGGCTACTGAGAACAGACGCTGATGGAGCTCAGTAAAAGCCCAAGGGAGCTGCCTCTACCTAGGCCAAACCCCCAGCCTGAGAGAGAGAGACACTCCCCCCCCCCCCCCCCCAGTCAGACCCCAACCTTCTCCCAAAGGACACCCACTTACCCTAGCACAGTCCTAGCTAGGGGCCTGTGGGAGCCGCAGCCAGTGAGACTGGGCTGGGCGATCCGCATGAGGAGAGCCAGGCTGCTGACTGGGGAGTGCTGGCCGCGTGTGGGGGGGTGGGGATTTTAGGCCGAGGAATGAAGACTGTTGCGTTGCTCTATGAAAGAAAGCGGCCAGCGGTGTGTATTGGGTCTGGACCTCGTCCATAAGGGTTGCCGAGGGATGTGTTTTACCGGCACCAGGCCTCCTGCACGTTTTCTCCCCAGCTGCTCACACCCCCGCCTGCCACGGTGCTTGGGAGACACGGGTAGGAACACCTATACTTAGTTCTTAACACTTTTAATTGCTAAGGATTCTTGCCACCTTTCTTTCTAATGATACTGCCCCAAAGAGCTGTGCATGCGTTCTTTTCTTGCTACAATTACACACCAAAGAACTCTGCTAAAAGAACTTTATGTAGATGGCAAAGCCAAGCACTCAACACTTAGGAAATGCCAGAGTTCAGGTTGCCTGTGCAACCTGAATTCAGCTCCCCCTGTGTGTCTGCATCATGCTACAGTCGTTAATTACATGATCACACACTATTCCCCCCCAGGACACCTGCGTCTTCAGTGCACCGGTTGAGCGCGCTGGGGGAGGAATTAAAACGGCAGGGGCTCTGAGTGGAGATTTTGGGGAACGCTGTTCCCCTGCTGCGTTGTCAGTGATGAGTTTCCCACACCGGATAAAACCTTCATGTGTGGTGACAATTACATCTCATGTAAGGGAACCAATTAGTGTCCAAAGACAACCTGGCTATTTAATGCACAAACACAGGGTAATGAACCAAACCAGCTCAAACCCAGGGCTGCAATTCCTGACAACCCCAGGTCCTCTTTCATCCAACTCCCTAACCCTCGCACAGGCAGGGACTCATCCTGCTTTCACCAAGAGCTTCCTGCTTTCTGAGGCTCACACTTTGGGTTTACTGCTTATAAGAGCCCTTGCCAGCATGCTCTCCTGGCAGCTGGCCCTTTAAATCTGGGGGAGGGAGCTGGCTCCAGCCCTAGGATGGCTGCTGGGTCCCTGATTACTACAGGCTGCAACTCCCCCTCTCTCTCAGCTAGTATGTGAGTATTTTGCTTCTTGCATGTTGCTCGGTTTTTCTCTTCTCCCCGGGGAGGTGACGCGCACTCATGGATGCCAAGAGCATCGCAACATCTCCTAGTCTGTTATCGTCCGTCATCAACACCACAGTCATCAATGCAGAGCACCCGCATGTGCTGCTGCGTCCTTGGGAAGGGAGCGTCCAAGGGCTTCTCTGGCTTGTTTCGTTGCCGGGCTCTGGGGAGTCTGCTGCAGTCTCAAGCAGTGTCCTGGCCTATATACAACGTACCACGTACAGGCTGCAAGCGTGGCAACTTTGTTCTCTGGGAATATCCCTGGGAGAACGATTGTGCTGGCCCAAATGGTGGCGGAAGGGGAACGTCCTCTGCTGGCACAAAATGGGTTTGCACGGGGGGAGGGTGCTCATGAGGAATTGTTTGCAGCTCTCATCTGGTTGGGTTTGTTACCCGTGAAGCAGTGAAACCAAATCGGTGTATTGCAAGGTGTGCTTTGTTCCTTGTTTGACGCCATTCATTGTTCAGAGAAGAAGCCAGGGAATGGTAGGGTCTTGTCACCACTGCTTGAGAGATGACAGCTGCCCTGTTGTTCAAAAGCACTCACTGGGTTGGACATTGGCCTGCGAAACCCAAGGTTGTGAGTTCAATCCCCATTTAGGGATCTGGGGCAAAAAAATCTGTCAGGGGACAGTACTTGGTCCTGCCAGTGAAGGCAGGGGACTGGACTCGATGACCTTTCAAAGTCCTTCCAGTTCTATGAGATAGGCATATCTCCATATAACATCCTGTAGGGAAAATCTCTGTCCCAGGCTGTGGAGATGGACAAGTTACGAGAGCAAGAGTATTTTATTTGATGAGTGGGGAAGGGGGCTCAGTGCATGCAGAGCATAGAACGGGCAAACCTCCTGCCCCAAGCAGTCTCATACAGCTCTGTTTTCTACAATAAGATGTCCCCCACACTCGGCATTAACTGCTCACTATTCTACTATTACTATCCTTTATTATTACTGTGGATTACTGTATCCTGTACTCGTGCTAGTTATACTGTAGGCTTTCTCTCCATTGGTTTTCGTGCTGGTGTGTTCAGGTAACTGGAGCTAGCTCAGTACCTAGGGAGAGAAAGATGAGAACTCAGTGTCACTCCATATTCCTACCTAGACTATTAAGGTCGCTGTGCCCCTCCCATAGCCATTCCCACCCGTGGGGAGTGAATATAAAAGGCTGCTAAACTCTACCGAGGTCCTGTCTACATTTAAAAGATTTGCGGCTTTCACGGTGCTGGCATAGTTAGAACAACAAAACTCCCAGTGTAGGTGCAGCTGTACTACTACAAAAATGCTTATGCTGGCATCGTTCACTCTGCTCTGGAGCAGAATAAGCTATACCAGTTTAAAGGATCTTGTACCGGGATATTGTGCCTACACCAGGACTTTTCCCAGCACAGCTGTGTGGGTAAGAACTCACCCCCTTCACTGAGACACTTATGGCAGGAAAACGTGTGAAGTGTAGACCAAGCCCGGCCCTGAATGGGAGTGGGAGGAGTTCACACGCCCCTCTGGCTACAGAAGGTGCAAGACTGTGGAGAATCCATGATTATTGTGCAACACGTTCGTTATGGTAATGCCTGAAGGCCCACCAAGAATGGACCCGTTGTGCGGACATGGTACAGACCCAGAGAAGCACCAGTTCCTGTCCATTGCGTCGTATTCAGAACTCTCAGACGCCGTTGATGGACATACAGACGTCAGGGAAATGAACAGCTGCCGAATGGTGGGAGAGTGACTGGCACACAGCACCTTGGACAACAGGCCCAGTGTAGACTCTTCTTAGACCTGGGTAAAACCCTAGTCCACGAGAGATTTACCTGAGCTGGGGCAGCTGCAAGGTTGGACGCTGAGCCAAAACTATGGGGCTGGCTCTCCCCTTGTCTTTCCCCTCACATCGTTATTTACAGAGTAATTGCAAGTTCTCACATAGTCGCATTTACCTCTCTCTGGGTATCCGGGGCAGTCAGTGGACAAGCAAGCTGCTGCCTCGTTACACATACTTCTTCGTTCTCTGCTTTCCAGCAAGTTCCAGGCCTGATGGGCCTGGTTTCCCCCAGCACCAACTTCACACCCAGGCCCCTCCATTGACTTTTCTGAGTTAGTCCTGAGAGCAGAGTTAGGGCCCAGTCTCTGCTCTCGTCCTGCCAGTCCTGCAGCCTCGCTCAGCCGTTCTGGAACGAGTCCCCTGGCTGAGCTCGCTATCTGTGGAGAACAGGAAAAATCAGCTGGAAAGGGACATGGCAATTTGCTTTTGGCTCCGGATCGCGTTGGAGACTAAAGCCCTTAGCCATGGAATAGGGGCAGCAATAAAAGCTTCCTCCACCACATTCTCTGCCAATATGCCTCTACACTCACTTAGAAAGACCTCTTGGCTACCAGGACCGTTCAGTCCTTGGCCTCACAACTGACACGGACAGTTGTGACAGTGGGTTTTGTTGTGTGGATATTCACCCACCCGGAAACGGGCAGAGTCCACCAGACGTATTGCCTGGGGACCACCAGCCAGTCATCAGATGATCGTGTTTAGATTCCCCTGGCCTGGGCCAGATTCCGAAGCGCTGCCTCTGGTACTCACTGTGCAGTCTGGGGAGTGTGACATACCCTATCTCAAGCAGGTACAGTTTGGCTCACACTCTGATGGGCTTGGTCCTTCATCTGGTAAGGCAGCAGGTTTCCGGAGCGGGGTGCGCTTTGGAGGTGTTCGGAGAGCCACCCGGCACAGCGAGTTGAGGCGACGCAGTGGACTACCCACTCCACCAGAAACAGTGACTGAAATCAGTGGATGCCATTCCAGGCATTGGTTCAGGTGAAGTGGATGCACACCCTCAGATCGCAGCGGGAGACTCACGTCAAGAGGCAGGGTCTGTATCCTCGTCGTCGCTGTTTCCTCTCCAGACATGTTGGGTGCTGTGCAGCAAACCCGCGACACCTGCAAAACAAACAGTGTCTTGAGAAGACCAAGTGCTGTTAAAATAACCCCGTAAGTGTTGCAAATAAGGGCCCCTGATGGATTCATGCAGGGCACTGCTGTCCGATGTGGCTGGGAGTGTGCTGCAGGCCACGGCCGTTTGGAACCTCCCAGAGACAGCTGGGTACAGAATGCGGCCGCTCCTGCTCCGAATGCCCACGCCGCCTGCTACCGTGTGAGCTGATGGAGAACTGCTGTTAGCAGCACCGGACCTATCCGGGCACAGTGGAGCAGTTCTCATCCCACCCAGGAGAGGGCAGCGTGGCACGTGCACCTCAACCAATTACCGCCATGATAATTAATCAGCTGGGAAAACGTGCTGACTGATCACCCTGGAGTGTGAAGTCCTCGTCGATCCACAGAGGTGATAGTGCAACCTTCCCCCCTGCTCCGACCTGAGCATGCCTCACTCCCGACCTGGAGTTCACTCCCCATGTCCGCTCAACACTTGGCTTCTCCATTGAGGCGGCCAGTGACGTGTTGTTATCGCTCCAAAGCCGTATTCAGCTTCACTCTGCGTCAAGCAGGCAAAACATGGCTGGGAGTTTGCCTGTATGAAACCCGGGGATCCGTTCTCCCCTCCACATGTGATGCTGGGGAGGAGCCTGCCTGGGTGGAACAGGCAGTGATAGGATCTTGCATCTCATCTTGCCCGATATCCGCTCTGGAGAGTCCCAACGCTGCAGAGCACAGCTCCTGCGAGCCTGAAGCAGGTTGGCTGCCCCCTCCTTCCTGCACTGGGAGAACAGGGCCCTGGTTGGGGATTTCAGAATCATCCCCTCCTTGTTATCAAAGGGCCACATTTCTTCTTCCCCCGTATCCAGTGATTTGGCTTCGGCTTACACTGGTTGTAGGGCAGACCTAACGAACGCATTGCCCTGGACTGGGATCGGCTGGCGATTGCTTTGAGACTGAGTTCCACCCTTTCCCCCTTCATCCAGACTCAAGGAAGGACCATTCCAGAGATCCTTGTGCATTGCAGATCACCATCTCACACACTCTTGGTGAGCTACAGCCTACCTGTTACCCCTACCCGGGCTCCGGCCCATAGCAAAGCTACACCCTGCTGCTGTAGATGGATGAGAAATGGGCAGCAGGGTCTAAAACGAGCCTCCTGCTAAACAGTGCCCGCCGGGAACGATTCTGACTATTGTAAAGACAGAATGCAGCATTCTTGCTATTTATTACTTGCCTTGCAGCAGTGCCGTGCCGCCCCAGTCCTGGCTCAGGGTCCCGCTGTGTGAGGCGCTGTACAAACACAGGACAGAAAAATGCTCACGGCCCCAAATTTGTAACCATCTCAGACAAGAGACAGCCAGGTGGGGAGCGAGGAAACAATGAGCCGAGTTACGGTGATGCTCAGAGATCAGAGAGGAGGACGCGTCTTTCTGGAGCGGCGTGTTTCTGTGCGTAACCCCTGGCGAGCCCCAGGCATACGAAAGCGACTGTTACAGCGCTGAGGGGCTGGGTGGGTTCAGCAGTGCGGGTGATGGAGCAGGCTGCAGTGACGGTTCCGAATTACCCTGCTCTTTGTGCACCGCGGAGCTGCTGAGCACCATAACTTCCAGTTCTCCCTCTTGCCCGTGTATTTACCCGGTATGGATTATGTCGGCAGCGTATTACCGCAGGCCGCCTGCTACTTAGAAGGTCGGTGGAGTGTCTCATTGAAATATTTATGTCCAGTGCCATTACTTCGCCGAGGCAGTGATCTAAAATGAATGAGCATTGAATTATGCCCTAAATGCACATCAAACATGCATCAACCTAATGGGTCTCTCAGCACATGACACATTTGTGGTCCGTGTTATCCTTAATTTTTCATGGACCACGCTGTGGCTTATAGCAGCCCAAACATATGTGGCTAAAGGGATTTCCTTGTAACAGAATTGGCTTTGCATCAAATCATTCTGTGTATTTCTTATGTGTAACTCGAGGTGCATGAGAACAGAACTGGGTCACATTTTCATCTCCGTGCAGGGAACTAAACCCAATGCACAATACACCTTCCCAATACAATCCTCTGCTTCATTTCCATTTGACCATGTAAAATATGCATCGTGTCTGTAAAATATACCAGGATCGGGTAAAGGGCTTCTCTTCTGGTTGAAGCTCTAAAGAGCTTAAAACCATTGGTATCCATTTGGTGAAATACTTAATAGAAGAAATTTGACACCAGTATACACTGTGCTGTGCCATAGTGCTTTAATCAACTAACTTTTAATTGTTTGCTACTCTATAGTATGTGTAGTTACACGAGACAACCACTGGGTGGCGACATAAACGCAAAAACGTTGCAAAGACACAAAACTAGAGTGGGCATATCAGACATTAATACCCTGATTATCAAACACGTTTTATAATCTTTCAGATTTTTTTCCCCCGCAGACCCTACACTCTTTCATAGTGGATGAAATTCACCCGTGTGGAGGTCAGTACAAGGCCCATGCACTGCCTAAGTCCATGTAAGTCCTACTTTGAGGACGTAAGAGAGACTCAGTGGTACACAGACATTATTAGTCTAGCCTACTGCATAGGAATTTCACCCAGTGTGACTAAATGAGAGCAAACTTCATGGGACCTTTGGTTTTGCCTGCCTTGCCACCCACATTCTTCTCAGGCTGTAGCTACGGCCATTGTCATTAGAAGAAAAGTTATTCAGGTGCAGGAAAAGTTTATTTTTACTTTTTGTGAAAGGAAGAAAAAAGGAACATCCACAAAAAATATTATTTTTTGTAAGAGCTTTTTCCTGAAGCTGCAACACCACAATTCAGCTCAGAATTCATTCCAGCAGGACAAAAAAGAAATGGACTGTTCTTGGAGATACTTAGCGTACAGGGGGAAAGCACAGTATTATGAGGATTTGCTTCTCAAAGCAAAGACGTTTTAACACACAAAGTAACCTCACTTAGTGAAACCCGCTGGTTGGACAATTACACTGAGCTGAGATACTTAGGTTTGTAAAAAAAAATAACTTGACACTTTTTAATGCTCACATCTCAAAGTGTTTCAGAAGGGTGTACAAGTATTATTATCCCCATTTTCCACGTGGGGAAACCGAGGCATGGAGAGATTAAAATGACTTACCCAATGATGCAAAGGGGAGTTCAGAGAACAGAACACAGGTGTCCTGATTCCCTGAAACACTGGTGTCTTTTTCACAGGACCAAGTTCCCTTTCTGACGCCCCTTCTTCTGCAGTATATTCACAGTCACCGGCTGAGACAGTCTTTGGCTCCTTCTCTGTTGTCTCGCTGGTTGTTCGTTTGAGGCTGTAGGGGTTAAGGGAGAACTACTGTCCCCATGTATGTGGGGCTGTGAGTGCTGAGCTCACCAGGAACCTTTGTGAAACTAACGGTGAGAGACAATATCAGATTTCAAGATGTTAATCTCCCTTTTTCCCCTTCGCTGCGCTTCTCGGATCATGCGAATGCAGCTAAATCCGGAGCCATCGAGTTCTGCCTTTAACATGGGTGTTGTCAGGCTGCAGTTTGGGTGCTTCATTTGCTCTCTAAAGTCCCTCCCTTTCTTTTGGAAACCATCTCCCGGAACATGGTAAACCTCTGCATGACACCCAGGCACAGGGAAGCATTAGCCGCTGTCCGATTACTCTGGGCTTCTGCCTCTTTAGGGCGAGAGGAAGGAGCTGCTTTTGAATTCACTTAGTACTGATCAAACGTGGCAAATATCGGGCCAGATTCAGTAGCTTTCAGGATAACATTTCACCCATTATGTCCAAGTAAGAAAGAGTCCAAGAAGACTTGGCTCAGGCTGGTTTGGGTCTATCCCTTCTCCTAGCCTCCATTGACACAATGTCTGCTCAGAGAATAAGCTCTTCGGGCCAGGGACCGTGTCTTCACACCCACCTGTAAAGCATTTGGTGCACTGTTGGTGCTATATTAATAATATACAATAACAGTGAATAACATTCCAGAGTCACAAGCGCTTTAAGGTTTGGAAAACGAATGTGCTAGACTTAAAACTCATGTTCATGCCAGAGCCCTGGCGTTTCTTCCTTCTAATATTTAATCTGCCCAGACATTAAATATTTTAATTTTAATGGAATGAGTTGAATTAAATTGAACCCACTGGGGGCATACATTTTAAAAGCCCTAGCCCTGATCCCCCAGTCTCTGTGTGTGCACACACACACACATACCAATTGTCTCATACATCCTAATATTCATAGAATCATAGAATCTCAGGGTTGGAAGGGACCTCAGGAGGTCATCCAGTCCAACCCCCTGCTCAAAGCAGGACCAAACCCAGCTAGATCATCCCAGCCAGGGCTTTGTCAAGCCTGACCTTAAAAACCTCTAAGGAAGGAGATTCCACCACCTCCCTAGGTAACCCATTCCAGTGCTTCACCACTCTACTAGTGAAAAGGTTTTTCCTAATGTCCAACCTAAACCTCCCCCTCTGCAACTTGAGACCATTACTCCTTGTTCTGTCATCTTCTACCACTGAGAACAGTCTAGATCCATCCTCCTTGGAACCCCCTTTTAGGTAGTTGAAAGCAGCTATCAAATCCCCCCTCACTCTTCTCTTCTGCAGGCTAAACAATCCCAGTTCCCTCAGCCTCTCCTCATAAGTCATGTGCTCCAGTCCCCTAATCATTTTTGTTGCCCTCCGCTGGACTCTTTCCAATTTATCCACATCCTTCTTGTAGTGTGGGGCCCAAAACTGGACACAGTACTCCAAATGAGGCCTCACCAGTGCCAAATAGAGGGGAATAATCACGTCCCTTGATCTGCTGGAAATGCCCCTACTTGTACAGCCCAAAACGCCGTTAGCCTTCTTGGCAACAAGGGCACATTGTTGACTCATATTCAGCTTTTCGTCCACTGTAACCCCTAGGTCGTTTTCTGCAGAACTGCTGCCCAGCCATTCGGTCCCTAGTCTGTAGCAGTGCATGGGATTCTTCCGTCCTAAGTGCAGGACTCTGCACTTGTCCTTGTTGAACCTCATCAGATTTCTTTTGGCCCAATCCTCTAATTTGTCTAGGTCCCTCTGTATCCTATCCCTACCCTCCAGCGTATCAACCACTCCTCCCAGTTTAGTGTCATCTGCAAACTTGCTAAGGGTGCAATCCATGCCATCCTCCAGATCGTTAATGAAGATATTGAACAAAATCGGCCCCAGCACCGACCCTTGGGGCACTCCACTTGATACCGGCTGCCAACTAGACATGGAACCATTGATCACTACCCGTTGAGCCCGACCATCTATCCAGTTTTCTATCCACCTTACTGTCCATTCATCCAGCCCATACTTCTTTAACTTGCTGGCAAGAATACTGTGGGAGATTGTATCAAAAGCTTTGCTAAAGTCAAGAAATAGCACATCCACTGCTTTCCCCTCATCCACAGAGCCAGTTATCTCATCATAGAAGGCAATTAGGTTAACGCAGGCTGATGAAAATCCCACTGGACCAGCTCATTAGGTAGAAGGGTTTGCTTTAGTAAACTGAGTCCAACAGAGCTATTTTCCACTGCTTGCATCCGATGAAGTGGGTATTCACCCACGAAAGCTTATGCTCCAATACCTCTGTTAGTCTATAAGGTGCCACAGGACCCTTTGTCGCTTCTACAGAGCTATATGAGGCTCCCACAACTGGTACATTCCTTCCCAGGATCTCACGTTCAGCACACACACCACCAGAGTTCAGACCTACCAGCATCTACTGGTCCCATGGCTTTTCCACTGCAGCCAGTAGCTGAACTCCGTTATGGTTAGAAGTTGGAAGCTCAGGAAGAGGCAGTCGCTGATGAGAGCTTTGCTGAGAAAGGCCTTCAGATTTCCAGAAGAAAAAGAGGCTTCGTCCCAAGATCGCAACAATAGCAAACGACGTTCATGTTTTCAAGGGTTTTCTTCTGGTTTGTTTTGTGTTGCTGATAACAGCATAGCAAGAGCTCAGGAAAAACCGGTTTACTTCCTAGGGGAGGGCGGAGCAGGGAGAGAAGAGGGAAAATTCAAGGGAACAAAGTCTCACAGTCAGTTTTTAGTTAAGTAAGATCTTCCTTGAATGAACTGTACAGCAGCCTTGGTCCCGCAATTGGGTCCAGGCAGGTGGCCCCGACACCAGTGCAGAGCCCCAATGAGGTGCAGAGGTTTGTTGTAATGGGCCCAATTGCAGGATCAGGGCCAGTGTGTGTGGAAAGCCCTCGCTCTCTTCACCACAGGGCTGTAAAGTCATCGGGACTCCTGTAGAGCCATGTGAATATCGGATTATTTGGTTTGTTGGCAGTACTGAAAAACAACTGTTTCTGCAGAAAAACAACAAGGAGTCCGGTGGCACCTTAAAGACTAACAGATTTATTTGGCATAAGCTTTCGTGGGTAAAAACCCCACTTCTTCAGATGCTTCAGATGCATCTGATGAAGTGGGTTTTTTACCCACGAAAGCTTATGCCCAAATAAATCTGTTAGTCTGTATCCGCAAAAACAACAAGGATTCAAGTGGCACCTTAAAGACTAACACAGCTACCCCCTGATACTTGACACCACACAAGGAACTGTTTCTGGTTGACCCTACATAATTTTTTAAAAAAATTTTCAGTGAACCAACAACTGTGTGGGTGGGGGGAAGAAGAAGTTTTTTTTCTTTGGGTTGAACCCCAAACAAGATGTGTTATTTTGCTTTTGAGCTTTTTGAAAACTTTTTTAAAAATTAAAATAAAATAGAAGTACATATTGAAGGGGAAAGTCATTTTGAATTGAAAAATTGAAATATTTTGTTTTGAAAATGATTACATGAAATGTTTTTATATTTGGGGGATTTTTTTTCCCCACTGAAACAATTCAGTGAATTCTATACAAATTTGTCCCAAATCTGCATTTTTTTTTTGGGGGGGGGGGGAAATAATGTTTTGGTCACCAAATTTTGCCCAGCTCTCTAACTGTGGATTTTTTTAAAATGAGCTCAGATTCAGCAATGGAAATGAGCAAAGTAAAAGCTTTACAGAGCCGGTTGAGATCAGGTCATGTCTAGCTGCAATAAAGATGTGGGCGATAGAAATTGATCTTTTGCTGTGTCATGCTGAATTGTGATCAGGTGCAGCTAAATGCAGAGGTCTGATTTTGCTTCATTTAGTGTATCCACTGTTCTCATAAACCTGCATGGACAAACTCCCTGTAATGGTAGTGTATATAAGCAATGATATCACTCAGCGCTAGATGTCTCTGTCTGCTGCAGAGAGTTCTAGATAGGGTGTGATCCTTGGTAAACAAAGCCAGCTCAAGTTGGAACTAGAGCTGTGTGGGAGCTTAGTCGTGTGTGTGTGTGTGTGTGTGTGTAGTGTTTTTGTTTGATCTTTGTTTTGATTTTTTTGATAAGAAAAGATTGTGATTCCATAATTCTATATAACATGATATTCACCATAGACAAAAATAAAAAAAGAGCGAATAGTTAGAGAAAAACAATGCACGTACAATATTGCACAGGCAAAATATGCAAAGTTATTTTGGTTAGAAATGTGCAGGACCTAGAGTGCCTACTTCTATGCCCGTGGTATTCCTGAAGGGGTATCTGTAGGTAAGTCAGGTACCAGACACCAATTGTCCCTGGTGCCACAAAACAAACGTTACCCAAACAAAGTCTTGATATGTACAGCTTTGTTGGTTACATCCCAGTCTGTGACATCATTTTGGGGGGACGTTATTAAGAAGGAGCTATTGAAACAACTCCAGTTGCATCTTATGCTCCTGTGTCTTCTACCTACTTGTAGCGTCTCAGGCAATTTCCAGTCTCATTATTCCTATCTGTATTACGTCTGTGCCTAGAGACCCCTGCCTCACCGTGCTCGGCCTGGTGAACACACGTAACAAAAAGACTGGCCCTGTCCTGAAAAGCTTAAAATCGTGCTTCTTCCAGGGCCTCAATTATCCAGGCAAAAGGCGTTATCATGGTGCATCAGCAAATCTATTTCTGTCTTAGTCAAAACGCGCAGAGGCACCTGGGAATGAAAAAGAATTCTTAAAACGAGTGAACAACCTTTTTCTAGTTTCATAAAAGGTTCTGTCTTGGCTCGGGTTCTTACTTGGTTCTTATTTTAGCGGGAGCAATCTGTTGGTCTTAACTCGTTATTGGCTCTCCGTCTGGATCCTCTAGCATACAGGTAGATTTGAAAGGTTGTAAAGTGTGTCATAGTCAAGCACCTTGGAAACGCTGAGAATGAGTCAGGGGTGAGGAATGTGGTGAACCAGGAAGCCAGGGGCGGCAATAAAACAGCTTCATTGAGCAGGTGCCGTATAGCCGCAGGGCGACTTGAGCTAGAGCCGTTGTGACAAAAGGCTCACGCTGAGCTTTCTGGTTACCTGCAATTTCCCTGTGGGAGCCGATAAACTCTATTAAAAATGAAGACATCTCCTGCCCCGTCCTCCAAGTCGTTTGTAGCCCATCACAGACAGAAAGTAGCAATTGGCTTGAAGCAAAATCCTACATCTAAACCTCTGGTGCCATATCCTCAATGGTGTAAATTGGTGGAATTCCATTGACTTCAACAGAACAATGCTTATTGACACCGGCCGAGGAACACGGAAGCCACAGCAGGTGACCTCCGCATCTTCTCACACCCGCTCACCTTTCAGGTATGCCATGAAATGCTTGCAAAGGGGCCCAGGGGGCCAAGGGCTACACGAAGAAACGATCCGGCAAATCATTCTGAATAACAAATCTGTTTGAGAGACTCGTGCTCCATCCATGGACAATTCTCCAAGAGAAAGCGGTGGGGATGGGTTCAATGCGTTATCTGTTGTGAAAATTAGCTCCACTCCGTCTTGGGACATCGCAGTTCCCTCCAAGACTCTGCCTGGGCTTCTGACCTTTGTGGCTTCTTTTGGAAGCTAAGCAGCTGCAGACCTGTACAATACCCATCTTGAATCAAGCAATTTCCGATGGAGGGACCAGTCTGATTACAAAGAGGCTGATCTTAGGGAATGGAAGCTATCACAGATCCTGGGGATCTATGATATGTCCCAGCTTTTAAACAGCCCCGTGGAGGAGACCCTTCAGCATGCCAGCCCCCCCAAGCATTCCCACTCTTCTTTAACAGTAGACCATGAGACCCCCAACGTCTCCGAGACTGAACCTCTAGGCGCCAGCCTTCCTGTTTCCAACCTCGAGCTCTGCCCAGTGAGTCCACCCGAGAGAGACTCTTGGTCAGAGACTTTTTGCCCTCTTCAGGGATCAGTGCACCTTGGCGAGTATTTGCAGGGACACCAGGCAGCCTTTCAATAGTGAGTAGGGTTTGTTAGTCCGGGGGAACCCAGCGTCGGCAGCCCTCGGGTTAGCACAGAGGAGCAAAGGTTCAGACAGCTAGCCAGTGTCCGGCTCCACCTAGCCAAGCTGCTTATCCTCCCCTCCTGTCACCTCTTGGTCCATTGTCTTCCTCCTGTAGAGCCATGCTGAGTTCACATGTTAGAATCATAGAATGTCAGGGTTGGAAGGGACCTCAGGAGGTTCTAGTCCAACCCCCTGCTCGAAACAGGACCAGTCCCCAACTAAATCATCCCAGCCAGGGCTTTGTCAAGCCTGACCTTGAAAACCTCTAAGGAAGGAGATTCCACTACCTAGGTAACCCATTCCACTGCTTCACCACCCTCCCAGTGAAAGTTTTTCCTAACATCCAACCTAAACCTCCCCCGCTGCAACTTGAGACCATTACTCCATGTTGCGCCTGCCCGGAGGGGATAGGTGTCAACGCTTCAGTCCTTGGGTTCCCATTGCCTTTCTGGATCCTCCATTGATATGGGGTGGTTCACCAACCTATTCATAGCACCCCCCCCAACATCTCCTGTCTCAGTCGCTGCCTCAAGAACAGCCTCTAAACCAGGGGTCTCAAACACGCGGCCCGCGGGCCACATGCGGCCCGCAGAGTTATTTCCTGCGGCCCGCCATAGGCGCCGACTCCACTGGCAGCCAAGCTCCAAACATTCCTGAGTGTTTATAGTT
Organism: Chelydra serpentina; assembly: GCA_037349315.1. Taxonomy (NCBI): domain Eukaryota; kingdom Metazoa; phylum Chordata; order Testudines; family Chelydridae; genus Chelydra; species Chelydra serpentina. Next base: position 44,729,032 of record JBAIAC010000023.1, read on the forward strand.
TATTAAAACCCCTCTTTGCATTACAGTTTTTAAAAAGTTAATACATTGACTTTTAATAGAATACTCTAGTACTCTTCATTTTTTTCATTTTTGACTATACTTTTGTATCATTGTATGAAAAGGTTTCAGTGATGCGGCCCTCGGACCAATTTACTAGTTCTCATGTGGCCCTCGTGGTGATTTGAGTTTGAGATCCCTGGTCTAAACCCTTTACACTCCATGTGCAGCAATGCAAAGCAAGAGGGAAACAAGCGCACACAGGAATAGTAAAAATATTACAGAAAATCCCTACTTTGTCACATCGGCCATCCCAGAGAGTCAGAACAGCTGTTCGGTGTCTCAATCTAAATGATCTGGGTCATTTGGCGGGAATGTAATTTCCAACGAAATGAACAGATAAAAGATTTCTATGGAGTTTGGTCCCGCTCTCTAGAGCTGATGTGCCGTGTGTGACTGATCTGGGTTACGATATGTACAGTGGCTTGCTGGGAATCTTAAAGAGTGAGCAGTGATTCCTAACAATATCTTACTGAATGCAAATCTGCATGTGGCACTCACTGTTATCTTGATAGGGAGTGTGGTCTGGTGGGGAAGAGCATGATTTAAAGCCCATTGAAGTGAATGGAAAGAATTCCATTGACAGCATTGGGCTTTGGATCAGACCCTAGAGGAAAGGGTCTCTGGCTCAGGACTCCTGGTCCTATTCCTGCCTCTGGCTGCTGTGGGACCTTGGCTAGGTCTCTTGTAGGTGCACTTTGTCCGACTTTTTCCAGTTAAACTGCCCCAGCAAGCTGCGTTTCCTTTGTGGTGAATTTCTTTTGCAATGAATTCTTACCAGCCTGCCCATAGGCTCAGACACAGAGGGGGAAGCATATTTGATAAATCCAGCAGAGTGAATTCCCCATCAGTAACTACAACGCTTGCCTATGGTCCCTCACAGGTTTGTGGTATGGCTTTCATTGGGCATGAAGCGGTTTGAGATCGTTAGTAGTAAGATGCCATTTAAGGTTCCGATCTAGCCCATGTTTTGTCAATGGTGATCACTCTTAATTATAAACAGTAAGTAAAATACTGAAAAATGAGCCATCTGATGCCAGATAACAAAACAGGGATCCAACTTTTATTCACGTTCAGTAAAATCACACACTAACACCCCAGACAGCAGCCTGCCCTGAGCAAATTCCGAGTGTACTGATTGTGCTCGGTTCAGCAAGCTGAAACCAGGCCAAGTAGTAACCACCACCACTGCTCCACAGCCCACTGGTTCACTCCCCTTTGTTTGTAACCTAAGGAAAAATATACACCGTATCTGTATTTATATTGCCCATTGGCGTGACATAGTCAAAAGGCCTAAACTGATGGAGCACCCATCTCTAAATGAGCATTCTCTAATCAGCAAAGAGAACGTTGCCCTCCACTGCACCTCGTTAGGTAGCTCAGAGGGGGCAGGAAGACACTCAGCAGAAAAAAGAACAGGAGTACTTGTGGCACCTTAGAGACTAACAAATTTATTTCAGCATAAGCTTTCGTGGGCTACAGTCGACTTCATCAGATGCATGGAATGGAACATACAGTAAGCAGATATTTATACATTCAGAGAAACATGAAAAGGTGGCAGTACCTACACCAACTCTAAGAGGCTAATTAATTAAGAGGAACTATAGTAAATCATCGAGCGATCCTTTATTAAGTGGGACCCTGGCCAATGTGTTGGGCACCCAGGGACCATCGGATGAGACGGGCACATCTTGCCAGCTGCAAACCAGCAGCGTCCAGGGTAGTTGCTTTGGGGAGTTGAGTTTTCTCTTCAGCAACTCCGGGCTCCAGAGTCAGACACGTTCAAGGTGCAACTCGTGTGCAGACGCCACGATGGTGCAGGCAGGTCGTGATCCCCGAGAGGAACCGTGAAATCTATTTGCAAACACGGTTGCCTGAGTTGCATGCACAGTCAGAGCAAACGCATGTGCAAATGAGGCGTGCCACGGTATCGCTTGCCTTTCTGAAAGCCAGGCTGACCGGCCCTAGTGGAGCCAGATCGGGCCCTTGACGACCTTGGCTCATTGCCACACGACTGCCTCTCTCTTTCTCCTGGTGCAACAGCACTACTGCTAGCCAGCATGCAGACGGACTGAAATACCATCCTAACATTTCTTAGCCTGCACTGCCCTGCCTGCTGTTGAGCACAAATAGGACCTCAGGCCCGCCTCGTTACAAAAGAATAAAATACCTTGTTTTGCTTCTACAGCAGGTAGTAGCCACACAAACTGTGACACATTATTCTTAGGACTACATGGTCTCAAGTTGTAGCTGTCTGACCTGCCTAATAATCATCATCATCATTATTATGCACAACGTATGATTAACGTAGTACTTTCAGGGCTGTGCCGTTCTACAGCTGGGCTTTCCAGCCGGCACTTTGCCATTGAGATGCCTGTTGGGAGTGCTGAGTGGAGCCACCCACGTGCAGAACTGGGCTCCCTGATGGAGGCAGCTACGGTTCTGTGCATTGCAGACTGGGCTCTGGACCCCACCTACACAAAAACCAAACCCTGGAGAACATAAGAATGGCCGTACTGGGTCAGACCAAAGGTCCATCCAGCCCAGTATCCTGTCTACCGACAGTGGTCAATGCCAGGTGCCCCAGAGGGAGTGAACCTAACAGGGACACCATTCCTTACCCATCCTGGCTAATAGCCATTAATGGACTTCACTTCCATGAATTTTGGAGGCAGGGGGGCATTTGTCTGAGCCGGTTGCAAGCAATGGGAACAAATCAGCATCCGGCTCTGGCCAGACTTGCTGTAACCCTTTTAAACTCTGGCTATAACTGGCTAACAGTGGAATGGGTGGCAGCAGCCTGCACGTCTCAGCACTGGCTCAGATTCTTTTGCCATCTGTCGGTGTGGCAAGTATTCCCCTCTGCTGTCACTGAAAGTAAACCCTGGAAGTAACACACTATCCTCCACCCTTCACAGGTAGCAGTTGGTGCACTGGCTGCAAAGCGCGGGCTGTGCCGCATGGTGGCACTTAGCCATAGTAGACTGTTTGCTTTCCAGGCGAGTGATTGGTGTCGAGTAAACCTCGTTCAGAGTCTGAGGGCGTGGTGGAGATTCCTGTGCTTCTCTCCGGCCCATGCTCTTGCTGGGCGGCCTGAAAAGTGTGTCTGACTTAAGCACTGAACGTTTTAAACCCCTGTCCCCCACATTCCTGTCGTTCAGTTTGTATCGAGTGAGGAATGGGGTTGGGGGAGTCCAGGCCGGCCTGTCTTCATTGTGCCGCGGATTTCTCTCTAGCACATCTGCATCCTGTCACCCAGCCCCGGCGCACCAGAGGCAGAGGTGGGACACACACAGCCAGATGTGTGTGGTCATTTCCTAGCTATCTAGGGCAGTCTGTGAGCAGAGTGGTGCCACGGGTGTGTTTGGGGGCTGGTCTGACTGCGTGTACACCAGGGGCTGGGGTTGGCGCAGTTCTGTCCCTCACAGGTCATGGCTCGTGGCATCCCCTCGTGGTTGGGGAACTCTGCTTTTCAGAACGAATGCAGCCCCAACTCCGTGGCTGAGGAGGAGTGGAGCGTGGAGCGTGCCAAACGCAGCCAGGGAAAAGGAGTCAGACAAGGCAAAACAAGGCTCCTCCAGGTGGTGGTCTATTCCGGTGGGGCGTTCAGCGCCAGGCCTTGATCCCGTGACGCCCTTAGGCATCTGCCTAACTCTCAGCACGTGGATAATCTCACTGACTTCCTAGAGAATTGGTTGGGTCTCTGAGTGCTGCTTTCCTGACCTGGGGTAAAGATTCCCAGCACCCTCGTTCGGCCGGATACCACTCAGGAATACACCCACCCACACCACTGACTTGCTCTCCCTTCCCACCCCCCAAGACCCCCATACAGTCTGTGCTGCTGCTTCTCCACCTCCCGGTGATGTCCCTTGGGGGGAAGGGCTCAGGTGACTGTCTGAGAGTGGGGGTGTAACATGACTAACTGCTCCTGGGACTGGCCCCTATGGAAGGGGAGGGCTGCGATTGGATACCGACGGTGTTTGGGGGCCATCTGTGAGAACGGGTGATAATATCACCGAGCTCGTCTCGTCAGCAGATCTCAAAGTACTTTACAGAGGACGTCCCCGTTGTACAGATGGGGAAACCACGTCTCAGAGCGGGGAGGTGACTTCCCAAGGTCACCCAGCAGGCATTAACGGTACCTGTGATGCTCCTCAAAGTCAGAGGCTTTTAAGAATACCAATGCGCCCCCCTGGGAGGTAAGGACGTGTCACTAGCTTCATTTTACAGGTGGGAAAACTGAGGCATAGTGTAGCTAAGGCCCCATGTCCATTAACGAATGCCTCCATTTTTGGATCCTTCACCTGAGATACGCGGGTCCTGAAATTCGAGGGGCCGAGCACCCAGTGTTCTGGGCTGATGTGTATCAGAGCTTCAGGTGCTCACAGCTCTGACCATCGGGCTCTAGGTGTCTCAGGCTGGACACACAAACACTGAGTCACCTACACCTGTGGCTGCATTAGAAATTTGGCCTCCTTGCCTGAGGTCCGGCAGTAAACCCGAGGCCTAGATGGCATTAGAACACAAGGAATCCTTCCTCCTAGCCCAGGTGCGCCTCTCTCAGCTAAGTTATCCATTACCTACTGCGCCGAATTCTGAGGCTCTGGGTCAAATTTTGCTCAGTCTTAACTCAGTTAAACTGCCATGTAAAATTACTTAATACTTCACGATTTAGCCCATTAAGAATGAATAGCAACCTAACAGCTGAGAAACCAGGCATTCAAATAACCTGTACTTAATGTCTTATTACACCTAACCCTTTAGACACCAAAAAGATTATCATATGAGAAACTGATTGATTAAAGATTAACAGCTATGTGATAGACTGTATCTCTTCATTTGAACTCAATACTGCTACTAATAAAAACTTAGGTGCTTATATTTTTCAAAGTACTTTGCAGATATTAACTAATTAATCTTCACAATCCTCTCTACATATGCTTTAATTAACCAGCTCTCATTTGCTTAACTCATGCTAACTGTCTCATTAAATATAAATTAAATGTGTACTTAGGAACCTTAGCTGGAAGCATTACCGGGAATTTATACAAAGAATGGATGCAAAATATGTTAATGGTAGCTGGAGGCAGCAAAACTCAAATAGTGAGACATTTAGCAAAAATATGCTGCTGTGTTGGTGTGCATTAAGCAGAGAACTAGACAATTAGCTGCTTCTGTAAAATGCATACATTGTCCTGGCCTTGAAAAAATCAAAGTCACGGTGTGATGTTGCCATGACAATGCTGGTATATTGCTTCCCATAATGTCTGCCTATAGACTTGGCACCATGTCGTTTAATTTTTCAGACCTATTGCAAGGCTACAGCCTAGAAGTTCATTACATTTCTGCATGGTGGGTTGGCATCTTGATATGAATTACACAGATGGGGGATGTCATGATAGATAAGATGGAGCTACCCATAACATGCACATCCAAGAGGTTTCCATTTCATCAGTTCTCCATCACTGCCATAAATACATTTAGTAACTCATCTGAGTATCTCTTAACAGATGATGATATTTCTCTGGTTGCCTAGATTCTTGCTTTGGGATGAGCTGTAAAACTGAGACCTTCCCAACTTTGGAGGCATTAAAGACTGCCTGGCACTTTCCCCAAGAATAAGATGTTCACTGGACATATTCCAGTGGAGTTCATCATAGTCTGCCTAGCTCAAATTCTGCCTTTACTTTCAGTTAAGTGTTGTTTCTGTTCTTCATGTTGTGTCCTAAAAAGTGTAGTGCCATGTTGTTGTAAGCTGTTTAACAGCTGTTATGTGCCACCCTAGAGAGAGCTGCAGTTTAGCAATGAGTGAAGTGATTCCCTGTGAATACATTGGTAAGTCAGTGTATGAAGTGCTGAGAGATCTCCCACGTAAGTGTAAGTCTCATTCACATTACAAAATTTGTAGATAGGCCAAAAATACAATGGAGCTGGACAATGGCGGAGGTCTAGTTTAGATATTAGGAAACACTGTTTCACTAGGAGGGTGGAGATGCACTGGAATGGGTTACCTAGGGAGGTGGTGGAATCTCCTTCTGTCATAACTATAAAGGGAAGGGGGAGAGGGTCTGATGCAGATAAAATCCTCTTACCAGTAAAGGGTTAAGAAATGCAGGTAGCCAGACTGACACCTGACCTGGCTGGCATCTGACCAATGGGGGGACAAGATACTTTCAAATCTTGGGAGGGGGAAAGCTTTGTGTGTGGGTCTTTGTCAGACTCAGAGTGATCTTGGAGTAAAAAGGAACCAGTCATCTTTTCATCAAATCCTCACTTGTCTAAAGTAAGTCTAGTCAGCATAGCGAGTAGATTTCTGTTTATTTTGCTTGGTGTGCGTTCCCTGTGTTAGAGGGAGGGGTTATTCCTTTTTTTCCCCTGTAACTTTAAGGGTTTGTCCAGAGTGGGAATCTCTCTGAGTTTGGAAATTGAGTACCCTGTAAATTAGTTACCATCCTGATTTTACAGAGCTAATTTTACCTTCTTTGTTTTAATAAAATCCTTCTTTTAAGAAGCTGACTGTTTTCTATGGTGTTAAAAACCCCGGGGGTGGGTTTTTTTAGATCACTGTGTAACCAACTGGTTAGGAGATTATTCTCAAGCTTCCCAGGAAGGGGGGGTACAGGCTTGAGAGGATATTTTGGGGGGAAGGGACTTCAAGTGGTCCCCTTTCCTGGATTCCTGTTTAGAACACTTGATGGTGGCAGTGGAAGAAGCATTTCTCAGGGTGCAGGGAATTTTGTACCTTGGGGGTTTTAACCTAAGCTGGTAAAAATAAGCTTAGGAGCTCTTCATGCGGGTCTGCACGTCTTTACCCTAGAGTTTAGAGTGGGGAGGAAACCCCGACACCTTCCTTACAGGTTTTTAAGGCCTGGCTTGACAAATCCCTGGCTGGGATGATTTAATTGGGGTTGGTCCTGCTCTGAGCAGGGGGTTGGACTAGGTGACTTCCTGAAGTCTCTTCCAACCCTGAGATTCTATGAACTTGGGGATTTGGAGAGCTTGACCCAAACCTTTGCATTGAATAACATTTTTGAATTTTCTCCAAAAAAACCAAAACCCCTCTGCTTTTCTTTCCCCAGGAAAAAGGGTGACCAAGAAGTTCAGAATTTCCTGACTGTTGTCACTAAGCAGTCAGGTAGCATTACACAGATTTAAATCCACATCCTATTTTTATAGTGTGATAGGTCCCCAAGCTTCCACCAAGAGTGAAAAATGTCCCTTTTCCCCTTTTACATTGCTTTGCCTGGCCTACGTGAAGGCAAATAAGTATCTGATGCCAACTGTTTAAATGGCAATGTGGGAGTCCATGTTTATTATGGCTCATTGGCTCCAGATCACATGTGCTCGGTTTATAAGTAAAATTTGTTTCTAACTACTAGCACTGCAAACTGAACCTGGGAGTCAAGCGGGGTCCTTTCCTTCTCCTGCATCATCACCAGCAAGAAAGGTTCTGCAGACCAAATACTGCTCTCAGAACACCTGTGCAATTTGATTGTCTTCATGTTAAGCACTCTATGCACACCCTCCCACCCACACCCTGGTAACCCCAATCATCTTCAGTAAGGTTCCAGGCTATACGTCTGTATCCATCTGTTTCTTGACGTAAATGGTAAGGTCTTTGAGGCAGGTACTGTTGTTCTGTTCTGTGTTGTACAGTGCCAAGTGCTGAACACACTTATCTGTGTGAGAGTGAACGATTGTCTTGTGTAATGCCGGCTGTGTTTTCTAGCCATTTCCCTTACATATCGTAAGATTTGTGTTTTTATCATTGATGCATGTTATGCTGTCGACAGTGATGCTGGGGCCTTTTCCTGAGTTGAAAGTTACTTTAGAACCCAAGTGCAGTGTAGGAGTAGATCACATCATTCCATGCAAGGTGTAGCACTTTGCTTATAACATTGAATACTTAATTTGAACACTTAAGGAACTAGCTGAAGCAATCTTGGAGCTGGAAGCAATTAACTTTGAGAACTCATGGAGAATGGGTGAAGTCCCAGAGGACTGGAGAAGGGTTAGTACTGATCTCTAAAAAGGGGAACAAAGGCGGCCCAGGGAATTATAGACCAGTCAATCTAACTTCGATACCTGGAAAGATACATCAGTTTGTAAACATCAGTTTGTAAGCAGCTAGAGGATAATAGTTATAAGGAGCAGCCAGCATGGATTTGTCAAGAACAAACCAACTTAATTTCCCTCTTTGACAGGGTTAACGGCCTAGTGCATAGGGGGAAGCTGTAGACGTGATATATCTTGATTTTGGTAAGGCTTTTGGACACAGTTCTGCATAACAGCCTCATAAGCAAACTAGAGAAATGTGGTCTAGATGAGATTACTATAAGGTGGGTGCAAAGTTGGTTGAAAGCCTGTATTCAAAGAGTTGTTGTTATCAATCGTTTGCTGTCAGACTGGGGGACATATCTAGTAGGGTCCCACAGGGGTCAGCCCTGGGTCCAATACTATTCAATATTGTCTTTAATGATTTGGATAAGGGAGTGGAGAGTTTGCTTATAAAATTTGCGGATGATGACAAGCTGGGAGTCATTGCAAGCACCTTGTAGGACAGGATTAGAGTTCAAAACAATATTAACAAATTGGAGAACTGGTCTGAAATCAACAAGATGAAATTCAATGAAGACAAGTGCAAAGTTCTTCACTAAGGCAAGAAAAATCAAATGCATAAATACAAAATGGGGAATAACTAGCTAGGCGGTAGTACTGCCAAAACAAATCTGGGCGTTATAGTGGATCAAAAATTGAATGTGAGCCAACAATGTGATGCAGTTGAGATAAAAGTGAATATCACTCTGGGGTGTATCAATAGAAGTGCATGTAAGAGGTAATTGTCCGGCTCCCCATGGCACTGATGAGGCCTCAGCTGGAGTACTGCATCCAGATCTGGAGGCCACACTTTAAGAAAGATGTGGGCAAATTGGCTAGAGTTCAGCAGACAGCAAGAAATATTATTAAGGTTTAGAAAACCTGGCCTATGAGGAAAAATTAAAAGCTGGCCTTGTGTAGTCTTGAGAAAAGCAGACTGAGAGGGGACCTGATAACAGTTTTCAAATATGTTAAGGGTTGTTCTAAAGAGGAGAGTGGTCAATTGTTCTCCAGGTCCACCGAAGGTAGGACAAGCAGTAACTAGCTTAATCTGCAACAAGGGAGATTTAGATTACATATTAGGAAAATGTTTCTACCTATAAGGATAGTTAAGCCTGGAATAGGCTTCCAAGGGAGGTTGTGTGGAATCCCCATCGCTGCAGGTTTTTGAGAACAGGTTGGACAAACACCTGTCAGGGATGGTTTAAATGTACTTGGTTCCTACCTTAGCGTGGGGAGCTGACTTCTGAGGTCCCTTCCAGGCCGACATTTCTATGATTCTTGGTTTGCACAGGTGCAACTGACTGGATCTGAGTATACAATGTCGTGGATGAGGCACATGGAGGATAGAATCCAGCTCACTCTTCCTGGGCTGTCGGCAGGAGTAGAAATATATTTAGTCACTAATGCCAGCACATCTAACTCTGAACACGCAGTGTTGAGCCAGACAGTAAGACGGTGCCATTAGGGCATAGTAACATTTCAGCGCGCGTCTCGTTCAAAACATCCCAAAGCAGTAAACTGAATGGTACCAATTGTTTTTTTTTGTGGGAAATAATGAAAACATTATTTATAGTTTCATCAAAATGGCCCACATGTCAATAAAAATCAAACATTTTTTTAAAAGCTTTTCAGTTAAAAGTTTGGGGCTTGGTGACAAGACAAGCTTGGTTTCTGTTTTTTCTTCAAAAAACTAGACAATGTAATCAAAATTGACACTTTTCCACAACATTTTTCTTTTTCAATGAAAGGGCACATTTTGTCCAAACTATGCTGAGAGAGAGAAAAGTCCATCTGGCTCTAGTAAGTGTTGGGGTTCCCCCCTGAGACCTCTTCCACTCAGATCCCCAAGAACTCAGTTCCAAGCCACTCTTGTTACTCAGGTTCCTTTATGCGGCATACAGCAAAGCCACGCTGAATTGATCGGACTCAAGCATAGGGGCCAGCTGCAGGGTACATTACAGATTCAAATGACCTAGAAATCCTCTCCCTGTATCTACATTTACACCTTTCATTGCATTTACTAGCCATTGCATTACACAGTGTGGAATTGGCTTGGTCAGTTTGTAGGAACCAATCCCTGTACAGCATGCTCTGTCCTCGCATGGTCCATGTTCAACCTACTCTTTATTTTCACATTCCCGGCTTATTTTGTCCATTGGCATCTTGTTCTTTGCGAACGGGTATTCCCTTCCCATGTCTTAGCTAGTTCATTAGATCTATTTACCTCCTTAATCCTGTCTTCCAAAAAATAAGGCTTCCCACCTGTTTAATGTCAGTCCAGGCCTACACACAACGACTTCAAGAAGAAGGGCTGAGTGGAGCCTGCCAAAGTTCAGAGGTGTGATTCCAGGCGTTACTCACAGGTATGGACCCATTACTCAATGGGGCACTCGGGATTGGGTGCTTGAAGGTTAGCCTGCTGATGCTACCCTCAACATGCTCTAGTTACGATGGCTTTGCTGACGTGTAGGCAGCTGAAGCAGGAGGAGGGGGACACAAATGTAGGGGAAGTTGCTGGGGGCGTTAATTTTCACTCTCAGCACTAGGAATGATTCATTTTGCTCCGGCTGGCAGTGTGCGGTTAATGAAAAGAACTTGGTCAAAGAGCTGAATTAAAAGCTCCTAGACACTGACACGCCATTGGCAAATGCATCCCTGCTGACTCCTGGAAGATGCATGTTGTTTACAGGTTATAAATCAATAGTGGCTTGTCCCCTTCTCCTATAATATTTCAAATTTATTCCTTGTGATTCATTGACTTACTATCAAATTTACTATATTAGACCGATTACTCAGTTCTCTTGGATAAAGCTACTACAGTTTTATCTCTAGATTTCAATGTGTCTGTTTCGATGGTATGGCATTCATAATAGACGGCTACCTATAAGGAGCCTGCAAATGGATTTCTCAGGCTCTTCGCTATTGTATTCTGCGGTCCTTGTTGGAAAACCATGGTGGGGGAATAGACGAGTGGTTAGAGCACCAACTAGGTTCTCGGTAGTCCTTGGTTCTGTTCTCTGCCCTGCCACCAGCTTACTGAGTGATCTTGAGTAAGCCATTTAGGGTGAAATTTCCCTTTGTGTACAATGGGCCAGTGCAAAGGCCCATGTAGATTCCAAGGCCAGAAAGGATGACTGTGATCATCTAGTGTGACCTCCTGTATAACACGGACCAGAGAATTTTCCAAAATAATTCCTAGAGCGGAGCTTTTAGAAAAACATCTTGATTTAAAAATTGCCAGTGATGGAGAATCCACCCCACCCCATGGTAAATTGTCCCAATGGTTAATTATCCTCACTGTTAAAAATTTACACCTTATTTCCAATCTGAATTTCTCTAGCTTCAACTTTCTAGCTGTTGGATCTGGTTAGACCTTTGTGTGCTAGACTGAAGAGCCCATTATTAAATATTTGTTCCTCACGTAGATACTTATAGACTGTGATCAAGTCACCCCTTAACCGTCTCTCTGTTAGACTCAAGGAGCTCAGTCTATTTAGCTTATCACTAGAGGTCAAGTTTTCGAATCCTTTAATTGTTCTCGTGGCTCTTCTCTGAACCTTTTGAATTTATCAATATCGTCCTTGAATTGTGGGCACCAGAACTGGACACAGGATTCCAGCAGCGGTTGCACCAGTGCCAAATACAGAGGTCAAATAACCTCTCTGCTCCTACTCAAGATTCCTCTATTTGTGCATCCAATGTCACATTAGCACTTTTGCCACAGCGTCGCATGAACACATACCAGGGAACCTGGGATGCATTGCCTGGGAATACCTGTTCCTAGAGCTCTGTGCTCAATCGTATTCCCTCTACTGGTGTGTTGGAATGACAGCACCAGCATAGATCCATCCCTTCTACTTAGATTGTAAGTTCCCTGGGGCAGGGACCATCTCTCTGGTCTGTGTTTGTACAGCGCACAGTACAATGGGGCCTGCTCGATGACTGGGTTCCAAGGTGCTGGATTCATATAAATAAATAGCAAGAATAATATAAATATTATGCATTCTAAAAAGACGTCTGGGGGTACGGTTATGTTCAATAAGTCTCTAATCTAAAGCCCATCAAAGTCAATGGAAAGATTCCCATTGGTTTGAGTGGGATTTGGATCAGGCCCTCAGCATGCATGTATCAGTGTGCTTGGGTTAAAAAATAAATCCTCCTCTTGCCACAACTATATTTAGTAGGACAGGCCGTTAATAACATCTACGTTGATAGGAACCTAACTGTATCAATGCATCCAGCGGCTTTTCTTTGCTTCCTGCACTGCTATGATATTTGCATTATCAAAATTGCATATACTTTTCTTCTAGGGATATTTATTTTATTTGATAGTTTGTTTTCCTATTTGGCCAACAGTTGGAAAGTCTGTTCCCATCTGGAGTCAGGCACCTACTTAGCCTGAGCTGTCTATTATCCGTACCTCTGTTATCTCTCCAATGCAATCCCTGGTGCAATGCAGTATTATTGTATGTTCCGGGTTCTCAAGGCTGAATTGCTGCACTACTACTGAGCCCTGCTCTTGTTGTGCAAATTAGCAGACTTTCACTTTCCGTGCGTGACAGCCCCTCTATTCCCCTACCACCACCACCACTTAGAACACAAACCTCCCTCAGCAGGGAAAAGAAATAGGAGGATTGTGTCAAATCCACTCCCTTCCCCTCTAGTTTGTTCGGCTTTTCCTTGACAGAGGGTGGCAGGATTTTTCAGGACACTCTCTTCATTTGGAAACATCAGTCTCTCCTGCAAATTAAAGGGTTCCGTAAATCTCCCTGTGTGGGTTATGCCCCCGGAATTTCAGCTCGGCGGGGTTTACATTTGCGGGTTTGCTGTGGCGTGCAGAAGTCAACAGTAAATGAATGCGTCCAGTCCACCCTCAGCATGGGAAATGTTCTCAGACTTTACACTAATTACTTTGTGCACGTAGCTACTCGAATTGCAAGCTGAAAACGTGTCAAGTTTCTGAGCAACACCAGCATAACTTCTTCCTGTGCAATGAGCTACACATTGGCTAACAGACATGGCCCATATACGGTTAGAAAACTGTACACGTGCCTATGGACAGCAGGGCTTCCTAAAAAACTCTGGGGACAGACTGTATTTCCCCCCCAATGCTGACATGTCCCTGAACTGTCTGAAAAGCAGTGGCTGCCTCATAGTTTGGAATGGCATCCTTCTCTTTTTCAGGCAGCAATTAATGCTAATATGTTGAATGTATACAACTCCTCTGAGGTTACGATCTCAAAGCAATCCACAAACGTTTAATGGAGCTATATTCGTGCAGACAGGTAAACTGAGTCAAAGACAGAGCAAGACCTCAATCCAGCAAAGCACGTAAGAGCGTGTTTTTTAAAGCACGACTGCTGTGCTGTTTTGGGGCCCAAGGTCACACAGAGAATGAGTGACAAGGGTAGGAGAAGAAAATAAGAAAGAAAAACTTGTAGCACCTTAGAGACTAACAAATTTATTTCAGCATAAGCTTTCGTGGGTTAGTACCCACTTCATCGGATGCATGGAATGAAAAAAACAGGTAGGAGAAGAAGTAATTGGCTTAATCAGCAGCAAGGGAGATTTAGGTTAGATATTAGGAAAAACTAACTATAAGGAGAGTTAATCTGGAACAGGCTTTCAAGAGAGGTTGTGGAATCTCCACCATTGGAGCTTTTAAAGAACAGGTTGGACAAACGCCTGTCAGGGATGGTCTGTGCCAGGGGTCTCAAACACGCAGCCCACTGGGCTCCCTGCGCCCCTGCCGCTTTTTTTTTTTTTTTTTTAAATATATTTGTTTTACCCCCAGGCAGTTCCCACCGCCAGACATTTGTTCGGGGGGGTGGGGGGGGGGGCGCACAGGGAGCCCGGCAGGCCGCAGGGAAGATCTTCGCGGGCCACATGGGAAGAGCTTCGCAGTTTCTGGGAGGGAGGGGGGAGGAGCGGGAAGCCTTGCGCACAGGGGAGGAGGCGGAGAAGGGGCAGGGCCTAATGGAAGGGATGGAGTGGGGGCGGGGGCAGCGAGGGGGCGGGGTCAGTGGTGCGGCCCTCGGGCCAATGCACTAGTCCTCATGCGGCCCTCGTGGTAATTTGAGTTTGAAACCCCTGGTCTATACAGTGTTGTAGCTGGGTCAGTCCCAGGATATTAGAGAGACAAGGTGGGGGAGATAATATCGTTGATTGGACCAACTTTTGTTGGTGAGAAAGGTACTCAGAGTGCCACAGCTAAATACAAGGTGGAACAGATTGTTTAGCATAAGCAATTAGCACATATTTTAAGGGACCATTCAAAGTGAAGTGGCCTGTTAACACCCCATAATCACAGGACAAAAAGAGGGTGTTAGTGGGTTATAGATTGTTGTACTAAGCCATAAATCTAGTGTCTCTGTTCAGGCCATGATTTTTAGTATGTAGCAGAATAATTAATTTAAGCTCCCAGGCTTGTCTTTTGAAGATGTTGTGCAGCTTTCTGTTGAGACTGGGGACTGATAGGTCAGATAGGGAGTCATCGCTTTGGGAAAGGTGTTCACCCATGGGTGATAGGATGTTTTTCTCTTTTCTTTGCATTTTCTTGTGCAAGTTCATTCGAGAGAACAGTGTTTGTCTGATTTCACTCTTGTTGTTGTTGTTGGGGCATTTAGTGCACTTTTGTTAAAACAAGCAAAAGGAAATATTTCGTCACACAACGCACAGTCAACCTGTGGAACTCCTTGCTAGAGGATGTTGTGAAGGCCAAGACTATAACAGGGTTAAAAAAAGAACTAGATAAGTTCATGGAGGATGGGTCCATCAATGGCTATGAACCAGGATGGGCAGGGATGGTGTCCCTAGCCTCTGTTTTGCCAGAGGTTGGGAATGAGCAACAGGGGATGGATCACTTGATGATGATCTGTTCGGTTCATTCCCTCTGTGGCACCTGGCATTGGCCATTGTCGGAAGACAGGATACTGGGCTAGATGGACCGTTCAGGGCAGTTGGTACTTGTCCATGACACCAAGTTATATACTTCCTTTATAAAAATGATGGCGCCTTGGCCACCTGCCCTGGGATGCTGAGCCACGTTCCAGTCGCACCAGCTGCTAGGAACTTTCCCTCGCTGGCGCACTTCTCTGCCATACCTCCAGGCACGCTTCACTTCCCTCCCGCTATTCCTTTAGTAATGGGGACATCTGGCACTCCACCCCTGCCTGATCATAGAAGGTTGAGAAGAGTGCGTTATGGACAATGCATAGCATGAGGCGGTGGCTGAGTTTGAGAATACCTCCCTCAACCGTAGGGCCTGGTTCCCACCCTGCCACGCTCTCCAGATCTCTTCCCCAACCAACCAGCTTCTCCCCCCAATGTAGGAGGCCCACCAGAGAGGTCTCCCTGAGCGTTGATGGCTGCAGCTGCTGCCCTAGCGTTACTGTTGTTGCTGTCTCTTCAGTCCTCCTGACAGATTGTGCTGCAAAATTGACCTTGTCCGGTGACGTGACGTGGTCTCCTGCGGACAGAGGTAGGGGACGCAGAGACGCAAGAGGGGAGCAACGCGACACTTTGTTTGCTTTATTGAGCAGCGCTTGCAGCACCTTGGAAAGATGGTTTTCCAGGCCTGCCCTTGGAAGGTGAGTAGGCAGCGTTGCTGGTTGCCAGACCTCTCCCTGATTCCAAGTCAATCGATCGCTCCGAGCTGTGTGATACCGGGTGACTTTCTGGCAGGGTTACTGCAGCTGGTGCTTCCATCTTTCACATCTGTTCTCCTTTGCTCCAGGGAGAGGTGCTGATGGCAGCTCAGTGGCACCACATAGTTAAGAGGCCCAATTTGGCCCCTAGCTGTTTTCACAGCGGGTCTCAGAAAGGAAAGAAAATACCTGGCTTCTTGTAAGTGCCTGTATCTGCCCTACGAAAATAAGAAAGAAAAACTTGTAGCACCTTAGAGACTAACAAATTTATTTCAGCATAAGCTTTCGTGGGTTAGTACCCACTTCATCGGATGCATGGAATGAAACATACAGTAGACAGATATTTATACAGTCAGAGAAACATGATAAGGTGGAGGTGCATAGACCAACCTTAAGAGGCTAATTAGTTGAGAGGCACCATAACAGCAGGGGAAGAAAAACCTTTGAAGTGATAAACAAGATGGTCACACAGGTGTGAATGAGGATTATTAATTTAAGGGAAATCGATTCAATTAACGTAATGGCCGAGCCATCCCAAGTCTTTATTTAATCCTGAGGTAATGCAACCTAGTTTGCATATCAATTCAAGTTCAGCAGTTTCTCTTTGAAGTCTGCTTTTGGAGTTAATCTGTCGCAACACTGCTACCCTCAAGTCTGTCACTGAGTGATTAGGGAGGTTGAAGTGTTCTCCTACTGGTTTTTGAATGTTATGATTCCTGATGTCAGATTTATGTCCATTTATTCTTTTGCGTAGAGACTGTCCGGTTTGGCCAATGTACATGGCAGAGGGGCATTGCTGGCACATGATGGCATATATCACATTGGTAGATGTGCAGGTATCTGCCCTGTTGCTGATCCCGGGCGCTGACTGGCAGAAGAATATGTTCCATGCAGGTGGTGGTAGGGAAGGGGCAGGATGAGCTGCCCTTATTGAGGCCCCCGCAGTGGCAGGGAAATGATAAAGTGAGATGTACACAGACACTCCTATAGTGAAGTAAGCGTCTCCTCCCTGGGGCTAACCAGTTTAACTATGCTGCAAGTCTGTGTTCAGACAAGCTCCAAGCCTGTGATCACATCAGCTCCTATGGGAGCTCAAAGCTCTGCCTCCTGGCAGTCCGTAATTGCAATGTTTATTGTCCTAGGTCAGTGCTTCTCAACCAGGGGTACGCGCACCCCTGGGGGTACACAGAGCTCTTCCAGAGCGTAATCAACACATCTAGAGATTTGCCTAGTTTTACAACAGGCTCCATAAAAAGCACTAGCGAAGTCAGTACAAACTAAAATTTCATACAGACAAAGACTTGTTTCTACTGCTCTATATACTATGCACTGAAATGTAAGTATTATATTTATATTCCAATTAATTTATTTTATAATGATATGGTAAACATGAGGAAGTCAGCCATTTGTCAGTAACAGGGCGCTGGGACACTTGTGTATTTTTATGTCTGATTTCGTAAGCAAGCCGTTTTTAAGTGAGGTGAAACTTGGGGAGATGCAGATCAGACAAATCAGACTCCGGAAAGGGGGGCACTAGTCTGGAAAGGTTGAGAGCCGCTGCTTATTGTCCTAGGGCAGTGCCGCATCGACGGCACGTTCACATTACTGATTGAAATAACAATGTCATCTGCCGCTCTGCTTTAAAGGGTTTATCTGGGGCCAATTGATCCCTCTGGCGAGCTTCAGAGGCAAGCACGAGTCCGACTGTCCCAGGCAGAGAGAGGAGCCGGGCCCGTCGGGGCTGGAGCCCCTGGTGTCTGCTGGCACCCTGCCTGCACCTCTGTAAACAGAGCCCCTTCCATCCCCTCCAGAACAAGAGAGCGGAGCGAGCAGGAGACTGACCCTGATCAGAGTGGGGGGGGGGGGCGCTCAGCGTGGAGGAGGAGCATGATGGGGAGGTGCAGGAGGGGTAGGGAGTAGTGGTGGGGGAGCCAGCGGGTCTCCTCTCCTCCAGAAGTACCCTCAGGGGCAGGCCGGCAGGGAGAGGGACCTAGCGTAGTTTTATCCTAGGCTTGGCCCCGGTAGGAAAAAGCAGGGTAGGGGGGAGCAGCTGGACCGTGCAGCTCTTGGAGGGTTTTCTGAAGGGGAAGAGAATCCACCCATGCTGGCTCCTGGGCCCCATGGCCCCATTGGATCCACCATGGCAGGGACTTCCCCAGGTGCTGAGGTGGATCATACACACCCATGCCAGTCCTGCCAGCCGCCCTCCGCTCTCATACGCTCCCATCACCTCACCATTCATAGAGCCAAGGGAGAAGGGTGAGGCTGGTGCCACAGATTGGGGTTTTCCCCAGTCTGCGTGGTCAGGAGCACACTCCCCGCAATGGGGGGTCACTCTAAGAGACGTTCTAGGAGGCACGGCCACCCTCCAAGGTGAGCAGAGGCAGACGAGGACAAACGGGGCAGCTGACCCTGCCGTCTTTGTGTGTCCTGCCTTGAATTCTAGGGGGAATCTGGGGCGTGTACAGAACGGAGGCCCTGGCCAGCGGGAGAAATACCCAGGAGGCAGAAGGTGGCTTTCTCAGCTTGGAACGAGCTGTTCATTTGGGTGGGGTGTGTGGATCCTGAGTCTGATTTTAGTCTTGCCAACACCAGTGTAAATCGGCACAGCTACACCAGCCCGAAACGACAAGCGAGGGAAGAATGCGGCCAGTGTCTGAGCCTGAATGGGGATCCAGCCTCAAGGGTTTGGATTTACTTTTCAGCCGCCAAACCCCTATTACTGATCGCCGTCCCTCGCTTGGCGACGCTCGGGGGGGTCACACCTCCAGGCGTGTCTCCGAGGCAGGATTTCTGATCGATTTCCATGCGCCCGCCCATTCTCCTGCGCGTTTCATTCTCTAATGGTCTGTGGCAGCTCGACACCGGGGAGGGAGTTTGTTGGCTGACAATTTGCTCAAGATTTCATGAGGGCAGCTGCAAGACTGGCGCTGTGATTGCTGTTGTGTCTCTCCAGCAGCTGCTCTGCCGCAGCCCCTGAGATCTTATCACTCAAAAGAAAAATGACAAACTCCTTTACGTTCCGTTCCTTTTTGGGTGGGGAGTGAACTGGACAATAAACGCATCAAAATAGGGGGCTAATTCCCCCCGTCACAGACACACGGAAACAGCTGCCCTGGATGGAAGAGAGAGAAATGTGTAGGCTATGGTAAAATGACCAGTTGGCTCCTGCCAGTGAGTATTTCCATGTATTAAACAGGGCAAAGCCAGGATCCTTTAAAAGCAACAGGTCAGCTTATGCTCTGAGTTATACTGGGCTGACCCATCATATGCTGGTGCAACCGGGAGCAGAGCTTCATGCTGTGGGCCCAGTTCTCCCTTTCCACGGGACGCACACACGCACGCACAGAGCACCACTCTGGGCCAAATTCCGCCCTCCCTTTACCCCCACACAACCTGGACGTTGGGTTTGCAACACGCAGCTACAGGCAGAACTCAGTCCAGGGTCCTTCACGGGCGAGGCGTGGCAGGGTACGAAGGCTGAATTGGTGCCCTCTAGTACTTGCACTTTTATCGCACCTTTCACCCACAGGGCTACACCATGAGCCCAGTTCGGCTCCTCTCAGCCACCTGGGGGGACTCTCCTGGATCTCAGTGGGAGGGGCACCTGGGCAGAAGAGAGGAGAAAACAGCTCCAGGAAGGAGGGTTGCAGTGACCAATTCCCAGGGGGCAGCAGCTGGCAGCCGAAGATGAATGACTTTAGCTTGTGGGTTAAAGGATGTTATCAGTGTGGCGCAAAGTGGAGCCAGAAGGGAAGACCATCCAAAAGCCAGATGACATAATTTAGTTTTCAGGCCTTGCTTAACTCTTTCCACTCCCTCTGTAGCAATAGCTGCTGTGTATTGAAAATGAAGCCTACTCCCATCTGTTAGTTTGACCCTTATAGTAGATGTTATTGCTGTTTTTATATAATTTTACCAAGAGACGCTCAGCATCTGGGTGACAGGGAAGTCCTGTTAATTCCCGATGAGCCTTAATGAGAAACTCAAGTGATTCATCCGTCACATAATAAGGAATGATTCAACCAGGATAGAGACACAGGTTCTCTGCCCTTTTCCACAGACTATCCCAGCCTAGCTGTTCAATATGTGAAGTCAGTGGCATTGTTCTGTACTTTCCTCCCTGAGCTTCGCCGAGTTTAAGAGCGTCAGTCACTTCTCAAGCAACCGCTCGGCCATGGCAACTCTCGTATGGTGGGACGGAAATGATGTAAGTCTGCCGCTGAGGCTAAGCCTGCTCGCCTTGCTCACGCGTGCAGTCCCTATGCAGGTGAGCCGTAAGTACCCCCTTGACTTTAGTGCCACTCCTCAGGGAAATAAAGACAACTTGTGTTGCCAAGGGTTACAGGATCACCGCTCTTGTTCATAAATAGAGATTTGGGCCCAATTACAAAGTTGGGCTCTAGATTTCAAACACTACAAAGTGCGTAGGGCACAGGGAGCGAGGGCTCTGGCCTCATCTCTGCTAGCAAAGGAATGAATCAACAGAGGTTTCCCTCTTGGAAGAGGATACAAATTAGTTTGAGTATTGCGTTAATTCCACTACCTGCCAGCCCTCCCACACATGCCCATACTCCTGTTTCTCTGCTTGGTTAGTGTGGTTGCAGGAGACATAAATATCCTAACACTTAGCTTCAGACAGTGTGAGACACAGTGACCCATTTGTGTTAAAGGCAACAGTCTTCACGGCGACAGACAATGCCGGGAAAGCCGACGCGCTGCTTATTGACATGCTCCGGTGCACTGAAAATGGGCAAGTCTCTAACCCTTCCTAGCAGCGAATGAGGTGGCTAGGGAGGATGGCAAAGGCGGTGAAGCAGAGCAGGGAGAGGTGAGACTTGCAAGGCCTGATCTCAGCAATGTGGGAGTGACTCACCCACGTTCATTGTCCACACTAGCTACACTCTTCCCTCCCCTCCAAAATAAGATCCAGTATTGCCAAAACCAAGCCTTCAAAAATCCTGCGTCTGAGCCCCCAAAATCATGATACTGGCCTGAAACTCATGAGTTTAAGAACAAAAAAAAAGTTGGGCTCTTTTGCTTTGCTTTCTGGTTTTGAGACATTAGGATCCACTTACTTCGTGTATTCAAGCTTTTCTTTGCAAACCATGAGGGCAAGAAACTTGCTTTTTAAAAAAAATGAAAGCTGAGAATCTCATACGGAATCATGATTCCAGCTGCTGGGGCTTTAAGAAAAACACTAAAAATCACGAGACTTGAGATAAAATCCGAGAGCTGGCAATGCTGCATTTTCAGAATGTGCACTATTGTCTTCAAACCACACCTCTGTTTCTGGCTGGTGTCTAGCTAACTTGGTTGCAATGCCAACCCACCCACTGAGCCTATCAGAAGTAAATTTTGTTGCAAAGTGTGACTTTTTGCTATTCTGAAGGCTCCCTGCAGAGCGAGAACTCACTGATGCTGAAAGCGCCGGCTCAGTATGAATATATAACGAACTCGGTGCGTTCAATTAGCAGAAAATTTGGTTCATCTCACTGCTGAGCACTTGCAACGTGGAGGAAGTTAATTTTATGGTCGCTGAGATTCTTTGGTTTGCAATGACAAACTAAGGAAACTTCAGCAGTACTGCTATCTGTCACGGTGCGATTTTACAATTCCTTCCACTATATAAATGACATGAAAAATTTTCTTCTTAGTTTAGATGGCAACAGCTCTTTCTCCCTAATAGTGATGAGTTGGAATTAGCTATACAGTCCTCATGGTGCCCAGTCATGAAGGGAGGTCTTCTACTTTTATAAGCCCCCAGATGCTTCTCAGGACGTCAGGATGGGGCAGTGAAAAGCCAGCCAGTCTCTCACCCTAGTTAGTAATATAGAAAGAGAAGGCAAGGCAAGTCTTGCATGGCTCTTTGTTCTCCCATTTCTGTTCCCTAGGCATTGCTTGGAAGAGTGCCGCCCATTGTTCTGGTGAAACTGGAATGAAATGGAACGCCTCTGGTAGCGCTGGATGGCTCACGGAGGTGAGAACGCACTAGAGAACATTTCTCTCTTTTGCCTGTTTCCGTTACTATCTCTCTGGATACTCTCTGGCACTCAGATACTGCTATAGAAAACAAAAAACCCCGCAGGCCAAGAGTTTTGGAAGGATATAAACTCCCCTGCTTCAGGGCAGGAACCAATCTCTGACTAATGGGGAATAGGAAGCAGGGCCGGCTCTAGCTTTATTGCCGCCCCAAGCGGCCAAAAAAAAAAACCACCCCAAAAAAACCCCGGCCCTTGAAATGTGCCGCCCCAGGAATGACCGGAATGCTGCCCCTTCAGATGTGCCACCTCAGGCACCTGCTTCCTTTGCTGGTGCCTGGAGCCAGCCCTGATAGGAAGGGAATTTCTATGAGCAGCCTCCTCTGAAGTACCTGGGACTGGTTCCCATTACTGGCCATTGTCAGAGCCGGGATAATGAACTAGGTGGACCCCTGGTCAGAGATTGCCAGCCCAGAGTGATGTCCCTGTGATTGGGGTGGCAAAAAAACCTGCAGAGAGGAAGGAATTTAAAATTAAAAAAAAAAAAGGAAGAAAGGAAAAGAGGCTCGGTCTGGCCCATGCCATTTTGTAAGTGAAAGTTATGTCCTTCGGCTGGCTGATCAGTGATGTGCAGTTCTTGGTAGGGAAAGATGGTTTCAGTACCGTTCCCTCGGAGCATCACATACATTGCACCTGTACGTACATTACTGGCACTAATTGGTTCCCCCTTGTTGGAAGTCTCAGCAGAGAGGCCAGGCAATAGAGACGGATCCAGGCTGCAAAGTTCTGATCCAGATCCAAAGTCCCAGGGTGTTCAGGTCCTGGGTTGGGTTCAGCACATTATAGAGAAAGGGGCAAGTCTTGATGTTTGAATCCAGATCCAGTCATGGATCCCCACTTCCCCTAGGGTCAGGGTTATTGAAGTCTGGTCTCCATCTCTCTCGAGGAATGCATGAAGACCCCCTGGAGATGGCGTCTGCAGGTCAGGACTGAGGCACATGAGCGGGGCATTGTGGGAAACCTCTGTCTTTAGCATTAGTGAGACTCTTACTGGAATCGTGTGTCCAGTTCTGGTGTCCATACTTTAAAAAGGATGTTGAAGAACTGGAAAGGGTTGTTAGAAGTTACTACAAATAATTCTTTCCTGGGTGTCTGGCTGGTGAGTCTTGCCCACATGCTCAGGGTTCAGCTGATCGCCATATTTGGGGTCGGGAAGGAATTTTCCTCCAGGGCAGATTGGCAGAGGCCCTGGGGGGTTTTCACCTTCCTCTGCAGCATGGGGCACGGGTCACTTTCTGGAGGATTCTCTGCACCTTGAAGTCTTTAAACCATGATTTGAGGACATCAATAGCTGAGACATAGGTGAGAGGATTATTGCAGGAGTGGGTGGGTGAGATTCTGTGGCCTGCGTTGTGCAGGAGGTCAGACTAGATGATCATAATGGTCCCTTCTGACCTTAAAGTCTATGAGGGTTCCAAAATGAGCTACAAGAATGATTTGAGGGCTGGAAATGTGCCTTAGAGTTAGAGACCTAAGAAGCTCAGTCTATTTAACTTTTGAGAGGGAAGGTTACGAGGTGACTTTATCATGATCTACAAACACCTACAGGGGAGAAGATTTCTGGTGCTCACACTCATAGATTCCAAGGCCAGAAGGGACCATTGTGATCATCTAGTCTGACCTCCTGTTTAACACAGGCCAGGGACCTGCCTCAAAATAGTTCCTACACTGTATCTTTTAGAAAAACATCCAGTGTTCATTTGATGGTAGTAGAGGGCTCTTTAATTTAGCAGAAGGCAGCAAAACAAAATCCAGTGATGGATCCTTCATCATTTGGAGTCGTTAAATCAAGATTGGGTGCGATTCTAAAAAATATGCTGTAGCTCAACCACAAGATACGGTCTTGATATAGAACTCACTGGGTGAGGTTCTCTGGCCTGTGTGATGTAGAAGGTCAAACTTCAGTGGAGGTCCCTTCTGGCCCTAAAATCCATGAAATCTTGCATTGCCATCGCTTGTGGTACGTCTGCTCTGTGGAGAGGCTTTCAGGTTCCAGGGCTGTCTATCTTCTGACAAGCAGTGAATGCGCTTTAAATATAAATCAAAGTAAAATACAAGTGTCTTGTGTTGGTGATGGCTGATATTTTTAGTATTTGATAAGGGAGGCAAACCTCTTACATTGTTTAGCCCAAAGAAGGTCTTTTAGTTTCTCTGAATGTCAGATCTTCTAGGTACAAGGTACAGGTTTATTTATAAAAAATGCACTTAGTGTGTCTGGCGGGAATATTGATTAAAGAAAATGCTGGAAAGGGGATGTAAGGTAGGACAGCGTGGGAGATGATCAAAAGATTAACATAGGTTAATTCTGACAGGGAACAAGTGATGCATTCCAAATAATGATCTGGGCTGGAAGGAGCCAGAGGAATTTGACATTCAGCAAAAATTGTAGGTCAGTCGGATGTGCCTTTTCTATCTGGTACAAACTGGGGCTTTCCCATCAGAGCTGCCTGATGCTCTCTGGAGCAAGATTAATGCGGACGCCCCAGGATGCTGGAGAGTCTTAAAGAAGCCGCAGCAGGCCAAACCCGCACTCTGCCAGTGCTTTGGCTTTGGAGGGTGGGGGGGAGTCTCAGGGCATTGGGGGAGTGGTGCACAAGAAGGGACCCACTGTGGGGAGGTTGAAGGTGGACTGGAGAGAGATGGGGACAGTGAGGGAGGTTGGGGGGATGGTCTGGAATCTCCATGCACTGACATAAGCGTGGGTCTAAACTGGATATGTTTGTGTAGCTAAGGTGTCTATACGGCCCCATTACCGAAGTATCTCACACTCCCCAGTGTATTTATCCTCACAGCACCCCTGTGGTGCAAGGCAGTGCTGCTATCCCCATTGTACAGGTGGGGAACTGATCATTGCGAGCATCGAGTCTGCCCTCCGGCACAAGACAGGACACAGCCCTGAATTTATTCTCATTTGAATTAGAGCCGATCCTC
The DNA here is from genome assembly GCA_037349315.1 of Chelydra serpentina. Lineage (NCBI taxonomy): Eukaryota > Metazoa > Chordata > Testudines > Chelydridae > Chelydra > Chelydra serpentina. The sequence continues at coordinate 44,753,807 of JBAIAC010000023.1, forward strand.
TAGAAAAACATCAACTCTTGATTTAAACATTGCCAGTGCTGGAGAATCCATCACAGCTCTTGGCAAGCTGCTCCAATGATTCATTGCCCTGCTTGTTAAAAACGTGCATCTTATGTCCACTCTGAATTTGTCTAGTTTCAGCTTCCAGCCATTGGATCTTGTTATACCTCAGTCTGCTAGAGTGCAGAGCCCTTTATCTGAGTTTTCATCCCCATGTAGATACTGACAGACTGTGATCAAGTCACCCCTTAATCTTCTCCTTGTTAATCTAAACAGATGGAGCTCCTGGAGTCTATCACTATAAGGCAGGTTTTCCAGTCCTTTAATCATCCTAATGGCTCTTCTCTGAACCCTCTCCAATTTATCGACATCCTTTTTGAAAGTGGGCACCAGAACTGGACACAGGATTCCAGCAGTGGTTGTACTGGTGCCAAATACAGATGTAATATAACATCTCCACTCCTACTCCAGATTCCCACTTTTATGCATCCAAGGATTGCATTAGCCCTTTTGACCATAGTGTTTCACTGGAGCTCACTTTCAGCCGATTTCCCCCCCTCCCCAATCTTTTTCAGAGTCACTGCTTCCCAGGATAGAGTCCCGCATCCTGCAAGAATGGCCTGCCTTCTTTGTTCCTAGATCTATGTCTACATCTGGCTGTATTAAAATGCATACTGTTTGCTTTCGCCCAGCGTACCAAGTGATCCGGATCACTCTATATCAGCAATCTGTCCGCTCCTCCAACCCACTCTCACGCATAGCCTTGCTGACTTCAGGATTACTCGTGTGAGTAAGGGGTTCCCCATCTAGCTCCAAGAAACTAACTTAAAAAACAGGGCTCTGAGTCTTTCTGGCATTTAGTCATCTGCTCCCAGAGGAGGCAAAGCCCCTGCTGTGTGTCTGCTAATCTGTTATCACCTGCATGCTCGCAGAACTGGAGGAGTTCCCAGTGACACGGGGGCAGAACTCAGGAGCCAGGGATATTCTTAGGAGGTATCTGCAGGTGTATAGCCAGCTGTGGCCGGGGGGGAGGAGGAGGGGAAGGAGTTTGCTCTCACATGGAATGACACACTAGACAACTGCAAGCTTTTCATTGCTGAGTATACACAATGCAGTGTGTGTGTGTGTGTGTGTTGTATTTCATCTATGCTCTAAACATAGCTATTGTGGGCCCGATTCTGACCTCGTAGACAGTACAGTGGCATAAATTTGCAGTCTGATGTCAGTGGGAAAGATTCTGATCTTACACTGATCACACATGGCTTTGGCTATTGACATTAGCGGAATTGTTCCTGATTTACACCAGGGTCATGCAGAATCAGCTATAGTGTAAGTGAGATTAGAATCGTGTGTGTGTAACAGAGACCCAGGAAGCACTTAGTGCCAATGGCAACGGGCCCAGGAACCTCCCGAGTCTGGTATTTACATTCTACTTCACCAATGTCATCTGAGGTCGCAAATAAATGACACGTCACATTGGTCACCACTGTCACTGTGAAACTCACGCACAGCAGTTGTGTAAGGAGTTCTGTGTATGTAAGCTAAAATATATTCTTACGGTCTATGTGTAGGGGATTGGTCACTAGCAAAGGTGAAAAAGAGGTTTCCTGTCAGACTGTTTATCCATCCCTTTGCACGTAAGCTGAGTAGTGTCTTCTTTACAGCGGGTCTCCTATCACGTCCGAACTGAACACAAATGAAGGATTGTGAGACCTCCAGAAGAAAACTAACAGGAAGAGAAAAACTGTGTGTATGTGTGTGTGGCGGGGAGGGGATGACCTTCAGAGCCCCTTCATGCCGACTGGCAAAGGGCACACCCAATCTACTGTTGTTATTTAGCCAAACCATGGCTTGTAAGGGATCACGTAAAAACTGATAACATGCTAATCATTAATGTCATTGTGCGAGGTATGAACAGCTGGTGTGTAAAGAGTTATGTAGGTGTGCTGGAAATATGTTCTTAAAATACCTTTTGGGGGCAGGCTTGATAAACAAGTTTGTCCTAAACAAAGGCATGTTGTTTTGTCTGCCTCCAATGGAAATTGAACAAGGTGATACCAGAGACAATGGAAGTTACATTTACAAAGGAGTCAACAGGGATAGATTACAGTGTAGTAGCCGTGTTAGTCTGTGTCAGCAAAAAGAAAATAAGAAAGAAAAACTTGTGGCACCTTAGAGACTAACACATTTATTTCAGCATAAGCTTTCGTGGGTTAGATCCCACTTCATCAGACGCATGGAATGGAACATACAGTGGACAGATATTTATACAGTCAGAGAAACGTGATAAGGTGGAAGTGCGTAAACCAACCCTAAGAGGCTAATTCATTGAGAGGACCCATAACAGCAGGGGAAGAAAAACCTTTGAAGTGATAAACAAGATGGCCATAATGGACAGTTGACACACAAGTAATTGTAATAACAGGGATAGACAAACAGCAGGGGAGAAGAACCTTACCTGGGGGTGCATTTCAGCAGAAGGCAGAGAATGGGCGAGAACCCCTTAGGGTCTGTCTACACAGCAAAGAAAACCCTGGGGCTGGCCCATGCCAGGTGAGTTGAGCTTGGGCTGCGGGGCGGTTTCATTGCTGGGTAGACTTCCGGGCTCGGGCTAGACCCAGAGCTCTGGGAGCCTCGCAGCTCACCAGGTCCTAGAGCCCAGAAGTCTCCACAGCAATGAAACAGCCCGGCTCCGCGAGCCCGAGTCTGCTGGCACTGGCCAGCCGTGGGCGTCTAGTTGCAGAGTAGACATGTCCTAAGTAAGTTCAATCCCCGCCCTTAGGGGAGAAAGCACCCTCGGGGTCTGCAAATGTTTGATCCTCCTGCCAGAAGCGCTGGAGATGCTGGGAGCTCGATGTAAGTGAGGAAGCTGTTTAGGTGAAGATTGCAGCCAGCTAAAGTTAAGTCGTAGACACTAGAGAGCATGTTTTATTTTGTTTTGTTTGTAACCTTTGTCTGTTTCTGCTATCTCTGCTCAGTATCACTTAAACCTCCGGTCTCTGTTAATACACTTGGTTTGGGTTTACTGTAAATCCTCTCAGCGCTGTTATATTGAGTTAAAGTGTGAGCACTCCGTCTCTCTGGAGACAGCGGATTTAATAATTTCTGTGAGTGGCCAGGGAGAGGGATTGGAGATTACAGGGAGACGTCTCTGAGTTCACTGAATGTTCCCTGCAAGGTTTCGACTGGCAGAGTCTGGAGGAGTTTGCTGGTGCGGCGGACAGACAGGTATGGCAGGACACTGCAAAGCTCACCTTTGCGGAGGCAGAGAGGTAACACCGGCTTACAGTTTTGGGCAGCCTGAAAAAGCATCACGAGGATATGGGGGGTGGGGGGAAGGGTTAAGAACCTTATCTTCAGGGGCACTTTGAAGTTTTGCTCTACTGTATTTTGGGGCAGGGGAGAAAACACCCTGGCATCCCTTACGTAAGAAGTAAACGGACAGTGAATTTGCTTTTTGAAAGTGGGATCTCAAGCAGGCTTGGTTGAAAATGCTGGCGAGAACTGTGGGTGAGATAAGCTTCTTTAGCCTAGTAGAGGGTAACTTGTTAGTTAAGCTTCGTCTCTAAAAAGCATGTTCTGATTTTGTTCTGTATGTAGCCATTTCTTTCCAATATTCTTACTCACCATCACTTGCATCTCCAGCCTTTGATAATACACGTACTCTCGAGTTCACTGGCAGTATATCGATGCTAAGCAAAGGGCTGGTCCTGAGGGAATGTGACGGACTGGTGTGTCCTGTGCCTTTGGGAACAGCCGGCCTGGTCATTCTGTGAGTGTTCAGTGGAGCGGGGACTGGACACTGCAGGACCACTCCAAGGACTCGAGGGCTGGTAATGCTACCTGTATGGAGAATAAGGGCCCATGGAGGCCTGGCTTGTGTGGCCAGAGGCTGGTGGCTTCAAAGAGCTGATTTCCACCAGACACAAGCAAGACTACTTCACGCTAGGGTGACCAGACAGAAAATGTGAAAAATCAGGACAGAGGGTGGGGGTAATAGGCATCTATATAAGAAAAAGCCCCAAATATCAGGACTGCCCCTATAAAATTGGGACATCTGGTCACCCTACTTCACGCTAAGGGAAGTGGGGGGTTGGGGGAGAAGTACCTCCCAGCCCTGGTCACCCCGGGAGTGTCCTAGTGTGCGCATAAGGGAGATTTCCAAAGGCCCGAATCAGAAGGGTTTGGGATCCGACTCCCATTAACTTTCAACGGGCTCTGGGTGCTGAATGGCCATTTGTGCGTTTAAAACTCTTCCCCTCTCTTCGGAGATGAAAAAGTCAAAGGGCTTTCACTCTTTAATTAAAAACCAGCTGGAGAAGCCTGAGGCTACTGCTCTTGAACTGAAAGTGAAATGCCTGCCTGGAAGCCAGTCGCGTCTCTTGAGTTTTATTTATTGATTGTTGTAATAACCCATCCGAGAAACAGATAGGAAGAGTGTGAATTTATAACTGCATCACCTCGAGTTAATACTCCAACTTCCCTTATCAGTCTCTCCTTTATGTACACTGTAAGCGTCCTCAAAATCTCCCCTAAAACGTTCCATGCTTTGGGTTAATCATTTTTTTAAAAAGGTCCCAAGTGATTTAGCTAGGCCCTAGTTTAAACTGATTCCCAATCTCCAATTCAAAACCACCCTCAGTGAGGCCACAGTGATGTAAGCATGCTAAATTTGACCTTTGACTTTCCATTTCTAACAGCCTCTCTGACATGATGCTGTAATGACAGTTTCACTTGGAGCAAAATTTCTGAACAATGCCCTGGAGATGCTGGGGGGGCGGGAAATGCAGCCTTCCCCATTTTGACCTTCTGAGGGAAAAGTCGTGCACAGCTCTGCCAGTCAGTCAGACAAGCTATTTGATTTGCATCTTCCAGTCCCACCAAGTGAGAGCTGGCGGCTGAATTGGAATGTCATTCAAAGCAGATTGCATTTGCGGCGGAGGCATTGCATTTGTATCAAGGAGTGTAACCTTGTGCGAATGACACGGAGCCAAAAGGAGCTGTTGCATCTGCTGTCGGGGAATCAGACCTCTGGGCCTGACTGCTGCTCAGAGGAAACACAGGGAATTGCCGGACTGGGTCAGACCTGTGCTACATGTAGCCCAATATCCTGGCTCTCGTGGTGGTCAGTACCAGATGTTTCAGAGGAAAGTGTAAAAATATGGGGTAATTTGCCTGCCGTGAGTGTTGGTTTTAAAACTGAAGCAGGACGTTTTTATTTCTTCCAGAACTCTTTGTCGGCATTAACTATTACAACCTTGTTATCCATAGGCAGGGCCAATCAGAGGGGGGGCCAGAAGGGCCATTTGGCCTGGGCCTCAAGCTCAAAGGGGGCCTTAAATGTAGACACTTGTGAATTTTTTGGCATTTGATAAGTTCTGCAACTTGTTTTGATACGCGTCCCTATCGGACCAAACCGTGACCCACTCTCTCAGCTTAGAGCTGCCCATTTAAGCAAAGAAGAGAACAGACATAATTTTTTTGTTAACCGTGATAGATTTTGTCATATGAAAGAGTTAAAAATGTTCATAAATAGTCATACAAATATATTGGTTGTGATGGCACAGGATTAGACCGTGTGTCGTCGTTTTTTATTTGTATTGCGGCTCGGGGCCTCAAAAGCTGGAAGTGGCCCTGGCCTCTCTGGACCTCTGCCCCGTCCAATCCCTCCTTGAACCTTACTAAAGTCTTGGACTCTACAGCTTCTTGTAGCAGCTGTCACCACCTGGTCCAGTCTTTCTTCTCTCCATGCTCAGCAAATGCATGGCTGCAGTCAGCTCTGTTCTCGTAAACACCCATTCCCTTCCTTCCAAGAGCAGAATGCAACAGGGGCTACTGGAAAGAGAGAGAGGGTGAGAAGTGTCCGTGCTGTCCTTCTGGGGCCCACTTTGTACCTCTCTGGAAAAATGTTGTCGTCTTGCAACTATGTTCAGCCAAACTGATGACGGCTCAGCCTGAGTTCAGGAGGTAGATGAGGTTGTCTCGGGGAATTGCTAACCCTTTTTTCTGCCTGCCATTTCTGTTAGTGAAAGATATGTGAATGTTTATTTAATAGTGAATTCAGGGCTGGACTGAGAACTGTGGAGAATAAAGTTTCTTCCTTCCCCAAAAAGTAGGTAGAGTCTAGGAGGACACAGTGCAATCTCCCCATCCTGCCTCACCGGAGTCCAGTTCTGGCATGACCACCTGTAAAGATTTAAAAAGTCCTTTCTTCTTCAAGACCTATTCAATCCTTGGTTAAAAAGACAGCTGTTTGTCTAAGCAACGGGCCATCCCATTGCCAGAGCCAACAGATTAGCTTGGAGTGAAGATGCTGTCACCATTTACTGGGCAAGGGGAGAAGAAAGTCATTTACTTATGAGAATGCTCAACCAATGTACCCCATATTCTTATGACATTTGATAGAAGGTCAGGCAAAAGTAATATGCTAGTCAGCGGGGGGCTTTAAAAAATGGCCAAAGGCAGTAATCTCCTGGATAAAAAAATAACATTGACCTTGAATTCTCTGATTACTATATGAAGGATGGAGCATTGAGGAGAGGGTGAGGAGAATATATTAACTTGCATTAATGTTCTTTGGATTGCTATCAACAAATAAAAAGGCATGCCTGTGACTGTCTGTTGTAATATCTAGTAGTTTGTCTTCAGCAATGGCCCCTGCTGGATATTTCAAAGCATGGGTCCCTGTGCTTCTACTGTCACCACAATCACTATACCATGCCCCTTTTTGCAATAGCTATGTCATGGAAGAGAGATTCCTTCCAGACTCCAGCTGGTGCCATGAAGCATTAGGATTAATTTGATGGCCATCATAGAATCGTAGGACTGGATTCTGAAGAGGGCCTGAAGAGGGCATCTAGTCCTGTCCCCTACACTCATGGCAGGACTAGGTATTATCTAGACCATCCCTGACAGGAGTTTCCATCCTGGCTGGTGTAGCTGCAGACACTGTTCTTTAGGATATTTCTTGTAATACAAGGGATGACTAATGCTGTTTTGAGCTTTCTGCTGAAAGTGAAGACATTAAGAAATGAGTCCTTTGCAACAAATCACCCTTTCTCCTGGCAAAGAGGAGGCTGGTGATCACAATCTGATCACTGCAGAGCGAGTGGGAAATGCACAAGGAAGAGGGGGGCTATTCCTCCATGCGTGTGTGCATCAGCCTCATTAATATCAGCAAGAGATTCATGCATTAATAATTTCAATGATATACACACAACGCCAAAGTGAAAAGGATGTTCTGTACCAAGAAACATCAGCGGCATTAGTTATTGCCACAAAGGGTATATCCTTGTCAGCTTTGATGGTAATTTATGTTCCTAGGTCAGGCTTTTGAAGGAAGTCAGCAGAGCTGATGGGATGTATCAGCAGGAGCTGCATTTTGGAAAGTTGGCTTCCGGAGAATCTCTAGCAGCAAATCCCCTTTGGGCCTAATTCTGTCCTGGTGGATTCAGAAGGATTGTACGAGACTTACCTGCAACGATGGGGAGCCAAGTTGTTGCTCCAGACTGAATAAACGGGCCTGGGAGGGCAGCTTCTGGCTGGACTGGGCTGGTGGGTATCTGGACACCAAAGAACAGAAATGTTCCAAGTGTCACTACACACAGCATAACGGGTTTGCGGCTTTGTAAATACAGGCAACACAGCTAGCAGCTAAACCACAAGTGGACAGGATTGGGTACTGAATCAGCTCCCAAATCAAAAGTCTTTAGCACTTAAGCTAAAAGAGCTTCTCTCAGGAGCGTAACAATCGACTTCAGGATTTGCCTTAGGAGCACTCACAACGTATCCTCCCTTAGGATCAACAACCTGGAATGGACACTTACTGGTGCCAGGGCACCATGAGCACCATTGTTTCCTGCAAAAAAACCCACTGCTCACTTCTACCCCCTTTAAAGGTATAACAATCACTTCTTTCCTGCGGGCACTGCTGTGGGTGGCTGGTGCAGGTGTCACTCTGAGTGGCAGCACCTGAAATCACTACCAACGGGCAAAGAATTAGGGGAACTTGTGGAGTAGGAGATCTCGCAAAGCTGTCGACCTATTGCCTGGGGTTTGCAAAACTACATCGACTGTGGGAACCGTTATCTACCTCCCTCTAGAATGTAAACGCACTTTTATTCCAAGGAAAATACGTTCATTATTAAACAAAACCAAAGCTGTTTGGGTGCCCTGGAAAGCCTATTTCCCTTTCCCTGATGTACAGTACATGGCTCCTTTGGGTAGACAAGCTCAGGCATGTATTTGTGTGGGTGGCACTTATTTGTTCATCGGCATTTCCCTCTCTCTGCTCGCTTTACCACAGTGTCTCTGGATTCCTGGGTCATTCTCTCTGCTCTCTGCTCCATTTCACTCTTGTATTTGTGTTCCTCTTTTTGTCTTTTCCCCGTCCAGCCCCGCTACGCAGGGAGTGCATTGGGAGGAGCTTTTCACTTCAGGAGTGAAATTCACTGCTAAATCTGTGGTGCCCTATAGGGCATGTACGGCTCAGTACCTCCCAGGCGGGCAGCAGCTGGCTCCTTGCTCATCTTAGTTATGGGATGCCAAGGGGGATCAATGAGCAAGTGGTTAAAAATGGGACTAAGGCAGGGGTGGCCAACCTGAGCCTGAGAAGGAGCCAGAATTTACCAATGTGCATTGCCAAAGAGCCACAGTAATACGTCAGCAGCCCCCCATCAGCTCCCCACCCCCATCAGCCGCCTCCCATCAGCTCTCCCCACTCCCAGTGCCTTCCACCCACTGGCAGCCTCACCGATCAGTGCCTCCCTGCACCTGTTTCATGGCGTCCAGGAGGCTCTGGGGGGAAGGGAAGGAGTGAGGGCACTGCAGGCTCAGGGGAAGGGGCAGGAAGGGGTGGAGTGGGGGCAGGGCCTGTGGCAGAGCCAGGGGTTAAGCAGGGAGCACCCCCCAGGACACTGGAAAGTTGGCGCCTGTAGCTCCAGCCCCGGAGTCGGTGCCTGTACAAGGAGCCGCATATTAACCTCTGAAGAGCCGCATGTGGCTTCAGAGCCAGAGGTTGGCCACCCCTGGACTAAGGCATCAAGGGACCCGAGTTCCAACACTGACTTACAGTCTGCTGCTGGTTAAGTCACTTCCCTCCTCTTTGCCTCAGTTTCCTTATCTTTAAAACAGGGTTAATACATGTGAGGAGCATTGCAGCACTGAATTCATTAATGCTCGAGTTCCTTGGATGGAAGGAGCTGGATACTGCAAAGATGCAGCATTGCCCCTACAACGGAGCCAAGCAGCATTCACCTCCGGGGGTGAAGATGTTGAGCATAAGCATTAAAATCATGTCTCTCTATAGCACTCAGCCCTCCAGCCGCAATATAACTGGCCTTCAGCAAAAACACGAGTGGCCCCAACCTCCATAGTCAAGGACAGTGGTTTGGACTATTACTACAGACCATCAGTGGCCTTTTTTAGAAGGCGATATCGATTGTGGCATTTATTGACACCTTTGTACAGCAGAACTTTTTTTTCTTGCAAGTTGTCTGAAAAGTTATCCCTGATATTATTACTAGTCACATAGAATTGCCAGCTATTGATTGTTTCCCCTAAATCACTCAATAGAAAGCTCACCCATCAATCAAATGGTCCAATTTCAATAGCTAAGGATTGGGATTTCATTTGTGAATCCAGCCCATTTTCACGTTCTTGCTTTTTCTGAGTCTCCTCAGTAATCAAGATCCTGTTAAAATGTTTGACACTCCCCCCTTCCCCTTCCCAGCCCTACTCCCCTCCCTATCTAATCTACATCCCCACATGCAAAGATATCCATGTGCCATTACTGGGCCAGCTTCTAATCAGATTTCCACCTCTGTAAATCCAGAGTCACTCTTCTGTAGAATCACCCTAGAAGAGCACAGCTGTAAGAGCATCCTCCAGCATGGTGATGTTCATGGCATTAAAAACCTAGATAGACAGACAGGCCTGGATCCACAAAGGCACTTAAGTGCACAACCTCCAGACTCAGACACCTACATCTTGTTTTTAGACACCACCGTGATCCACAAACCCTCGCTCAGCTGCCGCCCCCTAGCCCCGTAGGCACCAAAACTCACCCACGGCAAACGTTCCTTAGGGGCGGACGTTTCTGCCTGGGGGCACTGGCCCTGCTGCCTCACTCCAGGCAATGCACGTACCCGGGGAAGGTGAGTGGAACAGCATCTGTCTCGCCTGCAGGGCCCCGCTCTGGTCGGCATATTCGGACACCTCCTCACTCCACCACACAAAACACCCGGCAGGGGGAGGACCTGGCTTATAACCTTTATCCCAGGAATGAGGGTACTCCTCTGGGACGTAGGAGACCAGGGGTTCAAGTTCCCACTCTGCCTGCTGAAGAGAAGGGGTTTGAACAGGCGCTGCCCCCGCTCAGGTGAGTGCTCTAGGCCTGAAGAAGAGCGCCATGTAAGCTCCAAAGCTTGTCTCGCTCACCAACGGTGGTTGGTCCAATAGAAGATATTCCCTCCCCCGCCTTGTCTCTCTAATATCCTGGGGCTGACACGGCTAGAACAACACTGCACTAGCCCACAGAGTCATTCACGCTCTTTCTCAGGACTAATAAATAGTTGGTTAAAGTGGAGACTGGGGGAGCCCTGCATCAGAATGGCCTATAGTTCAGTGGTTACTGCATTCACCTGAGAGGTAGCGGGTCCCTAGTCAAATCCTTTTTGTCCAGCAGGCAGAGGGGAGGTCTTGAACCAGGGGGCGGGGATATTTTATCTCCCAGGTGAGGCCCCTAAACCATTAAGTTACAGTGTAGTAGCTGTGTTAGTCTGTGTCAGCAAAAAGAAAATAAGAAAGAAAGAAATACTTGTGGCACCTTAGAGACTAACAAATTTATTTCAGCATAAGCTTTCGTGGGTTAGAACCCACTTCATCGGATGCATTAAGCTAAACCATTAAGCTAACCCACTCCTCCCAGCTCTTCTGCATGGAGCTAGAAGGCCCCTAAACACACCCACCGGCTTGGGCCCCACACCACACATGAGTTAGGCAGCAGCTTGCCTGTTTTCCCAGGTTCCTGCTTCGTGAGAAGAGCCAGGTGCCTCCTGCAGCCAGGACTTCGGCACCGAATTCCAGGGGAGGGGCAGGGTGCTTTGGACACCCCATCTCGTCGGCATCGCCCCTTCGCTAGCTTAGGTGGCTCCCCACTGCCGCCTTTTATTTTATTTAAAGAGCAGTTAGCAATGCGGCATTACACCGCCGTGGGCTAGATCTACAGTGACGACAGTTTCAAGCTTAACAGAGAGAAAGTCGCCTCTGCTCCTTGCTTCCGATTGAGAGTCTCTAGGAACATGTGTCCTAACAGGTTAGTTAGTCACAACCTCCCACAAGAAATGAACAATCAACTTAACATCACTGACTGCCCCTCCTAGCGTGCTGGCTTTGTGGATCGCAGTCTGAGGTGGCTGCATCTCCTTGCTTGTTGTATAGGGAGCCTAGGTGGCTAGTCGCAGCGTGTTCCTGTGGTATTTCTAGGAGCCTAAAAGTTAGGCCTTGTGACGCTGAGGGTTGCAACATCCAAGTCCCTTCTTGGCTCGGGGCCACAGAAATTGGGGTTTTATTAGGAGTCTTGGTTCAGGAAAACAGGTCTATGAGATCCCTGTCGGTCTCAGTGTTCCCTGGCTTGTGGCTGTAGAAGGGAGGAGAGTTGGGTTTTCTCTAGCTATCTTTCAACATCAAAATGTACAAACCCAGCAGCGAAATCTCTTCTAGAAGCTAATTTAGAGGGCACAGCTGATTAGGCTGAATTGTAGTGCCTGGGATCACCTGTCCAGCATGATTGCTGTCGCCCTGCGATTGGCCAGGGGATGGGCGGTGGCTAGCTGCACAAGGTTATACAGCAAACCCTGCGGCTGGGGTAGCTGAGTGGTAGTTCGGGGTGGGGCTGTTTGAGGAGAAGGAGACATCTGTGAGGGTTCAGATGTGCTGAGAGCACACACTGCAGTGTCGTAGGTAGGGGTGTGATATGGAGCAAAGGCAGCTCCTGCCATGAAGGGGATGTGGGCTGCTTTTTGGTGTGATGAGCAACAGTGAGGCCTCTATGGAAATTAACAAACTCAGGCTGCCTTATTCCAAATTCCTGTACCTTTGGCTTTTAATTCCTTGCACCCTCTTTTCTAGAAATCCTTTTAAGTCTATAGGGGAGCTGTCTAGCGTAAAACAGTATTTAAAGATATGAACTGAAGAAAACCCAGCAACCTCTCAGTTAGATTTCCTTATCAAATGCTTATCCTTATCGGCTGCCTTCTCTCTATTAAAGATGAACAGAATAGTTAGTCATTGCATTCAAAGCAGCCGCCAAACCAGCTTCCACACACCTCCCTTCTATGCAGCTCTCAAAGTTATTTTTGCTATAGTTCTGCCTCAGATTAATTACAGATAAGTGCAGACTAGAACAATGGTTGAAACAATGTATCCTTTTTAGTCTGCTCCCAGTCACTCCTCTAGCCAGTAGAAACACTACAGAGACAGGCATTCAAGCTTTGTACACATTCTTATGCTCTTGGAGATATTTACTCTAGGAACTCTTGGAAGCAGAGAACATAATTTACTCTACAGTAAAGTGTGGTTTAAATATAGGGCAATATGTAAAATAAGAATCTTTTAATTGCAAGATTAAATTATTGTGCAACACATTTATGAGGATTTAAATACAACTTTAAAAAGCATCTCTTTGATGGTCTATGGACCCTTTTCCAGTGTGTAAAAGCACAGTGAAAATGGAGGCAAAATAATAGCACATTTCTAATCCGGTAAAGATTAATGCACTGAACAATGAGTAAAAAGGCCTGGATTCAATACAATGCCTGAGTGTGGGGGAAAGGCTTGGGGTGGGGTTAGTGCTCGTGACTGCTAGTGTGACCTGGAGCAAGTCATTTAATCTTTCTGTGCCTCAGTTTCCCATCTGTAAAATGGGAATAATCATGCTTCCTTTGTCTATTTAGATGATAAGCTCTTTGTAATAGGGACTGTCTCTTACTGTATGAATGCACAGCACCTAGCCCAATGGGTGCTCTCTCTCAGCTGGGAACTCAAGGTGCCAGTGGAATACTAAGAGCACACAAGCCCCAGGCTGCATGCATAGCAGAAATCAGATACTTCCACTCCTATAGATCCACCAGTCAAACACACAAAATCTATCTACTGTGTTATTTATCAAACTGGGCAATTAAATGTGGACAGGTTAATTGCAGGTCTGGTCAGTAGAAATCTGAAAAGGCTTCCCCTAAAACTGCAGAGCGTTCAGTTAATTCATTGTAAGGGAGGACATGGCCCTAATTTGTGGCATAATAAAACATTAAATATTTACTCACATGGATGCTGGCTCCCTCCTAGACTCACTATGCTGGGCCACAAGAGATTGTTGTTCCTGCTGTCCTAAGTGAATGAATCACCTTGCCGGGCTGACAGATCATTTTCATTTTCTTCCCTGATACAGGGGCATTGACTTCTCTTTCAACAGAGCAGAAAAAGGATTAGCAATTCACTGGAGGAGCAGATAGCTTAGAGGTCGAAGCTTCAGGTTTGAAACCACACTGCACTCCTTGGACCCACAGATTGCAAACATAACAGGGTTAACTTGGTGTTTTCTCTTTCTGAATTACAGCCCCTGCATCCCACGGGGGTTTAGGCCCAGGATCACCCAAGGTCCTGTCTGTTCTCTGTGGGCATTAACAAACTTAAGGCACTTTTCCTAAGAATGGGGGTTTGCTCCAAAGCTAAAATGCCTTTCCCCACTGCTATTGTGCTGTGTGTTGGCTGCCATCCTCCACCCCAGCAATGGCTGCATTACACCGGGGTAGTACACATGATTATTTTCTATGAGCTAGTTTGGGATTTTTCAGTTGCCATCTGTAAAATTATTATAATTAGAACAAGTGTGGAAAACGGTGAGCCTCTTCTCTCCCTCTGCGCCCGTTCGGTGAAGAAAGGAATCAGAACCGTTCAGCTGGAGCCAGTATTTCCCCTAGAACAGCATGTCGCTGACTCCTTTGGAGCCCTCATTTACCACTTCCGAGTAGCGTGGGCAAGGTAGAGACCCCCAGCAATAACTCGTTGCAGTCCAGGGAGCAGCACAGCAAAAACAGCTGTATAAGAGAAGGTTGCTAAACGTGGCCCTGCCTCCGAGCGAGAGAAGATCGGGGGACGTGACCTGGCACTGACTGCTTCAGGGACCTGGCTGTGCCAGGGTCAATCACTGCATAGGGGTTTGCAAGGCCGTAACTGGCTGTAAGCACCTGGCTGGGCCATCGGGCCTTTCCCCCAGACTCAGGCTGAACCTGGACCTGCTTTGAGACTTAGTAGTTGGGCCATAATTAGACACCAAAGAAGGTAATTACTGAGCGTAACATTCCAGAAGGGTGCCCCTTTATCTTCGCACGGTCCCCTCGACTGCATGGAATAGCCTTGGGATACGAGTAGAGTGAGCCAAAACCTAGATAAATACTGAGATGGGTGAATGCCTTTTATTGTATAATCAGAGCGAAAATTCGGTAGCTGCAAGGCCGAAAGTTCTGCTGTCCTTTGACTATTGATTGCTGGCTCTGAGAGCTCTTAAACGGTGACTAAGCAAAAGAGTGCATGAGCACAATGGTTTGTCATGCCTAGAGAGACCTCCAGATAGGCAGCTGCTATGTGAGAACCAGCCCCATTTTTCAGTCTCAAAAAGGTTCGGCCAGCTTAAATAAGTATCTCAACGGGAGGGTGCTTATCCCAGCAGCCCTCTCCCTGACTGAGCTCTGCCTGTCTCCCATACAAAGCAGGTCAAGGGTCAGCGAGGCCACTTCTATTTTTCTCCTTCTTTTTGCTTAATAGAGAGGGAATTAAATGGTGCAATGATAAGCAGCAAGGCTGGTAGATACAAACTGAAAAGAAAGAAGGCTTTGAGGCCAGCTTATCTTCTCTTCTCCACTCCCCCAAGGTCTCACAAAGCCCAGGAATAAAAGCAGAACCAAAATAGTCTGTTTTGTCTAGTACTGTCAGGTTAAAAATACACTTAGAAAAATCAAGTTAACTGTCAAGATGCCAGGATGCAAGATGCCTGCAGCAGCTCTCAGGCTGGGCAAGATGCGGTGTTACGCTATTGTTGTAGCTACTTGTTTTTAAGCTCTAGGGGTTTGTCCATTATCCCTCATACCTTAGAACCTGATCTTTCAAAACATTTCTACTAGGCAGAGCCCTAAATGCCACGCCTTCAGTGGGACTAAGACTAAGCGCATTGGGTAGAGACCTTGTCTTTTATGGGTCTCTAAAGGATCACGCCACTTATGGTGCCATAGAAGTAAGAAGTGTGGGCAATACAGGTTTACATTTCAAAGCTCTAGTCTATGGAACGTGGCTTTGTTAGCTATTTATAAGGAATGGCCCTAATTACCATGTGCATCCTTTTCTAATACGTCTTTAAAGGTTGAATTTGGGTCATTTAGCCTGCTGGTTGCTTAACCCTTTCTGGCCCAGCGTCACAAGGGGGTGTTTGAAGGCCAAAAGAGGGGGTTCAGGAAAGATTTATTTCAGGATGGTGTCCCCATAGAGCATGGGTTGCAGTTGTTTGCTGATACCCTGTATGGGTTCCAGTGTGGGGTGATAGGTGACAACTAGGTGTCTGCAATCAGAGAGGGTTTTATTTCTGTCCTGAAGCAGGTTCTCTTTGGCTATTTGGGTGGCCCGTTCCTTGACAATATTCTCCTGGGACTGACACCACTACATCCACACTGCATATAACTGTTTAACACACAGCACTTAGTTATGTGTACAGCAAAATCATGTAAAAGTTTATTTAGCAAAGTATAAAGATTTGAGAAGTAGCAAGTAAAAGTATCAGATGTAAATGGTTACATGTCAAGTAAAATCATAACACGCCTTCTAGAGTCTAGATTTAATTGACAAGATATTGGGTTTTCTTTTTAATAAAGTTAAGCTCACCCAAAATCTTTGCAGCGTTTTCTGGCCAAGTTGGCTGTGACTCTCCTTTCATGAGACAGAACATGCTGGCAGTTCATCTCCTCGGTGAAGGTTCCCAGGTGTTCTTCTGTGTGACAGTTATACCCCGTCCCCATCACTCCAGCAACTAAACGTTCCCCATGGGCGCATATCCATCGTCTCTCGAGACTAACGGACGCCAACAAACAAATGTCACACTTGTAAACAGGATACCCCCTACTGTGTTTTGGTTGGTTTTTTCACCTGCAGATCTTCTCTCGCGTGATGTCACACTTTCTTCATTAGCATCAGGCTCAGTAATGCAAATAGACTTACAGTGTGAGACACAGTATATAGTGGGCTGCCAGAGAGCTAAGTGTCTATGACCTTCTGCCTGGTGGAAACTGTTTATCACCTTGGAGATCTGGCTTAAGAACATAGTTTTCAGTACAGATACATAACTTCTTAAATATCAGCCATCCATACATCTTGCAATGATTAGGAGAACCAGTGCATTATTGAGTATTGGAAGAGATCTTACATGCTACCCTTTGGCTAATTATTTTGTAAATATTGGACCCATAGGATGCCTGTGAAATCATATGCATCCCCTTTGCTAGCTGGCAGTAGAAGGTTCCTGGGTCACGTAATTGTAGAAAAAAGCTTGAAAATGTGATCCAAATGCGTCCTAAATGCTCAAAATGCAAATAAAAAGAACCTAAAATGTATTGTTTCCTTTTAAATCTCATACTTCTAAAGCCAATCTCATGATTCTGGGGGTCTGACTCCATGGTTTTTTAACACTTGGAGTTAATCATACTTTCTTACTTTAATAACCATTAAAAAAAAAAGTTAAATATCAGTTGCTAACAACATCTTAGACTATTAACACTATAAAAAGAGAAACCTATTAGTTTTCACAATTGATAGTCTTAGATTTTTTGCCTCGCCCTCATTTGCATAATTCTAATGACCTAGTCAGTTTCACTTTGAATTCTTAGCCCTTTTCCTGTCAGGTTCACTTTCAAGCTCTGGCACGACATTGCAATGCTCTCGCTAGAAATGCTGCAGCAGGGAATGATTTTATAGAGTTTTTAAAAATGCTTTATATAGTAATTTTAAAAGATCCTGGCAACATTTTTGGTTTGTTTTTAGGGCTCTATTTTCCTGGGGGGGGGGGGGGGGGGGGGAGCTTGTTTTTGAGAGTTGTTAATGTTACATTTATTTTTATGCAATCTAAATTTTAGGCGATTTCAGAAGGAAAAAACATCAAGAAAGTAGAACAGTTCATTTACCTGGGCCGCCCCATCCTAGCCAACAGAGACTTCAGGAAAGAAGTGACATCAAGGATAGGGAAGGTGCTCACGGCATTCGCATGGAAATTAAAGATGGTGTCAAAATAAAACTCAGAATTTTCAACTCAAACATCTCAGTACAAATCTACGGCGGCGGGAGCTGGAGAGCTATTCAAATATTAGACAGAAAATTGATACCATCATAGGACCTAATCACATCAGCCACGCCATTAGGGGCTCGTTCACCTGCACACCTGCCAATGTGATATATGCCATCATGTGCCAGCAATGCCCCTCTGCCATGTACATTGGCCAAAACAGACAGTCTCTACGCAAAAGAATAAATGGACACAAATCTGACATCAGGAATCAGAACATTCAAAAACCAGTGGGAGAACACTTCAATCTCTCTGGTCACTCAGTAACAGACCTAAGAGTAGCAATTCTTCAACAAAAAAAGTCAAAACCAGACTCCAATGAGAAACTGCTGAACTGGAATTAATTTGCAAACTGGACACCATTAAATTAAGCTTGAATAAAGACTGGGAGCGGCTGGGTCATTACACAAACTGAAATCTGTTTTCCCCTTCTGTTACTCACACCTTCTTGTCAACTGTTTGTAATGGGCCTTCCTGATTATCACGACAAAAGTTTTTCTCCTGCTGATAATAGCTCACCTTAATTGATTAGTCTGGCAACCCCCATCTTTTCATGTTCTCTCTCTCTCTCTCTCTCTCTGTGTGTGTGTGTGTGTGTGTGTGTGTGTGTGTGTATCTATATCTATATATATCTACCTACTGTATGTTCCACTTTATGCATCTGATGAAGTGGGCTTTAGCCCACGAAAGCTTATGCCTAGATAAATTTGTTAGTCTCTAAGGTGCCACAAGGACTCCTGTTCTTTTTTCATTGAAAATAAGTGTCTCTGAAAGATCCTCTGTCCCCACTAGAATTAGGACTTGTTGGACATAACTGGGGCATGTACTCCAGATGCCAACACACAGACTCCTGCAAGAATCTGTCTAGTGGAAACCAGCTGGTGTGACGAAATGAGGGTGCCCAAGAGAAACAACCCTTAGCAGGGAGGGCAGAATTGTTGATCTCAATGCCATAGAGGAGATGGAAGCAACAGCTAATGTCCGAGAGGGATGGGAGAGACTAGTTTCCGCCCTGGCATGAGAAGGATGTAATAAATAATAATTTTTAGGTCAAATTTTGATCAGTCCCTTAAGACTGGCAGAAAGCATAGAGCTGTTCGGTAAAAGAAAGAGTTGAAGATGAGTTAATGAACTGGATGTGGCTGAGTGTGTCATTCATATTAGGTGCCTGGCTTCCTCTTAGCAGAGCTACGCGCCACATAATGTTTCCTCTGGAATCTTCTCAGCCCAGTGAGCAGAAACGTTCCGTGCTCATTTTTAATGATAACAAATGTCAAATAGTGCAGACTTCCCAGCAACAAACAGACATGCAAGGGGCGCCCTTCACCGCAGGCAGGCTTGACAACTTTGCTTTCAGGCCAGCTGTATGCGTTAGACAAATGAACTGCACTGCATGTCCAGTATCACGTGCGGCCTCTCTGAGAGCAGTCAGGATAAACCGTGGCCTTACACACACGTGCTCTCCCCTGCCTCTCTGATGAAGGCCATTATTATACCTCTGCTAATATTGTCCGATTGTCTGGTTTTCTGTAACATGTTAACCACACGCCTCCATCATGGCAAACATTCTGTCACCTGTTTCATTTGGCAGCATTTCTTAGGCCAGGCTCAGATGCGGTTACATTTACCAGGCCAGTTCAGTGTTTTGAATCAGTCAATACTATTCAAACGTCATCAGGGAAGACCCTAAAGCACTACATAATATATCCACAGTTTGTGATGAGCCCAAGTTGCAGAGTTGAGATCTGGATTTAAAGTTTGACATACCCTCATTCTCTAACCTTCCCTCTATCCCCCAAGAAAGCACACATTTGGGGTGTTTGAAGCGACGGTTTTGTTTTAGCCTATAAGTGCCAGCCATGAAATTTGGATCTGGATCCTGCTTTGGAGTCAGAATTGTCTTCCCCAAAATATGGGAAGTCCCAGCTCTTGCCCATCTCTCTATCACTTGCTCCTGAAATGCACCCACTTCTGGAGTGGACCTGGCAGCTAACACCATATAACAACACTACACAACAGCTGAGGACAAGAAATAAAGAAATATGCTACTGCGTATAAAACCGCAGAAGGAATTTAGGGCAGCAGAATGTAGTTACCCAAATCTAAATTTGGCCAGGACACTTAAGCTAATGTTTTAAATCGGGAACTGGGTAACCTGGTGTTATCTTTGTATTAACACAAGTAACGGAGTAACTCCAAGAGGAACTAAAAAGCTCCTTCTCTTCTACTCAGCAACAGTAAACACACGAAAGAGCCTCCCCCCACCCCTCCCAATTAACCTTTTCTCCTCTGATCTTCCAAGTTACCACCTGTTCTGCATACACCATTGGATTCCTGGCATACACCTGATACGGTTTATCAGCGCAGCAGGTGCATTCCGCAGGACTCACCTGGAAACTTTCCTCAGCCATCAAGTGGTTACCCTGCTTGTTTCCTGGAGAGTTATGGAAATGCTGCTCCTGACCTGACCGTATATTTGGGGAAGGGAGCTGGGGGAGGGGGGAGAGTGGGACTTATGTATGCATGCCAGAACAAATCCAGTCGGAAAGGGACATTGACTTACCTGTGTAGTCCAGCGCCCATGATGGATGGTTGCCTATTTCCTGTTGCGGCATGTATCCTAGATCTGTTTTAAGACTGCCTGGGGATTTGAGGTTGGAAGAGCCTATTAATAATGCATGCGGTGGCTGAATTAAAGTAATAATTGTCCCCACAGAGTGTGCTGCATTGACATATTGGTGCAGAAAGCGACTCCTTCAATAAGCGTATTCCTTTCGCTTCCATCCTTGACATAGTTACCGTTAGTTTATTTGACAGCGTGATTCCTTTGCATTTGTTATTCATTAAGGGCCAAAGGCTCAGCACAAGCAATGGGGCTGTGTAGGGCTTTCAGGAGAGGCTATTCTACGCTGCTTTAGCAGCCTCAACATCTCCATGGTGTTGCCCCCCACTCTTTCCTAAGAGTACCAGGAATGATCCCGCATCCCAGCAAATAGCAAAGAAGCTGGCAGTGTTGGAAATTTACTGGACCGGTGACCAGTGCAGGAAGCAGATTAAGCAGCTAAAGTCGGGGAGGGGGGGCTTTTGTATCTTTGTATGAAAAGGTGTCAGTGATGCAGCCCTCAGGCCAATATACTAGTCCTCACGTGGCCCTCGTGGTGATTTGAGTTTGAGACCTCTGTACTATACTCTGCATTATGAGCTTGATTCATCCCTCATTGGCCTCAGTGGGAGACAGATTGAGCCCAGTAAGAACCTAACCTTGTCTAGCAGAGTCCCTCATGTGGCCCCACCTAGTAAAGTAACTTTTGGTGGTTTCCGCGTCACTTTCAACTTCAGCGAGAGGAATTTATCTGGAGAGAAAATCCAGGGATTCCACTGCTATTTTGTGTTCCCTTAAAATCTGGCACTCTTCAGTTAATTAACTTAGCACTAGCAATTTTATTGCCCAGACAACGTTGCCACACCAGAACCCCCGAAAGCTCCATAGTATGTTTAATGGAAGATATAATTGCAAGTTGCTTTGCTGCAGCTGTTAAAAGTAAAAGGGGTTGGGGCGGGAGGGAGTCCATTAAGACTATCTGCATTACATCATGGGGGGAAAGTTTGCTTTTATTATACATGCTAGCCCCAGGCTGAGCTAAATTGCTACTTTCATAGCTCAGCTGAGAGTGGTTATTTGAGCTTTTTTGTACTCCACTAATTTTGAAGTGAACGCTCCAGAGATGATGATGATGTGCTTCTTGAGTCAAGCTAACAAAAAGAATATTGTTGCATTCACCGATAAAGGCTAAAAAGTTTTGATTGATGGTGTCTCAGAGATGCTAACTGGATATGTTAAGTCGGGGAGAAATAGCAGCTGAAAATATTGCCTCGATCATATAATTGTCATCTCCAGGAAGTAGGCTATATGGCAGAGCATTCACTTCTCTTTCTACCATACAAGGAGGTCACTTGATGCGCTCCCAAGAAGGAAGGGTCCTTGTTTTGTCCTCTCTCCCTACCCTATTTGGTTATTGACCCAACGCACCGTCAAGCTGTGGAACTCGTTGCCAGAGGATTTTGTGAAGGCCAAAACTATAACTGGATTCAAAAAAAGAACTAGAGAAGTTCCTGGAGGACAGGTCCATCAGCGGCTATTAGCCAAGATGGTCAGGGATGCAACCCCATGCCCTGGGTGTGCCTTACCCTCTCTGAAATGACACTGCTCCTGGGGTGGGTGGGTAATCGGGGTGGGAGGGCTAAAGGCACAGAGGAACAGAGACGACATTAACGTTTTTATTGCAACCCCTGAGGACTAGCTCGTATGAACAGAGCTCATGTTTACTGCGGCAGCCACTGCCGCATGCTCAGCCTCAGGGACGGAGTGCAAAGGCGTGACAATGTGTGACATTCCTTTATCCAGCCCTGTTGCTGTAGAAGGAATGCCTGGATCCTGGTTAGCTAAACTCTGACTTGAACTTGCTGTCACGTAGGGGTCAACAGTGGTGCAGCTCTGCCCGTTGCTGGCCAGCGACGCCAGGACCGGGGATATCCCAGAGGGCAGACAAGATCCGAGAGAAATCCACACCTATTTTCCACTCAGGGCAGTGTTGAGGTTGAGCCACAGGATTGGGAGGCAGGGATCCCGCTTCCGTTCCCAGGTGTGCTGCTGACGTTGTGTGCGTCCTTGAACAAGTGGTCTCAGGCTCGTTGGGCCTCGGATTCCCCATCCATAAAATGGGAGTAATACTTTATGTAAGCGGCAGGGGTATTTTGAGTCCAAATGGATCAATGCTTGCGAGGCATATTGAGATCTCGGACGAGGGAGGGGTGTGATTGTGCCACCGTGGGCTGCTAAAATAAACAAATATTAACAGGAATTCTCTGTAAAGTCTCATTCATGCTGACTCCTGGTCCTCTCCCATCAATGCTTCTGAAGGCATGTTTAAATATCTGTTAATCAGCAACAAGGGCTACGTGGGCCAAGATTTTCAAAGAGGGCTGGTGATTTTGAGTGCCAGCTTGGGATGCCTTAAAGAGGGGCGATTTATGGAAAGGGTTGAGCACCCGTCCTCTTAAAATCTAGCTCCTCTGAAGTGCCCCGTATTGGGCACCCAGAAGCCTCTAGTCGCTTTTGGAAGCCTTAGCCTAGCTAGCGTGTCATGGGGCGATGATGTGGGATAAGCAGCATGAGACGTTTAGTCTCCAGAAAGTGGTGACGCCAGGATAATGCAGTGAGTGGCAGCAGCTCCCTTGTGCAGAGCCGGGCTCTGGCATTTTATTTGAAAGCAAGTTTGCAAGTTGAACACCTACTCGGAGCAACTTTCAACTGCACCCGCCACCGCCTGCCTGGCAATAACCCGAGCGCTCGGTGGACTTGGCAGCCTCACAAAAGTAATATTTTTACAAGGATGAACTGGTCATGAATAATTTCTCTAATGTACTGGACACAAACAGGCTCTCCATCAATATTAAGATACGGGCATCCTCTCGCTCTGGCTGTCTTCTGAGACAAACGTATTTACTGGGCACAATGCAAGGAGAACGTCATCCACTATTTATGTCTCAGCTTCACTGCTGTCCCCTTTGTGCTATCCTGGCTTGCTGGTGGAATACGAGATTGTCTTTCTGGCTCAGTGGCAGGGAGGAGCTGTCAGCGTTATTTTTAGGTGGTCTTCTGCGCCGGTAACGCTCACAATTTGCAGTGAAATCGATTATTTGTGCCCAGCATGGAAAGAGCTAGAATGTCCCCAGCCAAGCAGGGTCCTCCCTATACATCCCTTTGTCCCATGACTATCCCCCTCCATCCCCTTTATTGTGAATTTAGCACCGAGAAAGGCACCTGAGCTCAGGGGCGGCTCTAGCAATTTGGCCACCCCAAGCAGTCGCCGCCGAATTGCCGCCGCAGCGAGAAAAACGGCGGAGCTGCCGCCGAATTGCCGCCGCGGGACACAGACTGCCACCCCACTCCGGATGCCGCCACAAGGACCAACTTGGAAAGCCGGTGCCTGGAGCCGGCCCTGCCTGAGCCTAAAAGACTGAAGGCCTGTTCACCAAACAAGGACAACAGAACAGCACCAATGCAAAATCTTCTCACCTCCTGCCGTTGGCTCTCCATGTCAGCCTGGAAAGACCGTCTCAAAGGCTGAGAGGAGGGATTCCATCCGCACGACCCATGGTTTAATCCTCAGGCTCTTTGGTGTCATTGCTGATGGCATTATCTATCTCAGTTTGGCTGTAAGCTTTAGGGTTTTCCCATGCTTTGGGCTGATGGCCACCGCCACTCAGATGGAACATTATATGTGGATCCCTCCTTTGTCTGTCACCAAGGACAGCTGGGCTGGTCCCACTTCCCCCGCAAAGGTTAAATGGTCATTTGTCTCTTTTTGGACAGTTCCCAGCTTGCTAATCCGCCTTTGGCAAATCAAACTCCGCTTGGTGTCCCTATAAGATAACGGCTGATTTGCCCTGGCCCCTTTCTGGATTGCCTCAGCTGGGCTATTTTGCTTAAACCTTTTTCTTTTTCCTTTTTTTTTAATGGGGATGTTTCTACAGCTGCCTTTAAAGCAACCACCTGCCTATTGTAAAGCCCAAATGGCTCTGATCAGAAAGCTCCAAGGTGGCAACAAGCAACATATCCTGTACCTTTAGCCTGAACTGATCGCTACTATCTAAGCTGTCGCTACTTCTGTGTAACGTTCCATCTTTGTGTGATGGGGCAAACTGGAGCAGGATCACAGCTAGTCCGGCCAAACAGCACACTCAATCATGGTGCATTTGTGTTACTAAAGATTTGGGCTCTACAAACCTGCCCTCTTCATGCACTGCAAACTCTCACTGCTTACACTGGGGGTTACAAGCAAGAGGGACTATGTGATCAGACCCCAATAGGTTATGCAATAACTGACAGGCCTGTCCGTTATTGTACAGCCAGACACTCACTCATCTGTATGGACAACAAGCTGGTCTGGTTCCACACTGAACCCTTCAGGGTTCTGGCAGTTTCTGGGTGAGGTGCACTCTCCCTGTGAACCATTTTCCCCACAAGAGCATGTGTAACAACGGCCTGTTACAAAGGGTAATTTGTGAGGTCCAGAGAACAACTGAGGAAAAATTGCTTCTGCTGTCTCTGGAGTGCAGGCTGTTAAAGGGCTGAAGACTGCCTTGTTTTTCCATTTGGCTGGGGGTCCGCACTCTTGTGTAGCTGGCAGAATGGCTTTCTCATGAAATCGGTCCCATCCATCCTCATCCTCTACGTGTAAACGACAGAGTTTCTGGTTCAGGGCTTTCAGTCCAAACGAGCCTGAAGGTGGAAGATACAAAGGCTTTCAAATGAGAACACAGGAATTGCCAGACTGGATAAACCCGGCGTCCATCTAATTCAGTGTCCGGTATCCTTCAGAGGCCAACCCCGGCTGCTTCAGAGGAAGGTGCAAGAGTCTCTGCAGTTATGGAATAACCTGCAAGCAGGGAGAGTTTCTTCCTGATCATTAGTTAGAGATGGACCCATGCTCTGAAACATGATGGCTGTACCCTTCTCTAAGGTAGTGGGCTCTGTCACCAGCCCAGAAAGGAGTCAGTGCCCGGCCCAAGTCTCTGTCAGGCCCTTCCCTTAGGGCCTAGGTTATTAACGCCAACTCAAAATGTAGGCAAAATATCCAAACAAAGCAGTTCCTCTGCCCCCCATGGGCTAGGCTCCCAGAGGCATTTCCCCTTGCTTCTCTCCTGCTGAAAGCAGGACACCCCTTTCCCGTCAAACCCCCTGATTCGGGGCTCCCGCAGCTCCTTTCCAGCTGAGCTCTCCCAGCTCTCGATAAGGGTCACCTGACCCCTTCCCAGCTGGGTCGGATGATCCAGCAGGGTTGGCAGGTGCCAGGCCACGTGCCCCTGAAAGGAGGGAACAAACCTGTTACACCTCCCCAAACACTTTTTTTTAACGTTACTTGAAGAGATTTGCACTGGAACCCGCCATTTTTATTCATTTCCCCCTTCCTCCATCACTACCTGTTCCGCTCTCCACAAGAGCTTCGGGACTTTCAGGGAAACTGCTTTACGGGTTCAAAAGCTTTTTAGAGAGCAGATCCAGAGGGACATAATTTTCTTTCCCACCTCATGTAATTTTCAAGCTCGTAACATTGCCCTCTGCAAGAACTGAGGAGACCCAGTGTTAGAAGAGAGGTACGTTTCTAAGGATAATGAAAAGAAAGACTCCATTATGAAGAATCATCATTATTCTTTGTTCCAATGAGCACTCAGAGACTAAGCCTGGCTGGCAGAAAAGTAGGACCAACTCATTAGGACTTGGATCGTCCATTTGCATATAAATCAACCTTCTAAACTAGCATCATGGGAACCCAGGACTTGAGCCAAGGAGTCAGACTGCCCAGCAGACCTTCAGACACTTGTATCTTAATATGACATCCATTGTATCTACACCCCAGTTTTAATATCGCTTCATTCTATCTCAGAAAAATGAGTGAAGATTGGCTGTTCCTCTGAGTGCTTCCCTGACTTTTTGCCACTGCACCCTGGGCTCCAACTCAATTTCTGCAGCTTCCTTTGGGCTTGTTTTCTGCTCACAACTGTTTTCCATTCTGGAACATTGGTAGGATATTGCTGAGTTTTGGCAGGACTTGTACTCTATAGTTTGCAATTACTAGGAAGGCCAAATTTTAAAGGACACTCAACACCAGTTTCCACATATATGCTGTTTGCATGCGCAGATCATTTGCATCCCCAATTTTGTCATTCTACGATCTTTTGTGCATGTGATCGTGAGACCACATGATTATGAGCTAGACCTTAGGGAGCATGTCCTTCCTTCGGAGAGCTGATGTATGGAATAGTCAGCCTCCTGGTCTGCAGAGAAAAGAGAGAGTCAATTTGTTAAAGCAAAACTGGATATATTGCAAGCTGGATGTAAACATCAAGGTCAGAGAAGAATTGTTTGGTGTGTTCCAAGTGGTCATAACTAGGAAGAATGGGATGAAATTGTGCACAGGAAAGTTTCAACAGCAGGTTAGAGAAAATGTCCTGGTGTAAGTAGAGCTAAGCGGGAATCCCGCAAGAATTTCTGAGATTTCAAAATTTTTTCCCATCCCTTTCCAGGATAGAAAATTTTCATGAACCAAAACTCTGTGGAAAAAAAATTCAGATCAGATCAATTGAAACATTTCATTCAATAATTTTAAAACATTTTGTTTTAGATTTTGACCTTTAAAAGTGTCTTTTCATATTTTATCTTAAATTAACTTAAATTTCTAAATGGAAAAGTCATTTTGACTCAAACCCCAAACTTTTTCATTTCTAAAATGTCAAAATGCGAAGTTTTGAAAATGTCAAAACTTTTTTTTTTTTCCTTCAATTTTTTTAAAATGAGAAATTCATCAAAACTGATTCTTTCTACAAACTGTTTTGGTTTCAATGGATCAACATTTTCTGATGGAAAAAATATTTCATCGGAAATTTCCCAACCACTTCTAGGTGCAAGATCTATTAGAAGATGAAATGATCTCTGATGATAATTACTGAAAGCCCCATGCAACTGGATGGGCTGAATTTGCTCAGAACCTAAAGCCATCCTGCTCCGGTAGTGGGGACGGAAAAGAGACCTTTTTCGTATGTCATTCCCATGGTTCTATGCAGCTGCCACAAACTGGGTGATGCAATGGTTGGTCTATAGGTTTTCTCAGTCCCTGAATTCTGGGTCTGGCCCTGGAATCTTTACCCCATCCTCAGGTCACAGTTCCCACTTGCTACGGGATCGGGTTCTCGGTGCCTTTCAGTGAAGTTCCCAAACCACACCAAAGCAATTGAAGATTTCAACCAGCACCAAATGAAAACACAGCAGTACAGCCTTTGATTGAAAAATGCTGTCCCTCTTCTTACTAGATAAATATATATTTTGTAATCCTTGATGCCAGCTGGAAAAGCAAATGTCTCCCAAACACATCTTGTTCAATTAAAAAAAAAAATCACTGCATTAGACCATTGAAAAGTCCAGTCATGACCTGTGGGTGGGTGCCCATCTGATAAGAGTTAGCCTGGATTGTGAAGGGCTCTGGACAGGTTTGTTAAGTTACACAACATGAGTCTTTCATGGCATAGTGCGAAGGTGGGTGTGCAGAATACAGTATGAAACAATAAGGCTAGGGAAACACGCAGAGGCTGCACCCCAACAGCTTTGCAGCATGTGCAATCATTTACAGCGGCAGTGGGGATAAAACTCACATCCTCCTGCTAAGAAAGCACCGGCCCTTGTCACATGGGATAAAGGAGAATCCCCAGTAGCTGTGGGCCGTCTATAGAACCCGTGCCATGACACTGAGCGCAGGGCAGGGCAGGGATGCACACGTCCACCGGCTGTGTTGTGATAATATTATTCCCCGATACACGTGCTCAGTTTATTTTCTTCGTTTTCACATAGCTTGATTCCGCATTTACCCATTTGTGGGGTCAGCAGGTGGTAACCCAGCGCACCACGACAGTAGATGCAGTAGACTTTATGCTCTAGCTAGCCAGGCCCATCGTAAAGTACAGGGTAACAAGGCTAATGCTTCGCACTTACAGGAAGTGCCTTCCAGCTGAGGATCTCACAGCACTGCACAATCGTTAATTAACCCTAACACAGCAAATCAATTGCAGGGTGGTTAAGAGACTTGCCCGAGGTTTTAGCAAGTCAATTGCAGAGGTGGGAATAAACCCTAGGAGTCCTAGCTCTGCCCGGCACTAGACCCCACACTTTCTAGCACTGTACTGAGCCGAGAGAAGGCAGATGCAGTTAACTGTACTGACTGTAACCCAGGATTTTCCTTTTCTTTCCCCCCTGTTAAATCTAGCACATTTAAGGATTTCCTTTTATGTGATATGCAGCCTTAAATCGGACGGACAGGATGTAATTCATAAGAATTCCTTTAGCAGCTAAAGCACTGTAGCTCAGGAACAGAATCTTTCATAGGAAAGTGTCTTGGGAAATCCTCTTGCTGAGTCATCTGCTGTGCAAATGACATTTGTTATGTAACCTCCAGTTATGCATGGGTGCCAAGGCTTGCTTTTGCTCTAATGGCTTCATAAATTGGAAATCCTAATTCATTTGATTAACTAGCTCTAGGGGAAGCTTCAATTTCATTCTCTCCCAGCCTCTTTCTCATTCCTCTGTCTCTGATTCCCCCCACACACACACTTTTTTTTATGCGACTGGCTTCTGTAGATGATGGTGCAGAAGAAAGGCATTTGGGCAGATGAGAAAGTGGATTTTACTGCTGGGGTAGAGCTGAGTGGAAGGAGCTATTTTGCATTTGATGGTGCTTGCTAGCCGAGCACATACAAAAAGAATCCCCTGACAGCTATCTCAAACACGTGTGTCCTCTGAACATCTCCCTTGATTTGTCCCTCATCAATCGGCTTTTCCAGGTTTCTTTGTGTTCTTGATAATTTGCCTACCTTTCCCTAATGTATTCGTGTTGGTGCAGAGCAAAATAAAATTGTGTGTTCTTCTTTTGATTTAAAGGGGCACTGACAACTTGAAATCACACTTCCCTTCTTAATTTTGTTTCACCTGCTATTGTTACAAGTAAAACCTAAAGCTTGCTGTCACGGAGACAGTTAGAGAAACAATTATTTTGCTCTGTTTTTTCCAGTTTATTTTTCTTTCATCATTTGACAGCACTAGCTGCATAATCAGTTTCACTCCAGTCAGTTTCTCCTATCTGTTTGGGTCTTTCAAGCAGCAACAAAAGAGAGAGTTGATTTGTTTGTTGGTTAGTTAGTTAAATCTCACAAACCGGCAGAGGTGCAGAGGCAGGTACTAAATTGTCTAGATACCAGACGGGCGTATCTCTCGAGAGACACTGCCAGATAGTTTACAACAAAAATATATAGTCTGTTCTTTTTTAAAATGGAGGGTTAAAGGAACTAATTGGGTGTTAACCTACCATGCAACTATCACACTGGTTCCCGGGCTTCTATGTTAATGGAAGAATTTATTTGGAAAAACCTTGACATTAAAATAAAAGACCCAACCAAAGCAAATTGTATTTTTGATGTTCTGTATACTTTAATCTGCACTGCTTAAAATCCAAATAGAACAATACTCTAACTAGTGCACTTTAGGATTGTTGTGGAAAATTAACCACATGTTGTGTTTGGATCAGAATCGCCTGAGGCTCCTTTATTTTATTCGAGCATATATGCAAGGAGAGTCAGCATAGCCCCATGCAAGGTGGCAAGCTGCTCTGCCCTCCTTAAACTTTAACCAGCTTATAAAGGTTAAACCACAGACAAATTACACATACTTTCGTATTAATTACCTTATTTGGAATACATTGCAAAATCAATACAGGTCAAAAGCAAAGCCAGCAAAATGAGCATTTTCCATATTTAGGCTTTTCCTGTTGTTCACTGTCTACCCTTTTTCCTAACTGCAGTTATCTATTTCTTAAACTTCTGCTATTGCAAATTGTTCTATCTGGGGACTTTTCCACTTCTGCCTCCCCCTCCTTCCTCCTATACACAGAGACAAGCTGAACCAAAGTTCAACACAGCCTAGACACAAGCTTATCCAAAGTTTTAAGGCCTACACAGCTTGGCCAAAGTCTTGGGCCCCCCAGATTTTCCTTCACAGGATCAAATAGATTAAACCACATCAGGCAAGATTCCTTATCCAAATGGAGTGAAATGTGAACAATTAAAAAAAACCTTTCAGGTTTAGCACTCAAAGATGCGTAACGGTAAACGACGTGGATAAGGAAGTTTTATACAAGATGGGAATTAAAAAACATACTGAGATGGGCCAGTTCAAATCAAGCACTTTAGTAGCTGCTTCTGCCTTCATCAGTGAATTAAAATAATAGGCCAGCAAGTTCCCTGTGGGACTGATTGAGGGAACAGAGCAGAAGGAGACTCCACTGATTGGAAGGCATGAGATGCACAGTCCTAGGGATGGGGGTTCCACGACCACCACTCCCAAGAGGAGGAGGAGGGTGGTGGTGGTCGGGGACTCTCTCCTCAGGGGGACTGAGTCATCTATCTGCCGCCCTGACCGGGAAAACCGAGAGGTGTGCTGCTTGCCAGGGGCTAGGATTCGTGATGTGACGGAGAGACTGCCGAGACTCATCAAGCCCTCAGATCGCTACCCCTTCCTGCTTCTCCACGTGGGCACCAATGATACTGCCAAGAATGACCTTGAGCGTATTACTGCAGACTACGTGGCTCTGGGAAGAAGGATAAAGGCGTTTGAGGCGCAAGTGGTGTTCTCGTCCATTCTCCCTGTGGCAGGAAAAGGCCGGGGTAGAGACCGTCGAATCGTGGAAGTCAACGAATGGCTACGCAGATGGTGTCGGAGAGAAGGGTTTGGATTCTTTCACCATGGGATGGTGTTCCAAGAAGAAGGAGTGCTAGGCAGAGACGGGCTCCACCTGACGAAGAGAGGGAAGAGCATCTTTGGAAGCAGGCTGGCCAACCTAGTGAGGAGGGCTTTAAACTAGGTTCACCGGGGGAAGGAGACCAAAGCCCCGAGGTAAGTGGGGAAGTGGGATACCGGGAGGAAGCACAAGTAGGTGAGTGCAAGAGGGGAGGGCTCCTGCCCCATACTGGGACAGCAGGACGATCGGTGAGTTATCTTAAATGCCTATACACAAATGCAAGAAGCCTGGGGAACAAGCAGGGAGAACTGGAAGTCCTGGCACAGTCAAGGAATTATGACGTAATTGGAATAACAGAGACTTGGTGGGATAACTCACACGATTGGAGTACTGTCATGGATGGATATAAACTGTTCAGGAAGGATAGGCAGGGCAGAAAAGGTGGGGGAGTTGCGTTGTATGTAAGAGAGCAGTATGACTGCTCAGAGCTCCAGTATGAAACTGCAGAAAAACCTGAGAGTCTCTGGATTAAATTGAGAAGTGTGAGCAACAAGGGTAATGTCGTGGTGGGAGTCTGCTACAGACCACCAGACCAGGCGGATGAGGTGGACGAGGCTTTCTTCCAGCAACTAACAGAAGTTACTAGATCACAGGCCCTGGTTCTCATGGGTGACTTTAATCACCCCGACATCTGCTGGGAGAGCAATACAGCGGTGCACAGACAATCCAGGAAGTTTTTGGAAAGTGTAGGGGACAATTTCCTGGTGCAAGTGCTGGAGGAACCAACTAGGGGAAAAGCTCTTCTTGACCTGCTGCTCACAAACAGGGAAGAAATAGTAGAGGAAGCAATAGTGGATGGGAACCTGGGAGGCAGTGACCATGAGATGGTCGAGTTCAGGATCCTGACACAAGGAAGAAAGGAGAACAGTAGAATACAGAGCCTGGACTTCAGAAAAGCAGACTTTGACTCCCTCAGGGAACTGATGGGCAAGGTCCCCTGGGAGAATAACATGAGGGGGAAAGGAGTCGAGGAAAGCTGGCTGTATTTTAAAGAAACCTTATTGAGGTTGCAGGAACAAACCATCCCGATGTGTAGAAAGAAAAGTAAATATGGCAGGCGACCAGCTTGGCTTAACAGTGAAATCCTTGCTCGTCTTAAACACAAAAAAGCAGCTTACAAGAAGTGGAAGATTGGACAAATGACCAGGGAGGAGTATAAAAATATTGTTCAGGCATGCAGGAGTGAAATTAGGAAGGCCAAATCACACTTGGAGTTGCAGCTAGCTGGAGATGTTAGGAGTAACAAGAAGGGTTTCTTTAGGTATGTTAGCAACAAGAAGAAAGTCAAGGAACGTGTGGGCCCCTTGCTGAATGAGGGAGGGAACCTTGTGACAGAGGATGTGGAGAAAGCTAGTGTACTCAATGCTTTTTTTGCCTCTGTCTTCACAGACAAGGGCAGCTCCCAGATGGCTGCACTCCGCAGCACGGTATGGGGAGGAGGTGACCAGCCCTCTGTGGAGAAAGAAGTAGTTCGGGACTATTTAGAAAAGCTGGACGAACACAAGTCCATGGGGCCGGATGCACTGCATCCGAGGGTACTAAAGGAGTTGGCCGATGTGATTACAGAGCCATTGGCCATTATCTTTGACAAATCATGGCAATCGGGGGAGGTCCCGGATGACTGGAAAAAAGCTAATGTAGTGCCCATCTTTAAAAAAGGGAAGAAGGAAGATCCGGGGAACTACAGGCCAGTCAGTCTCACCTCAATCCCTGGAAAAATCATGGAACAGGTCCTCAAGGAATCAATTTTGAACCACTTAAAGGAGGGGAAAGTGATCAGGAACAGTCAGCATGGATTCACCAAGGGCAAGTCATGCCTG
This sequence comes from Chelydra serpentina, assembly GCA_037349315.1. Lineage (NCBI taxonomy): Eukaryota > Metazoa > Chordata > Testudines > Chelydridae > Chelydra > Chelydra serpentina. Next base: position 44,786,410 of record JBAIAC010000023.1, read on the forward strand.
ACTAACCTAATTGCCTTCTATGATGAGATAACTGGCTCTGTGGATGAGGGGAAAGCAGTGGATGTGCTATTTCTTGACTTTAGCAAAGCTTTTGATACAGTCTCGCACAGCGTTCTTGCCAGCAAGTTAAAGAAGTATGGGCTGGATGAATGGACGGTAAGGTGGATAGAAAACTGGCTGGATGGTCGTGCTCAACGGGTAGTGATCAATGGCTCCATGTCTAGTTGGCAGCCGGTATCAAGTGGAGTGCCCCAAGGGTCGGTGCTGGGGCCGGTTTTGTTCAATATCTTCATCAACGACCTGGAGGATGGTGTGGACTGCACCCTTAGCAAGTTTGCAGATGACACTAAACTGGGAGGAGTGGTTGATACGCTGGAGGGTAGGGATAGGATACAGAGGGACCTAGACAAATTAGAGGATTGGGCCAAAAGAAATCTGATGAGGTTCAACAAGGACAAGTGCAGAGTCCTGCACTTAGGATGGAAGAATCCCATGCACTGCTACAGACTAGGGACCGAATGGCTGGGCAGCAGTTCTGCAGAAAAGGACCTAGGGGTTACAGTGGACGAAAAGCTTAATATGAGTCAACAGTGTGCCCTTGTTGCCAAGAAGGCTAACGGCATTTTGGGCTGTATAAGTAGGGGCATTTCCAGCAGATCGAGGGACGTGATTATTCCCCTCTATTCGGCACTGGTGAGGCCTCATTTGGAGTACTGTGTCCAGTTTTGGGCCCCACACTACAAGAAGGATGTGGATAAATTGGAAAGAGTCCAACGGAGGGCAACAAAAATGATTAGGGGGCTGGAGCACATGACTTATGAGGAGAGGCTGAGGGAACTGAGATTGTTTAGCCTGCAGAAGAGAAGAGTGAGGGGGGATTTGATAGCTGCTTTCAACTACCTAAAAGGGGGTTCCAAAGAGGATGGATCTAGACTGTTCTCAGTGGTAGAAGATGACAGAACAAGGAGTAATGGTCTCAAGTTGCAGAGGGGGAGGTTTAGGTTGGATATTAGGAAAAACTTTTTCACTAGTAGGGTGGTGAAGCACTGGAATGGGTTACCTAGGGAGGTGGTGGAATCTCCTTCCTTAGAGGTTTTTAAGGTCAGGCTTGACAAAGCCCTGGCTGGGATGATCTAGTTGGGGTTGGTCCTGCTTTGAGCAGGGGGTTGGACTAGATGACCTCCTGAGGTCCCTTCCAACCATGAGATTCTATGATTCTATGATTTAGGTCTGGTCTGCAGGGGCAACTGGTATTCAGCTGTCGGTGTGACAGGGTAATGTCAGGGCTGGAGATGTGCTGGGACTGAAGGTACCTGGGACCAAACCCTGGTCTTCATGCTCAACCCAAGGCAATAGGCCGCATGTAAGGAGCTTTCAGAGACTCTGCAATGGGGGTTAGGGGACAGGCACTGAACAAGGCAATGTATCCACTGCTGCGACTTTCGAGCTGGTCCCAGGGAGTGAAGACCCCTCACCACTGAAGCCCCAGTGAAACACAGAGTTGCGCAGAGGTAGGTGGATAACATTGGGTAGACTCCCCAGTCTCACACAGGTTCTGCAGTCAAACGGGGCTGGCACATCCCCAGAAGCAGAGGTAGGGTTTTCTCCCCAGGCTCTAGAAGCAGCTGACGTCACGTTGTAGTGCGGCTAGTTGCCTGCGATCAATTGTCCACCTGCAGTTGTGTTAAATCCAACAGCTGCCGGAGCAGCCGGTTGTTGCATCTAACGTTTGGCTTCAGATCTGTAATCAGTGTATTTGTCTACGTTTCTGATAAATGCATGTATGTGTGTTTGTCGGGGGGGGGGCGGGGGTTCTGATGCATTATCGTTGTGAAATTGAATATTGATTCATTTTGCTTGGATGGCTTTGTAAGTCCTAGCCTCCATTTGTGGCCCTGAGACTTTGCTAAGGGTGCAGTGACAAATTTGCCCATGCTCCAGTTAAGGGAGCTTTCTTTAGTGGATTTATCTTCCAATTTGAATGGGACTCTCCAGCAAGAACTCATTGGTGCTGTTTGGTGGTTTATTGGTGAGTTACTGTTGTCTCTGCTGGGCCACATTCTCCACTTATTTACACTTGAGCAATTCTTTTTAAGACCTTGTGCACACAGGAAAGGTTTCAGCTTATGCTCCAATACCTCTGTTAGTCCATAAGGTGCCACAGGACCCTTTGCCGCTTCTACAAATCCAGACTAACACGGCTCCCCCGCTGATACTTTCTTTTCAGTATAACCTAAGATGTGAATTTAAACCAATTATGTAGTTATATGGGTTATGTTGCTTGGAAATGGATTTAAGCTAAATTGGAAAAAAAGCAAACCTCTCTTACACTGGAATAAGAGCTTACACCTGGTGTTTTTTATTGACATTACTATACCTGTATAGCTTATTGGTATAACTGGTAAACATTTCCCATTCAAACGATGACTATAAGTCGATGGAGTGTGAGAGAATTAGATTTGTAATTCATAACGTGCCCTCTAGATGGCACCTGCGTGTTGAGTCCATCTTGGCATTTATAACATGCCCATCATAGAGAACTAACTGGTAGGTTTTCATTTTTCAACCATTTCCAAGAAAAAAATGTGCAATTGTCTTTATTTCAAAGTGTTCTAAGTGGAGCTTGTTTTAGTTGTTCCTTATCCCACGACTTTTAGCTGTATTTTTTTTTTCTGAAATTTTTGTTAGAAATGTTATTGAAAATGATTATTGAATTTGTTTGGTTAATTCTTCTCTGAGTCATGGCCTGGCAGGCTCTTCCGTGTCTTCCTTCATAGTGGACACTGCCTCTCACTTTGCATTTGTCAAACAACTGTCTCCGCTCCTTCCAACAGTCTTGTTCCATGCAGCATTTCAGAAACGGCACTACATTTTTTTACCACCTCCAGTTGGTCTTGTCACCTAGTGTATTCGGCGTCTGAATGGGCTGATCTGCTCTGGATTTTAAGCTCAGGGGCAGAGACCCTGGAGCCTGGTTTTCAATGGAAATCCTCTTGATTCTCACCAGTGTGAGACCAGCGTCCATCAGCATGTTGTTTTCCGTTAATCGACAGCTTGTTTGGTGCTTCGCGATCAGTAATTGCTCATTAATTTCCTGGATCATATTAATCTTGGGTGACTCCATGGGAATCAATGTAATTATCCTTGGGATGAATTTGGCCCGTTGTGTTTAACTTGTACCTGTATGGGGGGGGCATCCACTAATGGTATTGAGGAAAATTCCAGTTTCTCCCATTAACTCTTCACAACACGTATCAGGTGGCTTATCACAGATGCACTGGTCTATAATATTCCTCCTTTTGACTGGGGCTTTGCACAGTACATTGACTCTTGAATTAATGTAGCCTTGTAAATGGGGACTCTGCCTTTCGGTGCTTTTTAGGCCCCCCCCCCCGTTAAGGCTGTGGAAAAGTGCTGGTTCTTGCTGACATCTTGCATCTTTCATGGAGATTGACACTTGTAGTTCTGGTGAGTCTTTTGTTTGAGGCTTTGTTACTTCACAGGTGGACAAGTTGATTCTCATCAGTCACATTGAGAGAGAGCGGATGGGAAAAGTTTACAGATAGCATCAAAGTAAAGACCGCCAAAATGTCTGGGCCCGTCTCTACTAAGGAAAAGCAGTCAGGGAAGCAGCATCTGCATTTGCAAATCCTTAGGCAAGAACCCTCCACAAACACCCTCTGTGAGGAGTATCTGGCTTGCAAATGGACCAGATAGTGTGTATCAAATATTCTCAGGCACCTTCTTTGCCTTCCTCCAGGCCACCTTCTACTTATGGCAACAGAGTGTCTTAATAGGGAGACTGTTAAATGAGCTATTTGGTATAGGTGGGGCAGGTAGCACAAAATTTGTACTGACATGTCATACCCCCCAAATCCAAGCACAGATCCTGGTCTGAGGGTTTGGGTTAGCTCAATTATAATGATAAGGAGCCTGTCTCTGTTGTCTATGTCCAAGATGAGCAGTTTAATAATGATGATGATGATGATGATGATGGGGACAGGTCACTCATACAGAGCAACCGGGATCACTTGGTGAGGTGGGCTCATTTGAACAACATGCATTTTCATGTCGCCAAATGCAAGGTCATACATCTAGGAAGAAAAAGTGTAGGTTCCACTCACAAGATGGGAGACAATATCCTGGAACCAATGGTGTTACCCCTGCATAAAACTAGCAGGAGACTGGAATCCGGCACGGAGGATTGATCCAGCCAGTATGACAATGGCTACGTTTTGACACATGCGTCAGTATTCATTCTAGTATGTGAGGGCCTAGAGGCCTCGACTTAGGTCAGGCCCACGTTGTGCTGGGCACTGTACAAACACCGAGTGAAGGGTTGTCCTTGTCCCGACTAGACAAGGCAGATGAAAGGTGGGAGGGGAATCATAGGCACAGAGGTAAAGTGATCTGAGTCTGCTCCATCCCAGACCAATGCCTAATCCACTAGACCAAGCTGCCTCTTAAGACCAAGGCCTTTCTTCTTTCTTCAGGGAATTTTATCAGCTTATTCCTGAGCAGAGATCTGTAGTTTATCCACAGAATAAAAACAGTCCAAGTGGTTGTTTCCAGACAGCCACATTTTTCTGTGCTGCTACTAAGCCTCTCTTGAGTTCAGCTGCTTGCTGGAATGACTGAGGGGCTGTACGGAACAGCAAAGCGATAGGGCTAATTGCCGAGAAGATACCGTACCGCACGCGACGTTTGGAGCTCTCTGACGGCAGTGCAGCTGGGCCAAGGACAAGTAGCAATCATCATGTTCCCTTCCAGGGCCGGATCCAGGCACCAGCTTTCCAAGCTGGTGCTTGGGGCGGCATCGAGAATGGGGCGGCAGTCCGAGTCCCTCAACGGCAATTCGGTGGCAGGTCCGCCGCTCTTCCCGCCGCCGAATTGCCGCCGCGGGACTTGGACTGCCGCCTCATTCTCACCCGCCGCAGCGGCAATTCAGCGGCGACTGCTTGGGCCGGCAAAATTCCTGCAGCAAAATGGAGCACAGAGGGTCTCATTGATCTCAGAATCCTCTTGTAAGCATGGAAGTGTCGGTTCCTGCACTGGCCTCTAGGAAGACTCGATGAGAACAGGGCGTCTCCGTCTCTAACGTCCGTGATTCTCTGAGAAGCTGTCAGCCTACAGATAAGTTTGGATCGTTCCTGAAGGTTCCAAGATGACAAGGGAACGTAAGTCTTGTCCTACGGCTCAGGCCAATGGTCCATCTAGTCCGGTCTTCTGGCTCTGACGGTGGCCAGGGCCCGATGCTTCAGAGGAAGGTCCAAGAGACTCTATAATGAACCATTATGTACACAGGAAAATTTCTTCCCAAGGAGAGTTGCTCAGTGGTCAGTTTCCCTGAGGGTCCTAGAATTCATTTTATCCTGTCTACAGATGATCTCATTGTTCATATAAATGTTGAGACTTGCTGATTACATTGGTTTCCATGGGATTTTTGTGATTGTTTTTGTCTCTCTAGGTACTTCTATGCCCCACCCCCTTTCCGTAGTTACTGAGCACCTCACAATCTGCAATGAATTTATGCTCACCTCATCCTTGGGAAGCAGGGCAATGCGATTATCCCCATTGCACGGAGGAAAACTGAGGCAAAGAGAGGCTAAGGGGCTTGCCCAAGGTCACACAGCAAGGGTGTGGTGGAGCAGAGAAATTAACCCAGCCCCCAGGCTAATGCCTGAGCCACTGGACCATCCTTTTTCCTCTGTCAACCTTTAACATTCTCATTGGGATTGACTACTAGGAAGGCTTGAATTGGGGCCGTAGTCTGTTACCTCCTGCTCAGACGTGTTTTGTTTTTGTTTTCTCCAGGGACTGCTATCGGACCTGCCAACCCAATATGCATTTATAATTTTTGCATAACATGCAGGTTCTGTGCATGACCCTGTCTCAGAAAACAAGCAGCCGTCGTTTAAAAAATCAATGAGTCCTTGTTTATTTAAATGACCCTTTCATTCTTTTTCTTTTCTTTTGACAAGGACTGTGTTCTAGAACTCCCTTACTCTTGTGAAACAAAGGTAATGAGCCAGAGTGGAGTAGAGGCACCGTCTATAAAGGCTAGTCTGTGGGGGACGGGGAAGGGAGGAGAGAAATATACGTGAACAATTACCACAGCTGCTATAATCATCAAAACAAAACAAAACCAACAACCAAACCATGGTTTCCCCAAACTTCTAATTTCCCAAACTTCAAAGGAAATTCTTGCCTTGGATCTGGGTTCTATCATTAGGGTTTTTCTCCTGTACACACACAGCATGTTGTCCTTTTATTTTAGATCAAGAGAAACAACTAAAACCAAGACAGAACAAAAGGACAGTCTTCATGAGGGAGAGAGCACAGCGTGCTTATCTCCTCTACAATATGCTGCATTCCCTTTTAAATCTCTAAGGAGCCGCAGGCATTGGCCATGTTGTGTTCCTAGGAGAAGTCCACAGAAAACAGAGATTCATCAGTTACTTACACCACAGGTTTTCTTACTAAAAATATAAACGGAGACAAGCCCCAGGGCAGGACCTGAACATTTTCCAGAGTATAGTGATATTCAGAACTGGGCTTTGTTTTGTCCTGTGATTGGGGATTGGCACTTTCCCCCTCCATAGTTAGGATGGCAGCAGTTTCTCCTTAAAGCTGAATTTTGCAGCACTTCCAAAATCAACACAAGAAACAAAACAAAAAATCAGGTTTGTTTGAAACATGGCAGGGCAGGTCCAAGCCCGGGTAGACTTTATGGATAAAGTTTGAAGTCGTTTGAAGAAGCAAGTGCAAAGATAGGCACCCTACAACATGCGCTGTTTTCAAACTTGCAAATCTCTTCCAAGTCTGTTTGCACACAGCGAGGGGGGGAATGGTGCATAGGGGACAAATGAAATGTACTCCCTCAGCTTCCGCTGCCGAGACCTAGCGAGCGCCATCACGGAGAGAGCCTAACATCTCAAATAGGAACAGTTTTATTAAACCTTTTTAAAAGGAGGGCGTGCTGGTGATCCACTCGGATGGCTGGCATGGGGGCGCTGACTCCACAGCTGAGATCTTATCTTCACTACTTGAGAGCTGCAATTACCAGCACATCCCCCACTCCCTCTGAACCCACAAGGGCCAGGGAAGGCTAGGTGGTGGGGCTGGGGACCAGTGCTTAATATGTATGAAAGAGGTGCCCGGCTCAAGCAATTTTTTAAAACTTTCATAACTGATGCAGCAGGCCCAGAGGTGCCGGGGCTTTGAACCGCCAGGCCCGGAGGTGCCGGGGCTTTGAACCGCCAGGCCCGGAGGTGCCGGGGCTTTGAACCGCCGGGCCCGGAGGTGCCGGGGCTTTGAACCGCCGGGCCCAGAGGTGCCGGGGCTCTGAACCGCCGGGCCCGGAGGTGCCGGGGCTCTGAACCGCCGGGCCCGGAGGTGCCGGGGCTCTGAACCGCCGGGCCCGGAGGTGCCGGGGCTCTGAACCGCCGGGCCCGGAGGTGCCGGGGCTCTGAACCGCCGGGCCCGGAGGTGCCGGGGCTCTGAACCGCCGGGCCCAGAGGTGCCGGGGCTCTGTACCGCCGGGCCCGGAGGTGCCGGGCTCTGAACCGCCGGGCCCGGAGGTGCCGGCCTCTGATCCGCCAGGCCGGGAGGTGCCCGGGCTCAGCCCTGCACAAATGTCCCCCCTGCTGGGGACTGTTGCTAACAGCTCAGCTCCTGTTGCAGATACTCAGTGAACTCCCAACGTTCAACAGCTCAGAGTCCAGGTTTGACAAACTAGACCTGGTTCCTTGGCTGGGTGTAGTGACTGAGGACTGGGCTTGGAGTGTTACTGGAGGCCCCCAGGGGCTGGAGGGGAGAGGGTGGCATTACTGAAGCACATCTGTATGGGGCATGGCAGGGGGTGGGGGCAGAGATGGCAGACGGGCAGGATCAGTTACAGCACAGAAGTTTGTGGCTCTGCTCCCCAATCTGCTCCAACTGTCCCCCCCCCCCATCTCCCTGTCCCTCCTTGGACTTTGGTGCTGCCCCGGGAGGCAAAGAGGCAGTGTGGCCTGGTGATTGGAGGAGGGGACTGAGGAGCAGCTCCCCAGCGTTTGCTATCCAAGTTTGACACTCACTTGTTGCATGACCTCTGTTGAGTCCTTTTTGCCTCAGTTTGCCCACCTGTAAAATGGGGTCTATGTATGTGTAATATAACCCTTATCCACTTCACAGGTGTTTTGGCTGTAAAATGCTTTGAGATCTTCCAGTGACAGGCTTCCTAGACATGCTCTATAACTATTACGTAAGTGCTAACGGCTATTTTCTCTATGCCAAGTGCCAGTGATTCTCATTTTCTACTCACACACAAAGCACACAGACTCTCCAAGTGCCCTGGGAGGAACAATTCCTACTTTCAGAGCTTCTCACAGCCATGGAACCATTAGTCTGTTTCCAGGACAATGCTCCTTTGATGCAACTCTCTGGGGGAAGAGCCCCAGGGAGCAGGGCCCGTGCTGGGTGGGAATAGTGAGTCACCTCCTCAGTCTGCAGCTAGGCTTCAGGATGCAACTCAGCCGCCCCACCCTGCAACCTCTACCGCCACTTATGGGCTTCTGCCCTACCGCTTAAGCATGGGAATACCGGGCTAATGGATCTGTACAAAGCAGCCGCCCGCTATCCTGGCTTCCCCGTGCAGCCTCACTGCAAGACTTTAGGCCCAGATCCTCAAAGACTCCCCACTCAATGGTGCCTATATATCTCTGAGCCTTACATTCTCACTCTAACCCAATAGCTTCCCTTCCCTTAAGGGGACTGTGTCCTTGGGTTCTGCCATCGCTGGTACATTTAGCCAGCCACAATTCTCTTTCAAATCTCTCTGAAATCAGTATGTCCTTCCAAAAGGCCACGATTCCGGACAGGAAAACAAACGCAATGCTGCTGCCACAGAGAGCGCAAGATTGATCTTAAGCATGTGATCTGCCCGTAGTTTCTTAATGTCCGGCAGGGGAGTCTCAAATTGGAAATGATTCCATTTTAGCTCTCAAATATGATTTTTTGTGGTTGAACTAAAACCTTTTCAAGTGAGCCTGGTAAATCTTGGCAAGCCTGAAGCAATATTTTTGATTTAAAAAAGAAAAATAGAAATGGCAAACTGGAAAAGAGACCCTCCCCTCCCCCAGTCACCGTGTCTTCATGGTACAGGGATGTATTAACTAGACTCCTATTTGTATGCTAACTGCTTTGCTTAGGGAGCTCACAGGCTTTCCCTTCTAAATCATGTTTTGCTTAGAGAACTGCAGACTCCTAGGAGGATGTGCAAATAAAAGCATTGCCCCATTAAGTTAAAGATGACACAAGAATAAAAACCTTAATCTAGCATGCCTGTCACGGAACATCTTTGAGTTTTGAATTTAACGCTTCGAACCCCTCAGCTTCTAGAATTGAAACATTCCCTGGAACTACAGGAGTTCTAGACTTTTAGAACCTTGTTATAATTACAGAAGTTTTGCGATTTGGAATCTGCGATGAGTTTACACAGAGTGAGGTTGCTAAGCAAGGAGCAGACATAAATCAGCAGTGACACAAAGACAGCTGCTCCAGACACACAATCCAAACAAAGTGGCCTGCCAAGCATCTTCCATCCAAGGCCGTCAATGCTTTACAAACGCCCTGGAGTTCAGCCCCACAGCAATCGGTCAGGTCGGTTCTGTAGGTATCATTGTGCCCATTTGGCAGCTGGGAAAGTTGAGACACAGCCTGGTGACGTTTACAGAGAGCTGGGGATGTTCCGAGTCCTGTGTCAACCTTAGACCACGTTGTTATTACTGGAGTTAGATGAAGCCCAAAGGCATAGAATAACAAAAGCTTCTGTCAGGGTTCCCTCCCCACTCTAAACTCTAGGGCAAAGATGTGGGGACCCGCATGAAGAGCTCCTAAACTTAACTCTACCAGCTTAGGTTAAAACCCCCAAGGTACAAAATTCCCTGCACCCTGAGAAATGCTTCTCTCACTGCCACCATCAAGTGTTTTAAACAAGAATCCAGGAAAGGAAACCACTTGAAGCTTCCTCTCCCCCCCCAAAATACCCTCTCAAGCCCGTACCCCCCTTTCCTGGGAAGCTTGAGAATAATCTCCTAACCAATTGGTTACATAGTGATCTAAAAAAACCCACCCCCGGGGTTTTAACACCATAGAAAACAGTCAGCTTCTTAAAAGAAGGATTTTATTAAAACAAAGAAGGTAAAATCATCTCTGTAAAATCAGGATGGTAACTATTTTACAGGGTACTCAATTTCCAAACTCAGAGGGATTCCCCCTCTGGACAAACCTTAAAGTTACAGAAAAAAAAAAGGAATAACCCCTCCCTCTCACACAGGGAACGTACCAAGCAAAAATAAACAGAAATCTACTCGCTATGCTATCTAAACTTACTTTAGAAAAGTGAGGATTTGATGAAAAGATGACTGGTTCCTTCTGACTCCAAGATCACTCTGAGTCTGACAAAGACCCACACACAAAGCTTTCCCCCTCCCAAGATTTGAAAGTATCTTGTCCCCTTATTGGTCAGATGCCGGCCAGGTCAGGTGTCGGTCTGGCTACCTGCATTTCTTAACCCTTTACTGGTAAGAGGATTTTATCTGCATCAGACCCTCTCCCCCTTCCCTTTATATTTATGACAGCTTCTGACCCCGCAAAGCAAGTGTGACACTTCCCGGGGTACCCAGGGTGGTGAGGGACATCGCTATCACCTGCCCTGAGTGTGAGGGAGCCTTGTCCGTGCCTGCCGGGGATCAGTTCCCTGACCTCACTGGCCATGGGCTACACAAGCCCTCCCCTCTAGGGCGACGCAGACCCTGCTGTCTCTCTGCAGTTGCCTAAAACTAATGAAAGATATGGCCCGGAGCTGTGCCTGAAGGTCCCTGTTTATAGACCTGCATAGAATGTAAAGGCGTGTGGAGTGTTGATCTCTGGATGGGATAGCTGAGACTGTCTCAGCTCTCCCGGAGGGGCCCTTCCCAATCGGCGGCTTTACTTGTGATTTGCATTGCACGGGTGCCTAGAGGCCTTAGCCAGGTTCGGGACCTCCCCGGGTGCCAGGGATCAGGGCCTGCAGCAGAGCCAGACTCCTGGCAAGCCAACAAGCACAGCTGGCCGGCAGCAGGCTACCTGATTGACTGCACCCCGGATTGGTCGGGAAGGGCAGCTGGCTCGGCTGGCTTTAAACTCCAGCACCAGCAGCTTTCTTGCTGCTCGACACATTCGCCCTCTATAGCTGCACCGCTCCTTGTTCCTGCCTCGCGCCTAGTCCCAGGCCTGCCAAGCTCCTGCTCCCTCCTCCTGCTCCTGGCTCCAGCTCCCCCAGCCTAGCTCCGGCTCTGACCCTTAGCTTGGATCCGCTTCCCAACTCTCGCTTTGTCCACTAGGCCTGACTGCCCATGGCCCGTCTCCAACACCATGCTAGGCACTGCATGTACCCATGGCAAGGCGTAGGCCAGGCCCCAAAGACCTTGCAATCTAAATGAATACGGAGGGAGAAAGGGAGTATGGATTCCCTCACTTTAAAGATGGGGAACTGAAGCCCAGAGAAATTAAGTGACTTGTCCAAGGTCACACAGGGATTCTGTGGCACAGCCATGAAGTGGACCCATGTCTCCTGAGGTCCAGTCCAGTGCCTTAACCAGGAGATGAACCGCTCCTACTTTGAACTGGTAAATTGTTGAAAGTTTTCTGGTTTGCTTTAAATCTACAGTTTTGCTAGAAAGGGGATAATGTTTGTTCCCGTAATATTCTCCTCCATCCGAACCAGTGCCTCCGGGGCAGACAGCTGGATCCTCTTTTAGAGACAGGCTGTTATCCAGACCTAACAAATATATATGCAGCGCTGACAGCAGTTTGTTTCATGCTAGTCACGAGGCTACACGTTATCATTTCCCCTGGAAACAGCCTCCACAGCAGCCATAAAGCACATAAAAAGTGTTAATTGCCTTGCGTTGTTGTGTTCTCCGAGCAATTAATGTGTCACCATCTCTAGCGTAGGTGGGTGCAGGGATCCAGATGGGGAACTGGGCAAAGGTGTTGTCATTGCTTTCCAGCTCTCCTTGTGATAGTAATTGATCTTCTTGCCACGGGAAAGGCACTCGGGCAAAGGCACATCTATAGCACCCAGATGAGCCATTTATCAGCAAGCAGGGAACTCGTGTGAGCCTATTTAAATCACCTGTGATGTGGCTACAGCGTATTCGATGGTTTGGCCGTCCGGGGTCCTGAATCTCCTCTGTCGCGCTGGTTTTACACTGGCAATCACACCAGTGTAACGGAGCAGGGCCGAAGAGTGTGATCAATGTTCCCTCCAATTTTTGACAGGCCGTGTGCGCAAGAAAATTTCTTCTGTGCAAATTGTTGTGCTTCTGTGTAAATTTTTGTGCGTGTGGTGTTTTGCCGTGTGCACAGGGTTTAGGATCTGTGCGCGCGCGCACACGTGCACAGCTTAGAGGGAACAGTGAGTGTGATACTCTCCCCAACAGCCTCCTTCCCTCCCCCTGTGTGTGTGATCGCACCGGGGACGTGGGAACGAGAGGAGCTGTGTCCCACCTGAGAGTGTGGAATGGGTCTAGGGGACTGGAGTGTTTCTCATTATGGACCTTTTCCAAAAGCCCACGGAAGTTAGCACACAGACTCCCATTGATTTCAACGAGGCTTCAGATCAGGTCCTACATATCAAATCCACTCCCCTTTTGGATGAATGATTTCTGAGATGGGCTCAGGCCAGGGGGACTCCAGCTGCAGAGTTCAATCCCCCACCCCAAAGTGTGGGGGGGTTGGTTCAACCCAGGAGAAAGATAGGGGGCCTTTCGTAAAGTTCTTCTGAGCCCGGTTTGGCTTTCAAACGCTGTCAGCGTTCAGAAGTGTTCCACTCCAGTGTCTCTGTCCAGCTCTCCTTCGAATGTGTTAAATGGCTATTTCAGGGAAAGTGTAACACGAGGGAGACTTGTAAATATCTCTCGGGTTCCAGATATGCAGCCCAGCTGTGTGTGTGTGTACACATAGAGAGCATGTGCACACAGTGAAAACGGGGTGGGGGGAAAATTAAAGTTCGATTGTATAGGACCACATTTTTAAAAGAAGTGGCCAGAGGGGGACACAATTGTGTGCAGCATTTGTACGCAGTTGCTAGAACCAACCCACCAAATCAGTAGACGACTGAGTCTGCAAATGAGAAGCTCTGGTTGTAAGCAGATGTGCAGTTGCATCTGCCCATGTATTTTTATCCACTGAGTAGCGCCTCAGCCCACTAAAACCTTGGCCATCCGTGTGCCATCAACGCATCTTGTGTAAGGCAGTCAGTCGATCTATGGCATCTTTTTGATTTTAAGTCCCTGAGTAATTGAGTCCATGCATTTGCCAGCAAGTTGTTTGTCCTGTAAGACGGCTTACTTGATGGTACGGGAAAGCTCAGCCGAGCCGGTGATTGCTGCTGATATGTGCTGTCAGCACATTGCATCAGTGATTCCAAAGACTCCAGCACCTGACCCTAAATAACTACCAATCAAAACCAGACTCCGACAGGGATGGTTTCTCCTCCCTTTTATTGCTGGCAAAGCTGGTTTGGTTGGTACATGCTCTGTCCCTCAATGACGTCCTTTTTGTTGTTTCGTGAATTGTTCAAACTAACGTGACACTGGTTATAATAAATAACATGCCGTTTCTTTGCAGCTAAACAGATTCAATCATATACATAGCCCATCGCCATACTGCCTGAGCCCCTTGTACACAACCCTGAATTTCTCTTCTCAGTGAGATAGGGAAGCATCATTGTCCCATCGCTGGAAACTGACCCTAGATCTCCTGAACCCCAGGCCGGAGAGGCAGCTGTCACTCGGCAGACCAGGGTTCAGTTCCTTACTCTGCTACTGACTTCCTGTGCGACCGTGGCCATGTCGCTTCATCTCTCAGGGTGTGTCTACACTGCATTTAAACACCCACGGTCTTTAAGGTGCCACCGGTCTCCTTGTTGTCTTTGCCTGAAAGACATTTATGGAGTTTAGAGAAGAGCCACAGAAATGAACAGGGGGTTGGAGGCATTTATGTGGAAGGATTAAAAGAGGTAGGGTGGGATATTCCAAAGCCTTTAAGGGTATGTCCACACGGCAATTAAAAACCTGCGGCTGGCCCGTGCCAGCTGACTTGGGCTCAGGCCAAGGGGCTGTTTAATTGTGATGTAGATGTTTGGGCTTGGACTGGAGCCTGGGATCTTCCCTGCGAGTTGGGAGTCCCAGAGCTCAGACTCAAAGCCCCGTGAGCCTGAGACAACTGGCGCTGGCCAGCCGCAGGTGTCTAACTGCAGCGTACACAGACCCTAAGTGGCTTACGAGCACAGGTCCCAGTGACTGTCGGTAGGGTATAGTAATATATAGCATGATTGACTTTTAACGGGACTGCTGCTCCAAAATGATGTCAGGATTTTGAAAAGGCCACTCTTTGGGGCGGGGTGGCCGCTGGCGTGAGTTTTCAGCTATCTGAAGCCAGTGCACCATACAGCGGGAGGAGTTAGACTGGGAGCAATGGAATGAAAGGAAGAAAAGGACAATTCAGGATGAACTTAATGAAAAACACACCGGCAGCCAGATTCATTAGACTGTAGAATAGTTTCCCCAGGGAAGTACTGGACAGTTCCCTTTCCCTTGGACAGTTAAACGAAGACTGAATCCAGCCCTGGAAGTTATATGGTAGGGAATGATTCCAAATCGACGGGACATAAGATGCCCTTAAAGGTTTTTTCCATCGACAATTTGCACCTTGCGTGAGAGTAGTTAAATGAGTGACTGTCGTACCTTTTATGTAACACAGATTGAGGCACATTGGTTCTACTAAGATAAGAATTATTCTGACTGTCTCTTTCATGTCAAGTAAAACTGAAAGCAATGCTGAAACCAGCTAGTATTAACCAGGAGTACCCATTAACTATACCCAGATGGGAAGACAACCTCCCCTGACTGTAACAGACGCTCCTCCATCAGAGATGAAATTATTTACCCAAACTAATTACTCTGCTCACAACTAGGGGACAACTCCCAGAGATCAGAAATCTGCTGTGCTTTGACAAGTCATTTGCTTACAAATGAATTTATGGGACAAAGGCAGAATAAACACAGTAAGCACCTATATACATGATTTTTAGAAAGACCTCTTTGTTGTTTTAACATGCAATAAACATTTTTCTGAACTATTTTTATAGTTCCTAAGTAAATATTTCTATGAAAACAAAATCCTCCTCTGAGACAACCATGGTTAGAAAGAGGTCTTAAAACATCAAAGGTGAGCAGCAAATGGGTTTGTGCCTTTTGGGGTTTTTTTAATGATGTATAAAGAAGGTCTGGAAAGTGGGCAACATGGCGCAGGCTCTTTCTCTTGTTTTTCCTTGGAATATTAAATCTGCCCTTCCCTGTTTCTGGTGGAGGACTCACTGAGTTAAAGTATCAGAGGGTAGCCGTGTTAGTCTGGATCTGTAGAAGCAACAAAGGGTACTGTGGCACCTTATAGACTAACAGAGGTATTGAAGCATAAGCTTTTGTGGGTGAATACCCACTTCTTCGGATGCAAGCAGTGCTCTGGACATTTCCACTGCTTGCATCCGAAGAAGTGGGTATTCACCCACAAAAGCTTATGCTTCAATACCTCTGTTAGTCTATAAGGTGCCACAGGACCCTTTGTCGCTTCTACTGAGTTAAAGGATACTCCCTTTTAGGTGTGACCCACATAGGGCATATGACACATTGTCGAGTAGTTCCAATTCTTTCTAGCAGAAGCCAGAGCTATTGAATTACAATATATGTCCGTCTCCACATCTCAAATCTGTATCTACCTACAGATCTATGGTATGCAACAGTGAGACAAAGAGCCTAGCATGGTTCCAAATGAGAGTAGATATTGATGCGGATAATGAAAACTTCCAGTTACATTCCATGGGTATGCTGACAGACAGAAAAAGATATAGGCTCTCCTGCTTTCGGACACAAACCAACCACCAACTGATAAGGCATAGGAAGAAACTTCCCCTCTGTATTATTCCAGCAGCCTATTATGGGGATTCCTGTACCTACCTCTGAACAATGCTTCTCTATCTTTTCCATATCAGGACTGCCCATCTTCCATGTAGGAAGGGACCCCTGCCTTTCGTGGAGCAATTCAGGAAGGCTACGGTGGTCATGACACAGCCCACAACGCCTGTTCACAACCCACTGGGGTTGGGAACCCCGGACAGTAGCTAGTCTCAAAGACAGGATGCAGAACTAGCTGGACCCCTTGGTCTGAGCCTGTGTAGCACTGACTGTTACTATGTCTAGTTGTACATTTAAATGAGTTTATTTATGGTGCCTGGTCCTGACTGGTTTCAATACAGCCAACAACTGGTATTTTTGCTCATGTTCCTATAGAATCCAAACTGTCTTCTCGCGTGCTGTGCGCTGTGACAAAGCTGTGACCTTGTTGATTTATCAGCACTGGACGCTGGACGCCCTACTGGGGACTCTAGAGCCAAAAGAAACTGGAATTCTAGATGAGAGGTTATTGAGTTCTGTGACGGGGCAGCTGCCCCTTGCTGGCTGGCAAAGGGTTAACAGCGGCCCTTGGCGTGGCTGTGCAGAACCCAGCCAATCAGAGGAAGGCTTAGAAGCAGCCAATCAGAGCCAGGCTGGGCCCTATAAGAAGGACTGCAGGGCAGCAAGGAGCTCAGTCTCTCCCTGGAGCTTGAGGGAGAAGGACTGGCTGTCCATAGAGAGAAGTGCCTGGGACAGAGCAGTGCTAGGCACGGTCAGGGGAGCAAGCGGTGCTCCAGCCTGGCTGGCTCCCAGACTGAGGCCTTGATACAGGGGCCGAGTAGGTGCTGGGGCTACGGGGAAGTGGCCCAGGAAAAGCAGGTAGCGGGAGAGGGAAGGAGAGGCAGTGAGCGGCTGCCAGCTATAGGGTCCCTGGGCCGGGGCCCAGAGTAGCAGGCAGGCCTGGCCCCCCCTTTGCCCCACTGGCTGCCGAGGGAAGTGGCCAGCCAAAGGACTGCAGTTTTCTCCTGGGCAAGGGGCTGGACTAAGGGCTGCAGTTTGCCCCTGCAGCGAGCGGCTGGGCGAAGGACTGCCGATTTCCCCCGGACGTTGGGGAGACAATGGAGCTGGGGCACAGCCGGAGGCCCGGGTCCTGAAGAGGACGCGGGTCCCCACAGAGAGCAGAGACGGTGGAGAAGCAGTGACGTAGAGTGAGACACCACCAGAGGGGGGCGCCCTGCTGATGGACGGAGCTAATTCCTGGAGCAACCAGCAGGAGGTGCCACGGTGGTGAGCACAACCCGTGACAGGTTCCTTTTTAGTTTTTGCAGCTTTTCGGCAGCTGCCTCCTTCAGAACGGCAAAGTTAAGGCTCGGCCGGAGACCCTTCTTTCATGAGGCTCACCCTCAAACTCACCTACTCATGCCAGCACTGTGTAGCCCTGGCAGGCGCAGGGAGATTGGTTTTAGCAGTGCATCTGTAGAGGAATAAGGGCCACGGGATAAGGAGAGCCATTTCATCCAATATCCTCGGAGCCAAGTTGTCGCCATAACATTTCAAATGGGAAAACAAATCGGGCCGTTCGAGCTCGCTGTACATGCATTAAATTCCTGGCTCAGGAAGGTAATTGACAAGCACAAGGCACATGACCACGCGGCAAAGCTGAGGAGCGAAGTAACAAGTGAGGGAAATATCAGGCTTCAACCTGTGTGTGAGCAACACATTCTGAGCAATAAATACCAACTCCTGAGCCCCCAGCTGTAAGTCAGCCGTACGTTTCCTGGGCCAAACTCCTCCCCCCCCCCCCCCCCCCCGCTGCCACCTCCTCAGACACACAGTCACAGCCTCGCAAGAATGTTCATCCTCAGTCGGCGTGAATTCTCTGATGAACGTTTCACCCGCTATTGTACAAATAACTTTGCCAAAGGGTAACCCTAGCAAACCCATAGCCCGACCTCATTCCTAAATCTATCCAAACGCCAGCTTCTCCCGTCCATTTGTCTGCTTCTCCTACAACCACGCCCAGTGCCCCGGACTTCCCATGCGCCCCAGATTGAGCTGTAAGGCTACTCTTTTCTATAGAAAACCCCGAAATGATCTCGATGATGCACATGAAAAAGGAGTTAGGTAAAATAACATCATAGAAAACTGTATCTCTTATCAGCCGCTTCCATTTCATTCTTTATCTGTTGACGTGGAGAATGCACACTTACATCCCCCGATCGAAATCCTTCTGGATAGAGATGACAAGGCTCATCCATCTATTGCTCCTCACAGGCTTCCTGGCACTGTTTCTTCAGTTAGCTCAGAGTACTGCAGTCGCTCCTGTTCTTTGCCTGTGGCAGTCTCCTGAGGACTGAAACGCTTTAGTTGAGGGCTCCAGACAGCGGTATCTGGGTGAAATTCTCTGGCCTGTGCTAGGAAGGAGATCAGACGAGATCTGATGGTCCCTTCCAGCCTGAGATTGCTATGCATCGAAAAGAAAATAAGAGAGAAATAATTGTGGCACCTTAGAGACTAACACATTTATTTCAGCATAAGCTTTCGTGGACTACAGTCTGCTTCAGCTTATGCTGAAATAAATGTGTTGGTCTCTAAGGTGCCACAAGTATTTTTCTTATTTTCTTTTTGCTGACACAGACTGACACGGCTACTACACTGAAACCTGTCACTATGCATCTAAGTTCATGTCACGTTGCCAGGTGGCTGCAGGTTAATCAGTGCTCTCTAGCTTAACCTTGGTGTGGGGGTGGCGTGGCGTTTCCCAGGGGTTCCCCGGGTTGGGAGTCCCCTCACTACCACCTGTCCTTAGCATGAGGGAGCCTGATCTGTGCCTGCTGGGGGGCAGCCCCAGAGAGCACATGCTCTCCCCTCTCAGGCAACAGAGGCTGCACTGTCCCTCTGCAGGTTAGTGAGGGGCACATCCCCCCCACCCAAGTCCTCTGAGCATCCCCCTTAGGTGTCCAGCCCCTCATGCACTGGGCACTCACGGAGTTGCCCGACCCACTGTTCCCAAAGGGACAATACACCGCAGCTCGCTCGTTACACCGTTGGCCCCAGTTTCACATGACACGCAGCACTTAGGCTTGTTTATAAAGCAAGCTTGAGTTTAGTGAACAGAGATTCCTATGACAGCACACAGAAATATTGATAACAAAGGGTTACCTATAAAACAGAATCATAACGTGCGTTCTGGAGCCTAAACGTATCGAGCTCGCTGCCCTCCCCTCTAATCAGGTGCTGCTTACTCCAGAGTCCTTCTCAGTGTTTTACAACCAGGCTGGCTCAGACCCTCCTTTCATAAGATCAACCCCCCGGGCAGCTTGTCTCCCCCCGAGGAAGGATGCCAGGGCATCTCTCTGCACCCCTAGATATATTAGACCAGTCGTTTGTTCTTCATCTGCAAACAGGGATTCCCACCTCCGCCCTGCCCTGCCATCATTCATCTCCTCTTGTTAATGTCTTCTCCTGGAGGCTCGCAACTCTTCATTTGCATTTGACTCAGTATGCAGATAAAAAGAAAATAAGAAAGAAAGAAATACTTGTGGCACCTTAGAGACTAACAAATTTATTTCAGCATAAGCTTTCGTGGGTTAGAACCCACTTCATCGGATGCATGGAATGAAACATACAGTAGACAGATATTTATACAGTCAGAGAAACATGATAAGGTGGAAGTGTGTAAACCAACCTTAAGAGGCTAATTAATTGAGAGGAACCATAACAGCAGGGGAAGAAAAACCTTTGAAGTGATAAACAAGATGGCCAATGTGGACAGTTGACACACAGGTGTGAATGAGAATCGTTAACTTAAGGGAAATAGATTCAATTAACATAATGGCCGAGCCATTCCAAGTCTCTATTTAATCCTGAGTTGATGGTATCTAGTTTGCATATCAATTCATAGACTTCCATTATAAGACACACAATGGTCAGCCAGAGAGATAAGTGTCTCCCACCTCCTGTCTGCTGGAACATGCCTTCTGGCATGTACCCCTGGGTGACCTGCCTTTAACGACAAGGCCTTTTAGGAACAGAATTCCCAATATATACATGTGTCTTCTTACCTATTATCCGCACTGACATTTCTCAAAGATGACGAGCAGTATGACACCAGCCTTCAGTATAGACATTGCATGATGCTCTTCAGTGAGCTAGTCTGTAAATACCGAACCCAGGGGATCTCTCTAACCCTTATGCTCCCTTGTGCCCTCTGCCAGTTGGCATCAAGGGGTCTGTGGGTCGCAGGGGGCTACCCGACGTGATGTTCTCCCCTGTCAAAATGGCCAGCTGGCGGGTTAGTGAGAATCATGGTATGTGTAGACAGAGTCTGGCAGCCAGGAGCATTCTAAGTTAGTGGCAGAGTCTTGCCTTCACCAGGCAACTCTACCTGCAGCCCAGGAGCAGCGTGAGGAGAGCTGTGTATGGGTAGGAGGGCCGGCCTTGTGGCTACAGACTCCACGGGTAGCCTCGATTTCCAGAGGCTCTGGGCACACGCAACATAACCTTTTCCTTAAGGTCTCTAAGCCTCGTTTCCTCATCTCCACTGTGGAATAATCCTACTCACCGACTCCACTGGGGATTCACGAGCATTCATGTAAAGCCCTTTGAGATCCCTGCGTGAAAGGGGCTCAGCGTGTATGTATTATTTCAGCATCTTTGTTAGTAATCCTTTCCCGTCCGTAATCAGCCATGTCCTGGGACTCTGTGTGGCCACAGTGTCACCCTCTCATGTGTCTCTTGCTGGTGCCAAAGCAATCCACGCTGCCCGGCTGACGACGTCTCACTAACGCAGAGGGCTTGCTAACGTGCTCTAACCTGCGTTACGCTTCGTTGTAAGAGGATAGAGTGAAAGCAAAAACGTGAACGTTTTTACAAAACAGAATCGTGGCGACATGTCCGTTCTCATATGGAAAAGGCAGGTTTCCAATGTGGGTCTCATTCTCTCTCCGGAACCAGAGGGTCCCTTCTGGGTGTTCCTGGGGGAAACTTCACTGAAATCGACGCGTCTCCATAAAACAGTTTGGCTTCAGCCAAACAGCGTGTTTGTCCAAAATGTTCCCACCAGCTCTAGCATTTTAAAATAGATGTATGTATATTATTTATTAATCAAAGACTAAACGCTGCCCTCAGAAACTAATGGAGGCAGCAGAGAAATGCTGGTGTGGCCCATAGGACTGTCAAACCAGCCATGAGAGACGTGCAGACAACTGTGTAAGAAGGAAGGGAAAAGACAATGTCTGAAGAATCCAGTACAGATATTCAGCCTGGCCTAGTTCAGTCAGTGTGAAATTCATCCCTGTGCAGGAAGCCATCACGTGATTGATTTCAAGGCATAAATGGCACTTAAGTGCTGCCTTGGCCGTATGAATTTCACCCTGTATGTAACAGCCAGTGGTTCCCTACATATGTCTCACAACTTTGGGGACTTAATTTCAGGGTAAGAGCCAGATATGCAGCACGCAGTGTAGCTGTATCTGTGTCAGTCCCAGGATATTAGAGAGACAAAGAGGGGGAGGGCATATCTTTTATTAGACCAACTTCTGTTGGTGAGAGACACAAGCTTGTCTCTCTTTCCAATAAAAGATATTACCTCCCCCACCTCGTCTCCCAGATGTGCAGCATGTAAATCAGCACAAAACAGAAACGCAGTTGGTCATGAAGGACACCTGCAGTTGCTCATTCTTTTATTAGTAAACACACCAGAGTCATTTTCTCATTAAGATTTTTTTCTGCTGCTCCTTGAGTTTGCCTTTTGTATTTTACTTTATGTTTTTGGCTAGAGAATGAGAGAGAGATTTATTGATTTTTTTTTTCTCCCTAAGCGCCAAATTGGCGTTGGCATTTATAGACAGAGTTTGTAACAAGAATTTGAATTCTGGCTGATGGGTGACGTTATTCTGCTGCAGTTTCTTACACCATGAGTCTGCAGGCTTTGAATCCACAGGGGCCCATCCTGACAGGGGCTAAAACAAGGGGAAATGGAGGCAATTAGGCCTAGATCCACAACGATACTTTGCCCAAATCTCAGAATTAGGCGCTCCTGCAATCCGTGAAACCGGCTCAGCTGCCTTAGCCTCTGTTTGCCAGGAGCTGGGAATGGGCGACAGGGGTGGATTCCCTGTTCTGTCCATTCCCTCTGGGGCACCTGGCACTGTCCACTGTCGGCAGACAGGACACTGGGCTAGATGGATTGTTGGTCTGACCCAGTGCGGCCGTTTCTTACGGTCTTATGCTGCCTATCCCTGTCGGTGGCTAAACTCACTCAGTGCCTACATTTTTCACTGTAAAAGTTCCCTAGTGCCTAACTTTCTACCTCCAGGCATGTGCATTGCGGCCCCAGTCCTGCCGGCAGGGAAGATACGCCTCGCAAGCCTGCCTCCCTTTGTGGATCTGGGCCTTAGCACTTCTCGAAGCCGCTTAGCAGCTAGCAAGATTGGCCCCTATCTCAGCAATGAAATTCTCTTCTTTGAAAGTGATTGTGACCCCCGGATGTATTCACAGATAAAATACTGCAGCCAGATGCTGCTTTTATCGCTCTTTTTAAGTCATGTCCGGGGTGTCGCTCTTTTTATCGCTGACTAAGCTTTTCTTATCTATTTCTTCCAGTGAGGGAAACATAATTAAAGCAGCCTGAGATAATATGATCATGAACAAACTTGGAGGTGCCGCTAAATCCAAACCACGCTAATACGGCGTGTCCGTGCTAGGAGTTTGCTCTGGCACGGACAAGGAAGTTAATAGCGGCAGCTTGTCTGGCGCCCCTGTGGGTGGTTCTTCCCCTATTTGATTTTGCTGATATATTGTTTTATGATGTGACGCACCCAGAGCTCTCCAGGGCCGAGTGCCAGGTAAATTTACATATGAACAAATAATATAAATAAAATTGACAGAGGTTGAGGGAATCCATTTCTGTACAGCCATGGCGCGGCTGGTCTCTTAATGCAGGCCACTCTCTTGAGGGGATATTTCAGCAGAAATGTTAGCAATCCACACGATCCGTCACTCTGGATCTGGGACAGCCCAGGCTATGGGAACTGGCTACCTTGCTTGAGTGACACAAAACTAGTCACCTCGTTCCCAGAAAGACGTTGACACAGTGGAGGGAGTTCAGAAAGAGGGATTAAAAAAAAGGGGGGAGGGATAGCTCAGTGGTTTGAGCATTGGCCTGCTAAACCCAGGGTGGTGAGTTCAATCCTTGAGGGGGCCATTTAGGGATCTGGGGCAAAAATTGGGGATTGGTCCTGCTTTGAGCAGGGGGTTGGACTAGATGACCTCCTAAGGTCCCTTCCAACCCTGATATTCTATGAACCACCTGTCTTGTCAGAGAGCTAGAGGGACTGACTTCAGGGGAGTGTTTGAAAGAGCCAGATGTGGCTATCTAAGCCAATGGATGGCTAAGGGCGAGCCGCGGTGTAAGAGCTTATCCATGGATATTTGAATGGTGTAAACACCACAGAGGAGCAGAACAATTTGCCAAACTAAAAGGGGTAAAGAGATGGAAATAAAGAGGGGAAATGGGAGGCAATTAAAAAAAGGAACATGTAGGCTGACTGACCCGCTGGGTGGCATTGACATTTCCCCTTTCTGTGCCTCAGTTTCCCCATCTGTAAAATGAGGATAAAGATACCAACCTCTTTGTACAGCACTTTGAGAGTGAGGGATAAAAAGTGGTGGGTAGGAGCTAGGGTTGGTTTGTTTTATGAATTAATTAGCAGGATGGTATCCTAGCAGTGAAACATCAGCAAACAAAATGGGAACCGCTCTGCACTGGGAAGGAGATGGAAGAGATGACCACCTAGGTCCTTTCCACCTCCAGCTCCTATGGACATATCCTGCTGTCAGATGCACTGATGTAAATCTGGAGTCGTTCCACTGAAGTCAGTGGAGTTATGCTGGCTTTACAGTACTATAAATGGCAGCAGCATATGGCACTTGAGGGGAGTTTTTTGCATCCTTTAAAGAACTGAAGGGCCTGGTTACATTAACCAAAAGAGCAAGTTACCTGCGTTCCTAGGGATAAACAAAATGGTTCATGTGATATTTGTTAATGTGACAAATATCCCTTTGCTTGAATTTATATACACCGCTCACCTAAAACGCAACTAAAAGCTTTCTGTATGTGAAAGGATAGCCAACCTAAACGTTCACCCCAAATTACAGAGGGGTCTAAGACTCCGAGAATAGATCCGAGGTTAAATTTCACCAGTTTGGGAGTCAGGGGAGGTGTGGATCTAGATTTGGTTTGGGGCTCATCTCGTCCCAACATTCAAATCCAGACTGAATTTTCCAGCGTTGTGTTTTATTACTGGCGCAGGTGCATTTCTAGACAGCAGTTAGGTGTTTCTACTTCAGTCCCACTGAGAAGTGCATGAAAAAGGAATGGGGGAAAGGAACAAACGCTGTCAAAGAAGGTTCAGCTCAAGCGGAGGATGAAGCTTCTGGAAATGTTTCTTGCATCCTCTCTCGTTAATTGATGGCACAGCAATTAAAATGCAGGGCTGGGAGTTAAAAGTTCTTGGCTCTATCACAGACTTGGTGTGTGACCTTTCCTGCCTCGGCAGATTCCCAGACTTGAAAAGGGGGAGAATCATATTGCTTGGGAGCTGCCTCACAGGAGTGTTGTGAAGCTCAGTTCATTAACAGATCTGATCCTGCACCCCTTACTTGTGTGAGTAATGCTTAGTCACACCAGCAGTCCCTCTGATTACAAAGGGGCTACTCACAAGAGTAAGAGGTGAAGGGCTGGGCCCAAGGTACCATGAGATCCTGAGATGGGAGGCATTACAGAAATACTTTTTATTATTGAGCTGCCTTATTGCTATTAAACTATCACTTTATAGCTCTCTTCCCCAGGGCAGAGCATACACCTGATGAGTATCGAGGGGGGCACGCAGCACTCCAGTCCTGGGTAACTGGAGCAAAGGCCAATCAGTCCTTCCAGTTGTTTTATTTGAGTTCTTCTGTCCCTGCCAAGAGGCCAGATGCTTTGAGATCTATGCCATGCTAAAGTATAGCTGGCCCCTGCACCCCATTAAGGTGACAACTGAGTTACTCCCAACAAGTTCACTTACTATAAGGTGTTCAAATGTATCTTAATTTATGGCTGTGTTCTAATCACCATATGATTATGAATATAATTAAAGATAATGAATGGCCCCATTAGTCTGCTTGC
Organism: Chelydra serpentina; assembly: GCA_037349315.1. Lineage (NCBI taxonomy): Eukaryota > Metazoa > Chordata > Testudines > Chelydridae > Chelydra > Chelydra serpentina. The sequence continues at coordinate 44,811,562 of JBAIAC010000023.1, forward strand.
TGCAATAATGCCTTCAAGCAGTCTCTTCCTTTATCTCTTTCTCATGTGATGCAGAAATGTGCTGAAGCATGGGAAACTTTTCCCATCACAGAAACTCCAAAGGCCAAACTTTGGGGATCCTATGAGCGTCAAGAAAGGGAGCGAAAGAACTAGGGTTAGGCCCTGATCCCGCAAAAAGAAAGGCACCTGCTTAACTTTTTGAGGTCAATGGGACTATGCACATGTGTAAAGTTAAGTACATGCATAAGTGTTTGCAGAGCCATGGCCTTCATTTCCTGCCTGGTGTAACCAATCTGTAATGGCGACCTTTCTACCTTTGCAAAAACGGAGACACACGTCCGCTCCTTCCCGCAGATTCCTCTCCAAAGAAAGGAGATCGATGGAATGCAACCCCACGAAGAATGAGATAGAGGTCCTTCCAGGGGGAGGCTAAGGCTTTAGGGATTTGGTACCAAAGTACCATAAAGAGTGGCACACTAGAAATACTGAGATAAAGAAATCCGATAAACAGGGTGCATGCCAGAGGAGGAAGAATGAGTGGTTTTATGGTTAATGCAGTACCTGGGGCTCTGGACATCTGGAGTTTATGCCTCACTCTGCCACAGACTGCCTGTGGGACCTTGGGAAAGTCGCTTGAGCTTATTTTTGTGCCTCACTTTCTCCATCTGTAGAATGGAGATAATGATGCTTCTCTGCCTCACCAGCGTGTTCTGAGTCTAATTTCATTGCTGTTTGTGGAGAGCTCAGCTACCATGGTGAGGAGCACCAGGGACTCAGACACAGGGCCTCAGAGCAGATAGACTCTGAAGGATTAGCAGTAGACCTGGGCCGATTTGTGGGATTGTGGGTGGGCCCTGCGCTCTGTTCCATTGGAGCGGGAAAAGCCGGATCCCAATGGAACAATGAGCGGCCGTTTTCTTCCCCTGCACATATGGTTTTGCAGGCCAGAGGGGCGACTATGCATCCTGATCTCCTTTTCCAGTTCACAATGGTCTGCCTAACTTTATCCACGGTGAGGGGCCCCAAGGCTCAAGTTCCATGCGATTCTTCATGTGAGTTGTGTGTGGGCTGGCCCACACTAACCCCCCGTGTCGAACTAAGATACGCAACCTCAGCTACGTTAATAACGTAGCTGAAGTCCAAGTATCTTAGTTCGATCTTCAAAGCACTTACCGCTGGTCCACACGCGGCGGGCAGGCTCCCCCGTCGACCGCGCTTACTCCTCGCGGCGAGCAGGAGTACCGGTGTCGACGGCACGCACTTCCGGGATCGATTTATCGCGTCTAGACAAGACGCGATAAATCGATCTCAGAAGATCGATTGCTTGCCGCCGAACCAGGAGATAAGTATAAACGTACCCTGTGTTGTTGTTTTTTTGCCGGGTGGGAGCCTTATTTAGCAGCTAATCACAGAACATGCTAGCAATTGACAGAAAGTGATCACAAAGATATTTCTCTGACATTTTCTCTAAATTACCCTCCTTCTCTTCTGAAATTTTCCCCAATCTAACTGTCAAGAGCACAATGTTTTCAGCTAAGTGTTAAAGTCTTGTTTTTAAAAAATGACATTATCATCCTGCATTTCTACAGCCCCTTTCATCTTCAGAGATCCAAAAAACACTTTACAAATGAGTGTGTGAAGGTTAATCTCCTCTTATTCTAGCTTCTGTAATAAATCTCGAGCTCTAACTAATCTTGTATTCATGTGCAGAACAGTTTAGTTCAGAAAGTGCAAATGAACTCTGTATCCATTTGAAATCGGGGTAATTTTTAGGGGCTTTTGTCCCAGCACCTGCATTCTGGGAAGTGCCTAGCAGATTGTGGGCGACACCATAAAGAAATACAGAACATGGAAATAGGTACTGATCAGTGGTAGCTAGGTCCTTTATCACGCATTCCTGGAAAGTGTAGCTGTGAGCATTACAGCGCTCCATCTAGCCCCATGATGGGGCATTGATTCTGTAATGACTTAGCAGGCAGAGCAGAGTCTGCCACTAAATTCTGCAGCCTGGGTTTTCTTTCCCATCCAGTCCTAGAGCAAGCCTGAGCTTGGTTAGCTCCTGAGCTCTGCCAGCATCGAGCTCCGGGGTTTTATGGCTGCAGGCTAGTGAGCTAGACCAGGGATCTCACACTCAAATCACCACGAGGGCCACATGAGAACTAGTAAATTGGCCCGAGGGCCGCATCACTGACACCTTTTCATACAACGATACAAAAGTATAGTTAAAAAACGAAAAAAACGAAGAGTACTAGAGTATTCTATTAAAAGTCAATGTATTAACTTTTTAAAAGCTGTAATGCAAAGAGGGGTTTTAATAAAATATAAACACTCAGGAATGTTTGGAACTTGGCTGCCAGTGGAGTTGGCGCCTATGGCGGGCTGCGTGTTTGAGACCCCTGAGCTAGACGTAGAAGATGGTTTTTAGAGGCCTGGGTCACACATACAAAATGCACCCTGTGGCTCACAAAGGCCTCTTTTAATTACTGTACTTTCAGGGTCAAATCCCAGTCTTCATCTGTTGGTGGAAAAACCAGTGCGTTTGTGCTCCGCATAGAGGTGGCTGGATAGGTGGACAGCATGGAGTCTTCTATAGGGGGTACAAAATGGTAGGGATCCTACATAAATCTTCTCGGCTTTCCTCTATGGGGTATGGGTGTAGAACGGCCCATGGTGTTTATGCCATCAGGCTAAAGTCGTTTCCATAGAGCACAATGCAGCCTCTTGGGAAGGATCCGCCCTTTCCCCATGCCACATTTGATCGGGTCAGGTGCTGGGCAAGTGAATTTACAAGTTTGCTGCATGTTCCGTTGGACATTGCTCATGCTAAGACCTCCCGCAAAGAGCTTCCCATGATCCAGGCTTCTGGGTCATTTAGGGGTTTGGACATTTGTCTGGCTTCTGAGCTTGACCATTGCTGCTGGAAGTCTGTTAAATTTGTTCACTCTGCTGCACACGTGTTCCAGAATGTAAGGACAAGAAACATTCTTCTCAGCTGCGTGTCAGAGCAGACAATATCTGTGTTTTGAGTAAAGGATGCTCCCGGCCAAATGCAAGCTAATCTTCCCCTGTTTTGACAGCACCCCTTTTGGGCAGTTGCTCAGCAGAGGTTTCTGACTTAAACCAGTCAGCTGTGGTGATCTGATGCTTCAAATCTCCCTTGAACTGGTGGAGAAGTTTAATATCCCAGAGTAAGATAGTGTCAGGCTTCTTCTGCTAGCTCAGGGGATATCGGATGTGTTGTGAAACCTAAAGATGCCGCAATATAGCTCCCTGCTTTCAACTGGCTTTTTCTAGTTATTAGTGTGTGTGCAAAGATGCAGATATCATATTATATAGATATGCAGTAAATATTGAGTCCTGCTCCCATTCTCCCATTGAAGTCTAAAGCCAAAATCCCATTCACTTCAAAGGGAGCTGGATTGGGTCCGTAGCTATAGATATGAAATTAAATGTGTTAAATCTTCAGAACAAATTCTGGAGCTAGAGATAGGCAGGAATCAAATCCCTGAACCTGAACTCCTGGGGCAAATTCACAACCCAAACCTGGATTTTGATCAGGATTTCACTGAGATCTCTTTTATATTTTATAATAGCCACAATCAAGCCCCCCATTCCCTAATCTAGACACCCCCAAGGTACGGTAAGAATAATGGGAGCCCAGACCTGGTTCCACATCACTATTCCGTTACTGGCTCCTGTCTCTACAATGGGCTGAACCCACCCAGCTTAGCATACCCACATTTAGGGCTCATTTTGAAATCTGGATCCAGACACAGTGCCTAGCACAATGGAGCCCAGATCTTGGTTAGTCCCTAGCCACTATAGTAATATCAAAAACTCCTAATAATACGGCGCACACACAGTGTGCTCTCCCAGGGAAATGTTGCTTTTGTTCATTCCGGTTCTGTTGTTATCTTCAGCTAAATTAAGGCTTTGGGACAGATTCTGATCTCACACCAGCTTTTAGATACGGATTTGGATTTATACACAAATAAAGTGTGTCACAGGCTTAGCTCACTTGACTGGAGTTTCGCCTGATTCACGCTTGTCTTGAGATCAGAATCAGGCTCATTGAGCCTGGAAGGGATCTCTCTGCCCTGTGTGGATGCAGAAACAAAACTCAAGGGAGCAAGAGCTGGCTTCTGAGCGTGATACGTCCTTCCCTTGGAATGCAGACTCTCTCTCCTAGCTCTGGGGTGGATGCTAAGTGGGCCTCAGAGGAAGATGTCCTCCTGCCCTCACCTAATAACCAGTAAAAGCGCTGCTGTGTATTTAAGTTGCTCTGACCTTTCCTTATTTCTGCTCTACGATGGAAAAGTGGCAGGTTCATGGATGTTTCACTGAGCAGCCTTAAAACAACAGCTTCTTAGACAAGGCCACGCTTCCCAGAGAGGATTGCTCTGACACGGGAGTGGGCTGGGGAGGGAATCCAAACACCTGGGTTCAATCCCAGTGACTCACTCTGTGACCTGGGCCAAGCAGCCTAACCTCTCTGTGCCCCATCTGGCTCGTCCATGAAATGGAGAGAACGATACTTGCCTACCTGTGCAAAGCACTTGGAGGTCTTTGGTGCAGTCTAAATGTGTCTAACTTCAACTTCCAGCCATTGGATCTTTGACTGCAAGTCCTGAGCTTGCTTGGCTCGGGAGCTCTGGCACAAACCGAGCCAGAGCGTGCAGGATGCAGTTAGTTATGGGCTTTCGACAGCCGAGTGGGTCTCATGAATAAATTTGTGTCTCTGACCTGAACGAATGAAAGAGTGCTTTCATGGGATGATTGCCCAGGGAGCGAAGGGACTGTTCATTGCTGTGGGTATTGACCCACGAAAGCTTATGCTTCAATACCTCTGTTAGTCTATAAGGTGCCACAGGACCCTTTGTCGCTTCTGCAGATCCAGACTAACACGGCTCCCCCTCTGATACTTGTTCATTGCTGCTTGTTCATCGTGCTGAATTCACCGAGTGCCACGGTGCATTCCTTCTTCAGCAGATGTTGGGGTGGGGGCTTCAACTGCAGTCGGCTGGCCCCAGTTCGTGGTTTCCCTGCCGGACTCTTTAGCAATCCTGACAGTTGATTAATGCCTCGGCTGTGGAGTGACAACTCAGCTTCACACCTTCATCCATCATCCCTGGGCCACTTACTACGGGCTTCAGGACCCTAACAAATTGTCACATAACCCAGTGGGGACTTGCTGTTCCTCCAGGTGTCTAGTTGAAAAAATGTCCTGCTTTTTATACTGGTGCAAGTGGGGGACGAGTGTGTGACACGACACCCCATATTCTTCCCAGTGATCTTATTATAGGATTATGACATAATTATACTTTATGCAAGATATGTCAGGTGAGGTGTCATTGGAGAGGTTATGATTTGCTAAACAAGATATTGCCATTTGTATGCATGTATCATTTTTGTATCTAAAATCATGAATATTGACTATGTATCTGTATTTCAGATGTCGTTGAACCTGGGTAACACCCAGTAGATAAGATGCTTTCAGTCTAGACAGTGGGTGGGGAAGGGCCTATTCAGGGCAATGGGCCATTAGGAAAAACACTAGGCTTTAGGAGAAGCCTATCTCCCATCTGGGAGCCTTCCTGAGAACGCTACAGACAGCCTCCAAGTAATGGCTGCTATGACTCCACAAGGACACGTGACCAGACCACATGTCTCTGGGCTCCATCTTGATCACACGTCTCCCAGCATTTGGCGTGTTTCTTAAAGCCTCAGCTCCTGGAGTCAGGTGAATACGTGAGAATCACATCTTTCATTCAAAATCAAATGACTAGCTCTCATGGTTGAAGAGAAAATCTTGAACACGTGATCTCTCCAGACTCCGAAGCCAGGAGGCCAATAAAAAGGTCCCAGATCTATTCCTTTTTACAGTCTGATTTCTTAAAGCCAAGGTCATGAGTTCTTGGAGCCTGACACATGATATCTGAACACTTGGGGTTGGCAAGGTGTAACAGGAAGATGGCAAGGGCTGTTGTTTCTGTCCCTAATAGTTCCCAAGAACCCTTTTACTGTGAGGATTGAGCACCCTTCCTCCTGGGAATCAGACACTCGTATCCATTGTGGTTTTACTTGGTGTTTGCAAAGGGCATTAAAGGTAATGATGCTATAAAGGTGAATGAATAATGGTGCTGTGATCGGAGAATAAGGCCTGCCATTATGTGACCGTCACTTCTGCATCTTCCCATGGAGATCTGAGTTGGAGGAGAACTGATTTCTGCCTCATCCATCTGCACATCTGGAACTTCTCCACTCCGGCTGCCCACATGGCTGGGTTTGCTTAAAACCAGGGCCAGTTTGTTTTCCAGTCATTTATTTCATATCAGGCAGCACTGACAAGGCTGCAAGCAGTACTCTGAGCAGACGAAGGTAATTCAGTTAATAATAATAATAATAAATGGAGATATGCCAATCTCCTAGAACTGGAACGACCTTGAAGGGTCATCGAGTCCAGTCCCCTGCCTTCTCTAGCAGGACCAAGTACTGTCCCCTGACAGATTTTTGCCCCAGATCCCTAAATGGCCCCCTCAAGGATTGAACTCACAACCCTGGGTTTAGCAGGCCAATGCTCAAACCACTGAGCTATCCCTCCCCTCCAAAGAAATTAGATTTGCACTAATTTTTTAAAACGAAAATAAGAAAGAAAAACTTGTAGCACCTTAGAGACTAACACATTTATTTCAGCATAAGCTTTCGTGGGTTAATACCCACTTCATCAGATGCATGGAATGAAACATACATACATACTAATTTTTTAGTTCCTTCTAAAAAACTTTGTCCTTTCTCATCCAGTGCCCTACAGACTCTCCTTTTCTTCTAATAACAAGCATGGCATTTGGAGGCCTTTGGAAGCCTTCCAAACTATCTGTCTTCACTCTTCTACTACTCAATCCTTTCCTGAAATATATCAACCGCATCGAGCTAGCTGCCAGTCTGAGGAAGGGGTCATGTCCGGCATAAATAAGGAAAGCGATGCTATTGATAAATTCTTCTAGTGGATTTGTCCTCATCAATTTAAACACAAATCTATGAAATTTAAAATATGTGATAGGGTTGTTGGCTTCTTTGGGTTTTTTAAAGGAAATAGTGAAAATCCCCTATCCCAGGCTCCGGGCACCTTCTCTTTTTGCCTGTATATAATGGGTGGAATTTTAAAAAGCTATCGTCGTTGGCCTAACTCTGCTCCCGCTGGAATCATTGATTAAAACTCCCATGGACTTCAAGGGGAGCAGAGTTAGGCCATCACTGAGAGCTTCTGAAAATTCCACCTTAACTGTATGGAGTTCATTGTTATCTAGGATCTAGAGTGGGGCAAATAGTGCAAAAATGTCACTGTTAGTTTTTGCTTAAATTTGGAAGTCAAATGCAATTCAAGTTGACATAAGAACGGCCACCAATGTTCCATCTAACCCAGGATCCTGTCTTCCAACAGTGACTGGTGCTGGATGCTTCAGAGGGAATGCACCAGGCAATTAGAGGGCTTCTGGCAGTCAGAGGCTTAGGGAAACCCTAAGAGCATGGGGTTCATCTCTGATCATCTTGGCTAATAGCCATTGATGGACCTGTCCTCTATTAACTTCTCTAATTCTTTTTTGAACTCAGTTATACTTTTGGCCTTCACAACATCCTCTGGCAAATGAGTTCCACGGGTTGACTGTGTGTTGTGTGAAGAAGTGCTTCCTTATATTTATTTTAAACCTGCTGCCTATTAATTTCATTGGATGACCCCTGGTTCTCGTGTTATGTGATGGGTTAATACCACTTCCTGATTCACTTTCTCCACACCAGTCATGACTTTACAGACCTCGATCATTTAAGGAGGTCGGAATACAGATTTGAGTCGGATGCAGCCAAGGAGGAATGTAATGATGTAATTAAGAAGCAATTACCAAAGATGTCTGAGATGCTTAAGTTGTCTCTTTTCTAAGATGGACAGTCCCAGTCTTTTTAATCTCTCATCATATGGAAGCTGTTCCATACCCCTAATCATTTTTGATGCCCTTCTCTTACTTTCTCCAATACTAATTTTTTTTTTGAGACAGTGTGACCAGAACTGCATGCAGTATAGACAATGGCCCTGATCCAGAAAAGCATTTAAGTAGGTGCTTGACTTTAAACATGTGTGTAAAGTTAAGCACCTGCACAAGTGCTTTGCTGGATCGGGGCCCATATTCATAGCTATCTCTGGGCAAATAGCGTTTAAAAAAAAATCTGATGATTTCTTTGCAAAATTTGGCTCATTTTGTCAAATGCATGATTTGGCTGACAGATCCACATTGGTTGTCACTGCTCTGAGCTCATCTGAAATCTTATTGCACATTTAAAGGAAACAGCAAAACAAGAAAAATCATACGAGAGAGCACAGTGTGTGTGACTCAGTTAGAAGCAGCAGCCATCTTGAGTTGCTCTCAGACCTAGAGGACCTCCCCAGCACAGAGATGTAAAAGTGCACATCCCAGTCAGGAAGAAGCTCCTTTTGGCTCACCTGGTAGAGATGCTGCCAGTGCTAACCTTTAAGAGTGAGGAGGTGAGGGTGGTAACTTCTTTATTCCCCCTCCTGGCCACCACTCTTCCCCCTCCTCCCCATGATGCTCCAACTGATTTTATCCCTTCAATCAGCTTCCTATTTTAGAAACCTCTTCTAACAGCATCCCTTCCCTCCATCACAGGTCATCAGCAGGGTTTGCATCCCTGACTTTCACCCCCACAGCCCAAATCTCTGCTACTTGAGTTAAAGGAGTAACTCCATTAGCTGGCAGCAGTGGCAGGCTATTATCTTCTCATGGATGAGTCACTAAAGGAAGACACAACACACAGATTTGTGATCATTAGGGTCGTGGTTTGACCCTTGGCTGTGGGAAGCACATGGAAAGCCCAGCTACCAGATGGGGAAACTTGTCACTTACTGAATGTGCACCTTTGTGTCCAGCCACCAGACGTCAGACAAGATGCTTATGCAGCTCTAGTAATTGTAACAACAAATACAGGGAGTCCTATAATGAAGGCATTCATTGTAGTGTCCAAACAGAAATGCAAAAGGATGCGGAGTCTGGACTGAATACACTTGGTGTATTTTTCTTTATCTGCTCCAAAGCACCTAACAGGAACCTCCTCTGGTTATTTTTCAATCCTGTTTTTCCTGTCTGCTTCTGTCACGGGCTAGTTACTGTCTCTTTTACATTACAACCTGCGTCATTCCAGTCTCCATGCCTTGTTTGCCTTCACAGCCACTGGAAGATAATGAGATTGGGAGTGCTGGGACACAGAGGGCCGCTGGTGGAAAAATACTTCACTTAAAAAAGAAGTTGAGAGCATTATCCCGCTTAGGAGAGCGCTTGGAGGAGCGACAGCATATGCTGCTTTGCCATGAAAACAAAATATGTCGTTCAAAAGCTTTTTGTCAAATATACGATGCAGAGATTGTTAACCTAATAGGAATGAGAACTGAAGGAACAGCTGATTGGAGTAGCTGCCATCGAGAGGTGGAGGCAGGTGGTCAGAATACAGATTTGAGTCAGATGCAGCCAAGAAGAAATGCAGCAATGTAATTAAGAAGCAATTACCAAAGACGTCTCTGAGACGCTTAAAAAGCCCCCATACACCTCTTCTTGCTGGAAAAACATAACAGCAGAGGGGGTGGGTGGAATCTATACATTTTATAGCATTAACTTAAACAGGGAAATGGTGGAAGCCTGTTTCAGGCTGGCTGTGTTTGCCTGCAACATTCCACCCTCTTAGTAGATGTTGATCCCACTGGGAAAGGGTAAAGTGAACTCTGCTGACTCACTGAAACAGGTGAATGTTTAGCCCACCTGGATATAATGGAGGTAGGAGTGACTCACTAGAGGAGAGAGGATCTTGGGTGTGGGCAGATCAGTCCAAAAGAGGAATCTGAGGAGGCGCCAAGCATGAGGAGAGGTTTGAGCTGATTGTTGTTCTAATAAAGCCAACCCCAGGAAGGTGGTGACTTTGGATTTTGCATACTGGATGGACTCTATCCCACAGGGCATTTAAAACAAAATGGAACAAAGCAATAAAATGATTCCCTAGGAACGATCCAGCATTGGCCTAAGAGGTGAACCTGATGTCATCTTTTGAACTATAATGTAGTTGCTTCTCCACTAGAACTGTTTACTTTCTACCAAAATGTTAACCAGATTTGAGTGCAGCACACGTCCCGTGTAATAACTCCCACCTAACTCAGTGGAGTCAGCTGCAAATGCTTGCAAAATCTGACTTTCTTCTAAATCATGTAAAATGTACTGCATAGATGCTAACAAGGGCTCAGAAACAGAACTTGGCTCTTGTGAGGGAGGGGAATTGCAATCACTGAAGCAGGGAATAATTCTCTGCATTAGTGAGTAGGTGCTTCATAGTCTTTCACATTGCCAAGCTATGTAATATTTTAAATATTTAGTATAATCAAGAAAAGTACCAGAACCATGGACATAATTCTCTTTTTTCTTTTTTTTCTTTTTAAAGAAAAGAAATGTATTTAATCACAAAGGTAGATTTCAAGTGAGTACAAGTGATGAGACATCAAAGTCAGAAATGGTTACCCGAAAAAGAAAGATAAAAACACTTCCTAGTACTAAACTGAACACCTAGACTTGGGGCAAAGTGAAGTCTCTTACCACAGGTTTCCAGTAGCATTGCTGACCAAGTTTTCAGGTCAGGATCAGTTCCTGAGGTCCAAGAGATGCTTTTCTTTTCTTTTTTCGTCCTCTTAGGTGAAAAAGAGATGGGCGAAGAGATAACAAGCGGTGTTTTTGCCCCTCTCTTTTATAGTTCAATCACCCTTTGAAATGCATGTTCTCAAAGTGACCCCTAGATAAAGAAGTTCTCAGCTGAGTGGGGAGACATGAACTTTGGTGGGGAAGAGGTTTCATGCTGTTGTTTGCTAAAATGCAGGTCTGTTTGTTCCTGATTGCCTTCCTTTCCAAAGACTGATCACTTGACAGTTGATGGCCCATCAGCTTCGATGACACCTTGGCTAGAGGCATTAACTTCTCCTTTGTTTTTGAGAAACAGTTTTACCCACTTCCGAGACATGTCATAGCGGGTAATTTAACCAACACATTTAGTCTCTTGTTCAGCCTGTGACTTAGCTATGAACAATAGCTCAGGATATTTACTAAAGTATTTGCTACCCACAATTCATTGTGGAACAAGCTCTACCAGGAATTCTTAGTCTGTAGTTTATTCACGAACAATTAATAGTGAGACTCTTATGTTTGAAATTCAAGCTGGCTTGGTTAGTTTAGATCGGGCAGGTAGGTCACATGATATTGTTTGTGTTCCCTGGTTTGAGGAATCAGGTTTGCTTGTGTGTTACTCGTGTTTTCAAACTCAAAATTCACATTCTGTGAAATCGATAGCTGTGAAGGGATCTCTGGCCCACACAGGTGAACAAAGGGTTAACAGGCATCTGAGAGCTCAGTGAGCCCACCTTGCTGCCCCTAGAGGGTGTGTCAGGCTTGATTAGATCCAGCTGGGGGGAACCGGGCCACCACTCCTGAGGAAGGGGCGTGCAAGCCTGCTGCAAGGGCTGTTGAGACCACTGTGGGGCAGACAACCGAGCCGCAAGGACAGGCGGAGGAATAGCCCCAGAGGTGGCAGAAGGATCTTTTGTGGTGGGACATTTTGAGACTTTCGTTGTACTTTCGTTACGCTGGAAGTGATGGGACTAAACTAGGACCTGGCCAAAGGCCGAGTCGCGAGAAGAGAGAGACCGCCGCAAAACCGGAGCCGCGATCTGCAGGGGGCGCCAGACAGGAAAGAGCTGCTAGGCCAGGCCCAGCCATAAGGGGGCGCGGCAGTGGTGAGTGCACCCTCCTACAGTAACAATGACAGGTGCTATAGAAGCCTTACAATTTTCTAACATTCACGGGACAATCCTGCTACTTCCGCTCATTGGCTAGAATAGTTACAAAATCAGACGTGAAAGGGGCCCCAGCACAGTCACAGCGAGCCACGGTTTTTATTTAAGGCAATTCTGGTGGAAAGTTTGTATGCATGCAGAGCTGATATGCACCCAAAACTCCAGAAACTTCCTCCAAATTGATTCTTCCTGTCCCTAACGAGGCGAGATTGAAATTGACACCGCCTGTGTGAACTTGGACACACAGGAGTGTGTGCATGTTTGTATGGCTAACAAGCAGTGTGTGCAGCCTGTCTGCTAAAGACATGTCTACTGATGTGGATATCTGGTAAAATCTGCACTAGATTAAACTAAATATCTCCAGGGATCTGACACAGCGTGTGAAGAATGGAGCTGCCCTGCAGCACTGATAAACATTGACAACGGAGGCTAAGATTTTCATACACTAAGGGAGTTGGCGCTTCCAAGTGTATTCCAGGCAGACTGCACTAACAGAGATGCCATGGCAGAGCCAGTGCAAAGGGAGAAAGGGAAACAAGAGTATTGGTGTTAGAATTTTTAATTAACTATTTTTGTTCACAATAAAATGACTTCACAATACATGAATGCAAAAAGAAGAAAGAGGTTTCTCATTTATAATCTTCACAGCTACCGCCTCTCTGTTAAAGCTGAGTTCCAGCTTCCACTCTTCCCATATGTTCCGATCAAAAATCTCATTCTCCTGTAATTAAAAAATTGGCTGAAGCCAGAAACTTCAAACTCAGCCTGCTTTGCATATTTCATTGAGAGTTTTGCAAGCGAGGCCACGCTGACAGTTTTAAAGCAAGGTAGACGTTTGAGAGCTGGCGGTTTGAAGCCGGCACTTTCATGAATGCAAACTCAAACTTCTCCACCCTGGTTTCCCTCCCCAACCCCAAACACTTTTCCAAGGTGCACTGGACTAAGAAGCGGCTGAAGCCAGCACCACAAGCCCAGTGTCTCCCATTCCGGTAACTTTTACACACGTTAGAGAAGGACTTAGGGCATTCTCCATTATTAACAATTTTAAAATCCAAATTGGATGTTTTTTGAACAGATCTGCTCTGGTTTGAGCCCTGCTATGGGACTTGCAGCAGGAATCCTAGGGACTTCCCTCCTTCAATCATGTCTTTCCATGGCAATAAATGGACGGCCATCATCTCGCGCCTCAGCCGAAGGATTTGTGCTGCTGGAGTCTCTGCTGCTTTTAAGTCACCTAATAAGGGGGAGGGGGAAGAGCTGGAAAACTGGCTAAATGAAGAAGAAAATCCATTTTGCAGCTGTCAAATCCCAGCAAGCATTCTCCCTCCCCTCCCCTCCCTTTGATCCAGCTACCAGCCTCTCCAGCCTCATCCGGCTTAAGAGATGCCGTGTGGTTAGAACAGGCAGATGTTGCTTGTCTGACCTCTGAGCACAGCCTGGTGTCCTTGGGAGAGGAGGTAAAGCTCCTCTCTGCGTGTCACAGTGATTCAGGGTAGCTGTGTGTCTATGCTCACTCCCTGTTATCTGGTATTGCTGCCACTCAGCAAGGCAGGGGGATTCCCTGGATAGCTGGATAACAGCCCAACCCCCCTGCCCTGCCTCTCAGCAGGGCTCCAAGTTACGACAGCAAATTCTTCCCTAGGCTGGTGGGTCTCAGCCACGTGCTCAGGGTCTAACCGAGCGCCATATTTGGGGTCAGGAAGGAATTTTCCCCCAGGTCAGGTTTTTCGCCGCCTTCTGCAGCATGGAGCATGGGTCACTTGCTGCTTTGAACGAGAATAAATGGTGGATTCTCTAACTGGAACCATGATTTGAGGACGTCAGTGACCCAGCCAGAGGTTATGGGTCTATTTCGGGAGTGGGTGGGCGAGCTTCTTTGGCCTGAGATGTGCAGGTCCGACTACATGCTCACGATGGTCCCTTCTGGCCTGAGAGTTTGAGTCTAGGTGTGGGGTGGATCCTTTGCATTAAGTTTGATTGCACTCAGCAAAGGGGCCCTGGGAAAATGGCACCTCCTTCCTCTGCCCCCCGGGTGTCTTCCATTCGTGTTTATTTATTGACCAGAAACATGGGCTAACCCCTGCCCCTCCTGTGTCAGTCGAGGGAAGGCTGTCTGATGTGGGCGCCCTCACAGCTCGGTGGCGCCGTGTCTGCGGTGAGAGCTGGCGCTCATCAGCTATGCTCAGCGATTTCGTCAGCATCCATTAACGGTCTGTGCACTGCGACCCATTGGCGATGATCTGTGGTGGTCCCTGAGCTGCGCGCCAGCTCCCTCGCTTCCGGTCCGCTCCCCACCTCAACTGCCCTTTGTCCTTGTACATACAGCACACTGGCCTGACTGTGCTGGCCTTACTCATGTGAGCAGTCTGGCTTGGGATGCTTAGCTCCTCTAAGGAGGTGCTCAGCACCTAGCAGGATCGGGTCCTTCAAGTCCCAGTAACACTCTCTGACTCCAAGACCCCAGAGATCATGGTGGTGAGTGTAGTATAAGAATGGGGGGTCGGTTACACAATGTTCATCAAAACTGTTTTTGAGGGAAAATGGCTTTTTGGGGCCAAATGGAAATTTTTATGAGCAAATGTCATTTTCTCAAAAATCCAGGCTTCTGTTTTTGAAAAAACTAAACACCCACATAAATGAAAGTTTTCCAGGTTTTTTGACAACCAAAACCTGAATTTATTTTGATTTTTGAAAACTGAACAATTAAAAAAAACACATTTATTTTTGAAGAAAAAAAAAAGAAAAGAAAAATGACTAAAATCAGAAAACAAACATTTTCTTTTAAATTTTTAATGGAAAATAAAATGAATTTTCCCTGAGCAGCTTTAATAAGAACTGACACAGAACAGAAGAGTTTAAAAAAGAATCTGTTATCCACTTGTACAATTTGGGAATGGATCAGATATTCAGCCCAGATGCCTCACGTAATAACAAACACAGCCGTGAATGCCTTTGTTGCTAATATTAGCTAGCTCCTTTAATTTGACTTGTCCGAGTTATCTATAGCTATTCAGGAGTGTGTTACACTGCTTGAAATTACCCTGCAAGCTTCACTTTTCACTAAAGAGCCCAAAAGACAGCAACACAAAAGATGTCTTTGTATCTATTTTTCTGCCAAACCTGGCTTCCGATGTGCTGGAGTGGCTTTTGCAATTCAGACTGGTGTTTTTGTTTGTAGCTGGGTGGTTTGGCTGATACGCAGCTGTACATGGGGGCTGTGAGAAATGCTTCATCAAGATAGCTTGGTTCAAAGCCACCTTCTCCATAGAAGATGATTGTTATGCTTGGGCCCAGTGCCCAGAGGAGCCAATCTTATGTAAGTAAATAAATAGTATAGATGCTTTCCAGCAGGGCAGAATGGCCATTGCATAGAATCATCATAGAATCATAGAATCTCAGGGTTGGAAGGGACCTCAGGAGGTATCTAGTCCAACCCCCTGCTCAAAGCAGGACCAACCCCAACTAGATCATCCCAGCCAGGGCTTTGTCAAGCCTGACCTTAAAAACCTCTAAGGAAGGAGATTCCACCACCTCCCTAGGTAACCCATTCCAGTGCTTCACCACCCTACTAGTGAAAAAGTTTGTCCTAATATCCAACCTAAACCTCCCCCTCTGCAACTTGAGACCATTACTCCTTGTTCTGTCATCTTCTACCACTGAGAACAGTCTAGATCCATCCTCTTTGGAACCCCCTTTTAGGTAGTTGAAAGCAGCTATCAAATCCCCCCTCACTCTTCTCTTCTGCAGGCTAAACAATCCCAGTTCCCTCAGCCTCTCCTCGTAAGTCATGTGCTCCAGCCCCCTAATCATTTTTGTTGCCCTCCGTTGGACTCTTTCCAATTTATCCACATCCTTCTTGTAGTGTGGGGCCCAAAACTGGACACAGTACTCCAAATGAGGCCTCACCAGTGCCGAATAGAGGGGAATAATCACGTCCCTTGATGTGCTGGAAATGCCCCTACTTATACAGCCCAAAATGCCGTTAGCCTTCTTGGCAACAAGGGCACACTGTTGACTCATATTCAGCTTTTTGTCCACTGTAACCCCTAGGTCCTTTTCTGCAGAACTGCTGCCCAGCCATTCGGTCCCTAGTCTGTAGCAGTGCATGGGATTCTTCCGTCCTAAGTGCAGGACTCTGCACTTGTCCTTGTTGAACCTCATCAGATTTCTTTTGGCCCAATCCTCTAATTTGTCTAATTTGCATGTAAAACATTTATAAACCCTTCATTAATCTGGAGCATAAGTGAAATTTTGCTGGGAGTTAAGGATGTCATGAGCCGTTGGAAGGCTTGCCGTTAATGTCTTGCAGAGCTGTAAGAATTAGTTTTTCTTTTTTTTAAAAGTTTCTGATCGACTGTAATATCAGTCATTGCAAATGGTGCCTATAAATATGCAAACGCTGCTGCTTCTGAAATGACTTTGACTCCCCATTCTCCCTGGGAAGGGAGAGAAAACTCAGCGGGTTTGTTTTGTATTCTTCTATTAGAGGGGAGGCATCTTTGCCCCCTAGACTGAAGGCATCCCCACACACCCCAACTAAGAGTGGCTATACCCCAGCTCCACTTTGCCACCTGGTGCAAACTTCACACCTGTGCAATGTGCTGCTAAATCAGAATGGCGGTATTTTACGCCAACTTTGCACGAGTACAAATGACTGCCCAAGATGCAATGTAGTGGAGAATCCAGGTGTCGGTGTACCCAGAGTTCTCTGGCTTCAGTCGGCACAGTTTCAGCCCAGGAAACATTGGAGACAACATAGGTTGTGTTAGCTGAACCCAAGGCAACGGTGGAAGTTTAAGCATGCATCTTGATATTGTTGTATCTCTCTGCCATCTTTGATAGTTGACCATGGGTATTGTTGATCCACCTTTGAACTCTGTCAGGGTCATCATCAGTACCTTGAGAGGGCACTTCCTTCATTTCTGAGGGCTCCCAGAGTACTGGGCTGGCATGCTCTTTGGCATCTCTCATACAAGGTCCTACAGGGTTTTTGTCCATCACTTCTCCTTTTCAAAAGATGCATGAAGCAAAGGTGAGGCAGAGATTGTGTTGGCCATGATGCCTCTAGTGTGTCATCTGCATATAGTGTTGTGTCTCCATTTCATAGATTCCATGGAGCTGTGACAATTTACACCAGGTGAGGATCTGCCCCATAGATCTCAAGACCAGAAAGGACCATTGCGATCATCTAGTCCAGTGATTCTCAAGCGTGGCCATGGTGGCTGCCTGAGGCTACCAAGGACTTCATGTGTGACCACCACACCTTTTGGGGCCAGGGAGCCCCTTCTCTAAGCTCCCAAACACAGCCACCGGGTCTACTTCCTGTAAAAGCAGGCCAAGCCAAGGTGTGCCCAGTGGCATTTCACAACAGTGTAGGAGGGCTGCTTTTTTGGGTACTTTTGTGGCATGGTTAATAGTATGTGTTATTCTTTATATGGAACAATTCATTGTTTTATTTACATGACACTTCCAGATAACCACGTGAGTAGACTGTCACTAGTACAACATTTTAACTGTCAGAAATGCAGCCACCCTGAGTTTGCAAAATTCATTTGAGAACCGCTGATCTGGTTTGACCTCCTGCATAATATAGGCCAAGGAATTTCACTCAGTGATTTTGACATCAGGCTGGTACCTTCTGTTGGAGCTAGAGCAGGGGTCAGCAACCTTTCAGAAGTGGTGTGCTGAGTCTTCATTTATTCACTCTAATTTAAGGTTTCACGTGCCAGTCATACATTTTAACGTTTTTAGAAGGTCTCTTTCTAAAAGTCTTTAATATAGAACTAAACTATTGTATGTAAAGTAAATAAGGTTTTTAAAATGTTTAAGAAGCTTCACTTAAAATTAAATTAAAATGCAGAGCCCCCCAGACTGGTGGTCAGGACCTGGGCAGTGTGAGTGCCACTGAAAATCAGCTCGCGTGCCGCCTTTGGCACGCGTGCCATAGGTTGCCTACCCCTGAACTAGAGTATATCTTTTAGAAAGATTTAAGGACACCAGGAGATGGAGATCATACTTCTTCCCTGGATAGTCAGTGCCAATACTTAAACAACTATTGGCACCTTATTTTAAGTTTGAATTTTTTCTAACTTCCATCTCCACCACTTGGTCTTGTCACCTTGTTGTGTCATCGAACATGAATGGTGCAGTTGAGAATTTTACCCGGAATCTAGTTTGCATGAGAAATAGACAATATGAAATTTGCCCAAACTCAAATCTGGCTAGGACACCAACACTAACAACCTTTTCCTACCCTGTTATCCAGAGACTTTTCGTTTAATTGAATAGCAGATCTAAAAAGAAAATTTCCCATCTAAGCCTATGATTTCACTGATTTTCATATCCTAAAAATACATACACAGTGCCTTTTATATCCCTTTGAATTCCTGTGGTAGGATTTAGTTGTTGTTGCTCAATACACATAACATCAGTGTATTGGAGAGGAAAGAGAAGTTCTCATGACAGTTTCATTCTTGCCGCAGTTCAAACTATTACCTCGTTTCAAACCTGAGATGCCTGGAATATCTGCTTTGACAAACCAGTTAAGCTAGGCAGGGGCTTACTGCATATTTGTGTATTCCCTTCCTTGACAGACCAAATAAGTGATGGCTTTATGAGTGTTATCCCATTAACAGATGTTCAATGTGAGCAGCTCCTGTTGCATAAAACATTCTCAGCTGAGACACTGATCAATGACTACACAGCTGCTTCCTTAGAATTGCAGCAGAAATGCTTTGCTATGGAAGAGAAGACTAATACGCTCCTTGCTGTTTTCCTTTTTGTGTCCGGGTTTCACATTCCTCTCGCCTGCTCTGAATTTTTCCACTACTCTTCTGTTCTTCAGAGAATAATATTTTCTGTTTGGAAGTAGCCAGGTTTTTAATTGTTTAAGTGCACTAGAAAGGAAAGGAGTCCATAATGTGTTTCCTTTTTTGCATAACAAAGCTTGCTAGCATTGCAGTCTTCAATGTCACCAGGCCTCACTTTAACTAATATACTGCCAGCTTATCATTACCATTCCATTCTGCCATCAGATCAGGGAGCAAGTGCCTCAAATACGTTCTAGCTGAATACAAATATTACCCTTCTTTAAATCACAATTAGAAGCAGTCCTAAGCGAGGCACCGGGGAAGTGAAGTTTGCTAACTACCTGCAGGTTTAAAGATATTCCTCTGGTGTCTATTTCACTGGACCTTATTCATTCATTTTAGTTTTCAAAACAGGGATATTGGGTGTCAAGCTCAAGAGCGTGAATACCAAGTTCAGGACAGACTGATAAGAACAAGGGCACAAAGCCCAAACTGGCTGTGAGTTCTATACTTCAATTCCACTAACCAATTCTCAAGTGTAAACTCCTCAGGCACTGTAACAGCCTTAACATGGAGTCACAGACAGGCCGATCTATCTTGCCACCCAGGTGAGCCTGCCTTTGTGATCGATGGTCCCTTACATCAAGGTTACTCCCAGTCCCAAAGGACCAGTCACTTACCCCAGGTCAACTGCACTTTAGATCTCCCCCCAAACACAATGCTTGTAGGCAGCCCTATAATAACCTATATACAGAGTTATTAATAGGAAAAGGAAATAAGAGTTATTTACAAGGTTAAAACAGGTAAACACAGGTACACAAATGAGCTACAATCTTATTATAGGTTTCAGTGAAGTAGCCGTGTTAGTCTGTGTCAGCAAAAAGAAAACAAGAAAAATACCTGTGGCACCTTAGAGACTAACAAATTGCAAACAGATGGACATCATACCAAAAGGACTAAATCTTATTATAGAAGCTTCTGTTACCTTTTGAAACATAAGTGTGGCGGGATCCCCAGGGTACAACCTGGATCTGTGAAACGGCTGTGTCCCCGTAACTCTCCAAGTTGGGGTGTCTATCAGAAAGCTGGGCCAGTGACAAGCAGCAAACCCCCTCCAGGTGCTGTGATCACTCCGCCATCAGCATGTGGAGCCCCACACCCAGCTAGATTGCATGAATACTGCATGAGCCACTCAAGAATCATACAGCGAGAGAGAGAGAGAGTCACTAGCCAGTCACCCCAGCTCCCAGCCTTTCTTACCAGTGTAAACTATTTATTTATTCCCAGAAATATTCCATCTTACACTGCTCAAGGTTCCCTTGAACAGTGCAAACTCATTCATAAGTTTGCCACTTCTTCATAGGAAAGCGGGCACGCACCAGCCATTGTAATCTGAGCTGAGATTTCCCAAGCACTTCAACCAAAAACACCCTGTTTTAGGTAAAATATAAAACAGAAAGATTGATTTTAAGTGATTGTAAGTAGCAGGCATCCAGATCAAAGTTGGTTACCTAAGAAATAAAAATAGAAACGTGGTCTACATTCTAACTTTAACAGATTAAGCAAGACGTGACTCAGTCTCTCACCCTACAGGATGTTACAAGCAGCTCACAGTTCCTCAATACACAGACTGGAGTCCCTGTCAGCCTGGGACTAATCTCCCTAGTTCCAAGTCTTTGTCTTCCGGATGATCCTCCAGGTGTTGAGATGGGGGACGAGAGGGGTGATGATGACACTGTCCCTCTTTTATACTTTCCTCCAGCTGCTAGAAAGGTCTTTGCTGTGACGTGGGTTAGGCCACCCTCATTGCGTATGTGACTTCTCTGGGGAGTCACTGGGAGCGTGGATTCTTTTTGATGAGCCATTAATGCCTGTCTGGCCATGGATGGCTGCTCCTTTGTCCCTAGTGAAAGACTGGGTGTGGGCGGTTCCCAACCTCACAACATATTTCAGTAGCACATATAGCAATACTTTATATACAGCGATAGTACGTACAATCCAACAGGATATTAAGGTTCAAGACTTTCTATATGATACTGCACAGGACATGTGTTGTACAAAACATCTCATAATCATATGACACTGGTGAATACGGGTGCTACTTTGAGGTACAATGTGACAATAAGCAAGTTCTATATGTCCTTTAGGGCTAATTCAATCTAAGCTCTGGGGATCTTCTACTTATACCAAGAAATCTTTGCCCCGCTCCCCTTCCCAAGTCCAAACAGCATAAAGATACAGTTCCTCCTTGTTAGGGGTTTTTATTCCCGCCCTCCCTTCTGCTTTGGGCTGCAAACTCAGCCAATGGGACTCAGCCTGGCACAATCATGTTTGTGGCTTCTAGGTGCTTCTGGAATAGCAATAAATGAGGTTACTTGCCCATACATTCGCTACAACAATTAATTTTAAGTGAATATTTGCAGAAAGACACTTTCAGACTTATAATCACAAGTATTTGACTCGAAAACCTGATTCTCAGCATTATTTTCATCCAATCAAGCACAGAAACATCTCCAACTTTTGTTTCCCATCAAATCCGCTCAAAGTTCAGATTTCAAATATCAGGTCTTTGCAACAGCCTGCTCACTAACAAGCCCCCAAGCAATCATGATTTTCAGACAGTATTCAGCAAATAATTTCAAAGAGCAAATTGGAGAAAATTGTCATCTGCCCACAGACAATTTGTGACTGGAAAAAAGGCACATTTTGTCCACTAAATTATTTGATGAATTCTTTAACGGGCTTTGTGTGTGATAAACGACTGCTGAGAAGTGGTGTGCGTTTCCAAAGAGAAGAAAGCATTATCACGGCTTTCAAACAGAGTCTCGTTTTTAAAAGATCCTTTCTTGTACAGGAGCCGCCAATAGGAGCAGCAGCAAGTAATGAAGGGAGCCATACAAACTGCTCTGAAAACAGTCATCTCACATCACATGAAGCTCGGTCCATGGCCCTCTCCTTTGTGTGACATAATGAGAGCCCTTGTACAGGGTTTCAATCATTTCAGCTGGAGAAAAATCAATTCTGAAAGGTCAAGAAAAGAACGATCATTTAATGAAATGCATTAATATTTCAAATAATTAACCAAATCAATAGATAATAAAAAATAAGTTCACTAAAAATGGTGGAAAAGAGAGAAAACTGCTTGGATCAGGTGAAATTCGCCAGTGGAGAGCCCAGTGCCTATGTACCACTGACATCCCACGACAGCCATATTTTGGAGATGATCTGTTTCAATGCTTGGTGATCTGTTCGAATAGTTTATCCCTGAAGGGCCTGTTTGAGGAATAGGTATTTTAAGAATGGCCAAATCATAATTGAATCAAGGCCTTAAAATCTTAGACCTTCAAAATCGAGGAGAAATTATTTTTCCAAAGAGTCATGAGATGACTTTTAGCTCCCGATAGTCTGGGGGAGAGGCAGCCATTCATACAGTTCTAATGCCCAAATTATAGTATAAGCTAATATGATTACATTACTTGACTTGATATAAAAAGTACTTTGTTGCTAGCTGCTGCTGTTCTCCTGAGCATACCATCCACGCTCCTCTAAGTGGAACTCATCTGAGCCACATAAAATTAGAATAATGCCGAGATAATGTCAGTGAAAACAGACCATTGTCACAGGATAATAGTCTCCTGCTGCTACATAAATGCAAAGGCATTTATCAAAAATAACCATCAAGGGGCAGTGAAGTAGAGACATAGGAACAGGAGAAATTGCCAAAGGATCCGGGCTCTGCTGCAAAGGCTTTCCTGTTTTCAGAGTGCAGAAGGTGCTGCTCTCTCTCTCTGGTATTTATAAGGCGAAGGCACCGAAGTGAAGCCAGGTCTGATCGGATTTCCTATGGAGTGTTCGCAGTTCCTGAGACCTGGGCTAATGAATTGCACCCAGATCTGTCATACGACTATGCGATGCTGCGGCATAAATTAACATGAACAACCTTCCTAATGAGTGGCGCTGGAGCACTTTTAATAGTGGGGGTGCTGAAAGCCAGCCCCCTATAGCCCTGTTTGGATCGCCCTCTGTCTTGGATGGTTTAGACACAACAAATCCTGCATCTTGCAGGGGGTGAGACGAGATGACCCTCGCGGTCCCTTCTCACCCTGTGATGTTCACAACTCTCCTGTGAGACAGGGAAGTGCTATTCTCCCCATTGCACAAATGGAGAACGGAGGTACGGAGAGATTAGGGGACTTGCTCACGGTCACCCAGGGCCCGTAGCCTTTTGCAAAGCCGCTGCCCTGACTGCGCGCCCTCATGGAGGCTGAGTCCAGCAACAGGGAACCTATTGAGATACCCCAAACTACCACACCCAAGTCCAGAAGCTTCTGGCTGTGGAGAGCTAATTGTACATCTGCCCAGCAACAATGACCCAGACCCAACTCATTCCTCCCCCTGCCATAGATCTCTTAAAGAGATATCTCCCTATTGGGCACGTGGGTTCCGTCTACACTGACCATGCTGCAGCGGCGCAGTGGTGCTACTGTAGAGCTTAGTGAAGACGCTGAGAGCTTCTCGTGTCAGCGTAGATACTCTGCTTCCCTGAGGGCTTGTCTTCACTACCCGCCGGATCGGCGGGTAGCAATCAATCTATCGGGGATCGATTTTTCACGTCTCATTTAGACGCGATTAATCGATCCCCGAAAGCGCTCCCCGTCGGCTCCGGAAATCCACCTCATCGAAAGGCGGAAGCGGAGTCGACGTGGGAGCGGCAGCGATCGACTCGCCGCCGTCCTCACGGCCAGGTAAGTCGATTACGATACGCCGACTTCAGCTACGTTATTCACATAGCTGAAGCTGCGTATCGTAGATCGACCCCCCCCCCCCCCCCCAGTGTAGCCCTGGGCTGAGAGACAATAGCTATGTCGACGGGAGAAGCTCTACACCAGGAGCTCAGGCCGTGTGAGCGATGCACACGGTTCTATCGACAGAAGTTTGTCGTGTAGGCCAGGGCTGGGTGTCTGACGTGAGACCGTGGGCTCTGATTTGCACAAGTGCTGAGCGCTCACAGCTGCAAGTGAAATCCACCGGAGCTGTGCTTTGACCATACAACATGCTATTAAAAACCTGGAAAAATCAAGGCGTAGACGTCTCAAATTGGACACCCAAAATCAGTGGACCGTTTTGGTCTTAATGTTTATGAAACAATCAGATGCTGTGGTGAGATCCCCATTGAAACACCCAGGAGGAAATTAATAGCTGTATTCAGTACAGAGTTTGATGATGTGTAGTAAATTAGCCCCAGTACTGGTATTATACATTATGAATTCCTTTGTGCCAAGTTCAAGGCCTTGGTGAGACGCAGCTAATAGTGGAGTGGAGTCCGTGAACTTTCTGGTTTGTACATGCAAGAGCTCTGAACCAGCTGCTTTTCAAGTCTTTCCCTTTGGGATGCAAGTCTTCACTACAGGAACCGTGCATGCCACAAAGAAGTTGGGCGGCTGAGTAAAGGAAATAGACTTCAAAGGTTTGGCGTAGTCTCGCTTCAGGGGAATCCAAACATCTCACGCTGCTCGTCTCTCTCCAGAGCTCAGCAGTTTTGACTGGCTGCTCAAACTTCACTTTCTAATCCCAAATCCCAGATGAGTTAGGGCAGAATGTAACATTTCAGGGTAAATGCAAACTGCGTCCCACAATGGGAAAGAGCATATTGTCTTTCGGAACCAAGTCTGCCGTGATCAAAGTCCAACCCTGCGATCCTCACTTTACTTTGAACTTATCGGACATAAGACAAACTTTCTTAGAAAAATAATCCCTTAGTGGCAGGGAAGAGCACATTAGTGGAATGGCCCTTCCCGGAAGAGTGAACCTGACTGGGACCAGACAGATAAAACTAGTGCAAGACCCAGACATAGGGAATACATGCAAGAATGAGTGCTTGATCCATCACTGCTTGATTCATCACTGCCTGTGTCATCATTTTCATCTGTGCTGCCCAATCAGAACGGTAGCGTCTTCCACCACTTTGCACAGGGGTACGTGAGGACACAAGATCCAAGGCAGGGGAGAGTCATGTGCTATATTCACATGGTGGACGGAAGAGAAGAAAAGCAGTGAAAAGACTAAAGGGAAGCTCTTTTAGGAGGAATGACTCTATGACATCCTATGGAGAGGACCCAATTCTCTGTTGCTCTAAGGCTGCAGAATACCCTGGCTGCCATAACACTGCTACAAGCCTTGTCTACATTAGGATTTCACTGAGCTGGGGTAAATTGCATTGTTGTAAATCACGTCTGCACTAGGACTTTGCACTGACACACTCCTCCAGTGGGTGAAACCTCTAGGCCAGATTCTTCAATGGGGCTACATGAATTTGCACCAGCTAAGAATCTGTCCCCCAGCATAGATAGGGCCTCGGAGTCAATGTCCAGCACAAAGTACTCTTCCCCCCATATAAAGTGTGCCTGTGTAAATTACTCACTAGTCCCCTATGAACCTCACTTCCAAAGTAAGTATTAATGGTCTCTTGTTGTTATCCTCCGTTACCTTTCACTTGATTGTAAAAGTTTGCACTCTTACCAGGACTGTTTTCTTTCCATGTTTATCACTAGTATTTGTCACTTGTGTGACGGTGTCCCCAATGAAACTTTATGGGGAGATGCTTATAAATGTATATATGATGTAACTGGAATATGTTTTATGCTACATGTGCCATGTAACATATCTCTGTGAAAGTTATGACCTACTGAATCTATTCCTCCTGTTTGTATGCATGTATCATTGTTGTAGTTGCAGTTATGAATATTGGTTGAATATTTGCTGGTTTTGTACATAGCCTTTGTAAGAGCCTGGGATCATGTCTTGAGAAAGGTATGTGCATGTAAAGAGACCAATCAAGAACCCCTTACACAGACAATAGGAGGTGCAGACCCCAATCCACATCTGGGCCTGGCCAGGAATGCAACTGATGGCACTGGTTAGGGTGCATGGACATGTGACTTGCCCATGTGATCCCCAAACTCCAGGGTAAGATGATGCTACACAGGGAGTGGGGTAAAGGCTATAAAAACCCTTGGAAGACCCCTCCATGTTGTCTTCAGCTGGCTAAAGAGAGAGGCTCTCCACCCCCCAAAGACATACCTGAAAAAGACTGAACAAAGGACAAAGACAATAGGGGGTGTGAGCGATTGCTGGACCCAGGCTATGAGTTCTACAGCCTGTAAAAGGAAGAATCTGGAGCTGGGGAGGTTTTTATATCTGTGTTAAGTTTGATTAGACATAGACGCGCGTGTTTTATTTTATTTTACTTAGTAATTCGCTTTGTTCTGTCTGTAACTCCTTGGAATCACTTAAATCCTACTCTCTGTACTTATTAAAATCACTTTTTACTTGTTAAGTTACCTGGAGTACGAGTTGGTACCTGGGGGGGTGGGCAAACAGCTGTGCATATCTTTCTATCTTTGAAATAGAAGGCGAACTATTTATGAGTTTACCCTGTATACACTTTATACAGGGTAAAACGGATTAATTAAGGGTTTGAACCTCATTGGGAGTTGGGCACCTGGGTGTCAAAGGCAAGCACACTTCCTGAGCTGCTTCCAGGCAGGCCTGCGGCTGTTAGGGGATGTGGTTCCGACCTGGGTCTGTGTTTGCAGCAGATCAGCGGAATCTGGCTCAAAACAGACAGGATTCGGGAGTCCCAAGCTGGAAAAGGCAGGAAAGCAGGGGCAGAAGTAGCCTTGGCACACCAGGTGGCAGCACCAAGGTGGTTTCTGTGATCCCAACCCATCACACCTTGTTTATTCTATAATGCACAAGTGTGGATTGTAAAATCACATACTTCCAGCTGAAAGCTTGTGTATACATAATATCACTTACAGCACAGAGTTTTTCATCTTCAAAACACTTTACAAATATCATCTAATTAATTCATGCACGAGCTCTGAGCGGTAGATAACCATTATCACTATTGTATAGCTGGGGAAAACTGAGAAAAAGGGGCCAGGGACTTCGCTAGGATCACAAAGGGAGTCAGTGTACGAGCTGGGACAGGAAGTCAATAATTCCTGGCTCCCAGGATCGCTAGGCTATGTCTCACTGCAAAAGAAATTTGGCCACACTCATCTTTGATATAATTCCATTAACTTCAATGGAGTTGGGCCAAGGATGGATTTGGTTCAATAAGAATGAGGCTGCTAATTGTCATACCTGGGTATGAGTCTGTTACCTTTGAGCAGAAATGAGCCAGGGATCATTGGATCTGGATCTATAAAATTTGGCGCGGGATCGGATTTAGAATCCAAGGTACAATTTTCAAGTTTAAGGATGCCTGGAGTATCAAAGAGGTGAAAAAAGTCCAACACAGAAAAATGAGTTTTTTTCATTCCACAGCCTTCTGTTCCCTAGTCATTCTGCCGAAAGCTGATAATAAAAAAACAACTTCCGTTCCAGCCACTTATTTTTTGTCAATTGCCTGTGGTATTGAGTGTCTTGCCTACACATTTCTGAGCACCAGGCAGATTGTGATACCCACTTGCATATGAGTATTTTGCTGGCACCTTTGCAAGTGTTTTTAATGCCAAGCATATCTCTAAATATAATGCAGGAAATGATGCTCATGTTCGCAATAAGGTAATGCAACGAAATCAGGGCTTAAAATAACAAAAAGAAATCTGATTATTTGGAGACAGGGAAAGTTTTTTTAAAAAATGTTTGTCCACTGGGTGTTGTTGTAATTAAATGTATTGTACCAGTAAAACAAAACCCCCAAATTAACTGGCCTTCATAATCAGAAATTGTTTTCGAAGAATGCATTCAATTTATATGATAGAAATTATCCAGATTATATTTTGCTGACAGCCACCAGGGTCGGCCCATGCATAGCCTAATGTTCAGAGATATATTAATGACCTTACTTAACCAGCATGCTAGCTATGAATGTTTCCCTGCCTTTGAGAACTGCTGCTTGCACAATGCTATTTATTAAGATGCTACTTCTCAGGATCCAAGTTCCTCCCAGGTGACATTCATGTGTATATGGAGACACCAAATAAGCATTCCATATTCCCAGCCAAATTAAAACAAACAGAGTTGGAATACTTTAAATTAAACCTGAGCTAGAGATGGCATCCATCTGTCTTGATGGCGTAAGCGCCAAAGCAGACCAGTTACTGTGTCATGCAGTAGCACATCACAAGTAGCTAAAAAGTCCAATTCTTGAGTGACAGTCATTGCCACAGATAATCATAGAATCATAGAAGATTAGGGTTGGAAGAGACCTCAGGAGGTCACCTAGTCCAACCCCCTGCTCAAAGCAGGACCAATCCCCAACTAAATCATCCCAGCCAGGGCTTTGTCAAGCCTGACCTTAAAAACCTCTAAGGATGGAGATTCCACCACCTCCCTAGGTAACCCATTCCAGTGCTTAACCACCCTACTAGTGAAATAGTGTTTCCTAATAGCCACCTAGACCTCCTCCCCTGCAACTTGAGACCATTGCTCCTTGTTCTGTCATCTGCCACCACTGAGAACAGCCGAGCTCCATCCTCTTGGAACCCCGCTTCAGGTAGTTGAAGGCTGCTATCAAATTCCGCCTCACTTTTCTCTACTGCAGACTAAATAAGACCAGTTCCCTCAGCCTCTCCTCATAAATCATGTGCCCCAGCCCCCTAATAATTTTCGTTGCCCTCTGCTGGAGTCTCTCCAATTTGTCCACATCCTTCCTATCGCGGGGGGGCCCAAAACTGGACACAATACTCTAGATGTGGCCTCACCAGTGCCGAATAGAGGGGAATAATCACGTCCCTCGATCTGCTGGCAATGCTCCTACTAATACAGCCCAATATGCCATTCGCCTTCTTGGCAACAAGGGCAACTGTTGACTCATATCCAACTTCTCATCCATTGTAATCCCCAGGTCCTTTTTTGCAGAACTGCCACTCAGTCCCTAGTCTGTAGCAGTGCATGGGATTCTTCCAACCTAAGTGCAGGATTCTGCACTTGTCCTTGTTGAACCTCCTCAGATTTCTGCAACAGATTAATGCAGGTATAAGGCACAGGGCCAGCGAATGAATCCAGCTTTCTATTAGCACTTGATGCCTGCTGCGCTTTCTTCTTTCCTCTCTTCATTTTCCTCTCTCTCAGCCCTCTCTCTTCCCCTCTTTGGCTCCCTGATACAGCACAGCCCTCCAGTATGGCATGTTGTCAGCTGTACCTGCCCAGCTTGTGGGGTCAAGTTTGAAAGTTTTCAAGCCCCTTTTGCAAACCTCCTTCAACCTGAGCCTAGGTTGGCCCAAGCGCTCTATACAGGTAACCCTTTAGAATGCATCCATCTTCCATCCTGTGCAGATGGACCTTGTCGACAGAGATGTCTGTGTCTGGGAATAGCGATTAGACTTGATGATTTTTCTTTCTCAAGTACTTTGGGGTCAGGAACTTTGTTTTCCCACTTGATATTTAGAATACGGTGAAGACAGCAGGTGTGGAAGGTATTTAGCCTGCTCTCTTGTCTGCTATGGGTCATCCCAGGTCTCACCACTATACAGCAGCATGCTCAGAAAGCACCTCTGGAAGACCCATATCTTGGCATTTAAGGTTTGTTTCCTGTTATCCCACATGCATTTGGTTGGTTGGCCAAATGTGGACGCTGCTTTTCTGATGTGAGAATTAATCCCATCATCTAGAGATAAGTTAACTGATACAGTTCATTTTAGCTAGCAGAACTTGTGCCCAACTTGTGGAGTGGTGATAGCTATTAAAGTTGTAGGTATAGTCTATACACCTTGTGCCATAATCATTGTCTTTCCATGATATAGCATTGTGTGTGCTGGGGCCTATGTTGGCTTAACTCTCTCGCGGTGTGAGCGAGGTTGACCTATGTTTTAGGTGTGGACCAGGCCTTAGACTAGCTCAGCCTTACATGAAAGCATCATTCAGGTCCTTCAAAGACCATGCCAGAGTTATCCATATATGTCTAATGTAAAAAACAAGCCAAGTCTCGACTCCTCCCAAATGAAGGGAGACATTCCATACACCTAATTCGCTTAATTTCTTGTGATTCTGCTTCCCATACATACTCTCCTGCTGCTACATTTCTCCCTGAACCCCATCCCACTGATTTTTAACTCCTTACACACCCACAGCCTATGTCTCAGACTAGCTATCTGGGACTACAAGTTTCCCCCAGGAAATTCAGTGACCTTTTTTTCCATTTGAAGTTTAGTTCTGGTTACCAACTAGGCTTTAGAAGAGAGCAGCGGCTCTGGTGGGCCAATAGACCTTGTTTGAGCTGTCAATTGCTATTCAGCAAAGCGCTTGGGCTGCAATTTGTCTAAGGAGCCCAAGGAGTTAGGTGCCCAAATTCCAATAGAATTCAGTGGGAGCTGGGTGCCTAAATCTGGTAGGTCCCTTTGAAAATTCTAATCTTAAGCATATGCTTAACTTTAAGCACATGCTTTGCTAAATAAAGACGAACTTAAGCATGCGGTTAAATACTTTTCTGAACTGGAGCCATAATTACTGGAGCTACTGGCCCTGCAGCTGGAACCAGAAGAAACAAATAGAAACATGGAGACCAGTATAGACTAGTCGAAAGGCTGCTGGAATGTGTGTAATATCATTTCCACTTTAAAAGATAAATACCCTGGTTTTGGGCTGATTGAATAACCCTGACATTCGGCTGTATATAACTGTGTGTGGAGGCGGTATTAATGTACATGCTGTATATATTTCAGCAGAGGGAGAAAACAGCCAAGTGTGAATTCCCTGATGACGCAACTTTTCCCCTAACGTCCTTATTCCTTCCAATTTATTTTAATTGATCTCAGACAGTGCTCAGTTATTTTAATGGTCTCGTTATTCTGAACTTCTATGAGCTGAATGTTAAAAGGAACATATTTCACAAAGATAACATCAATAAATAGGATCAAAGTGATTTGGGGATGATTGATGTGGGTTTTGTTCTGTGCAAATACAGACATCTGCCTGCTGCATTGTTCTAGAGCCAGTGTTAAGACAGATCACTATATAAACACTGTGGATAGTGTATTGATTTGGAGAAGCACCCACAATATAGCACTGCTTATCTTAATAAATTGGGCTGGGATTCTTTAAATGCACCAATGGAATTTAGGGACTCCATTCCCAATTAAAGTCAAATCTGGCTGTTCTGAACATCCCAGCCTTAAGGCACTGCTAGCACATTGAAAATGTAAACCAATAGTCAAGTGCTAGGTAGCCTGTGTGATATAATCCCCCACCCCGTCTGTCTTGGTGGTTATAATCCAGGAATAGCTAGGCACATTCATGCAGACAAGAAGGAAGAATCTCTGCACCAAGGAGCTCTGAAGCTAGTGGCAGGCAGAAGGACAAATAGACAGAGGTTAGGGGAAGGGGAAACATGTGCATGTTGTTATAATAATCATTATAAGGCAGCCAAATACACTGATAGTAGCACGGCGGGGTGGGATCTTCCAGAGGGACTGGAATGTGGCTGGTTTAGAGGCCTGGTGGAGGAGCTCATGGAAGTCATAGCCTGCTTAGGGGACTGCCTTGAGAAGGCACCGAGGTGACTAAAGGGGGAGGGATAGCTCAGTGGTTTGAGCATTGGCCTGCAAAACCCAGGGTTGTGAGTTCAATCTTTGAGGGGGCCATTTAGGGATCTGAGGCAAAAATTGGGGATTGGTCCTGCTTTGAGCAGGGGGTTGGATTAGATGACCTCCTAAGGTCCCTTCCAACCCTGATGTTCTATGATTTTATGACTATGCAAGACGCTGACAGAGAGGTGACCAAGGTGGAAACATCAGCAGGGCAGAGGGGATGACGGCGCAACACGGAGTTCGACAAGGAGAATACGTGGTGAGGCACAGAGATTTGTGTAACCCTCTGTGCCTGACCCCCAGAGGTTATGGGCCTGTCACAGCTCCCAGCTTGGGGGGCTGGCTGTCCATCCCAAGCTGTAGAGACTCCTCGTTCTATTGGCAGGGGAGGTCCCTGGCTCGAGCCCTGGTGATGACTTAAGTGGTGGCCATCACACTTCAATTGAATGCAACAGCTGATAGGGAACCATCAGAGGATTCAAACCGAGGAAGGGCGTGATCAAAACAGGCTTCCGATGTCAGGCTGATGGGACTCCTACCCCAGGAGACTCTCCAGCAGGGGACGTGAGGGCCTTGTGGCACTGCCAGAGATTGGCTGAATCTAGCTCTTTATGGTGGTTTAAACATGTGTCTTCTGACTTTTTCTCACTTGCCAAAGTGTGCCTAATCACGAAGTTGCAAAGATCTGGATTTAACGATCATCAAAGCAGCAAGAATTAATGCGATAATACAGAATTTTGAAGAATTTGCAGAAAAATATTAAATATTGAATCTAACGTCCATGAAGCAAACAGTACTGAGTAGATTTCAGTCCATGTATTTATTACACAGGACCATCTGGGGGCTTTGAAGTCAGAGCCCCATTGTGTTGGGGACTGTGCATATGCATACTAATAGGCAGTCCCTGCCCCAGGGAGCGTCCAGTCTAAATAGACAAAGAGTGGGTGAAGTAACAGAGGCCTGGAGAGGGGAAGTGACTTGCCCAACATCACCTAGTAGCAGGGAACAGAACTGAGGTTTTCTGAGTCCCAGGTCAGTGCCTGAACCGTTAGACCACCCTGCCTTGATAAATGCGGCAGATGTAAATTGCGGGTTCACAAAGCTACGCAGGAAAAGTATTGTATTTGCCACAAAGATCATTTTTTAAAAATTACTACATTTTTCAGGTTTTCACTGAACAATCCAGAAACCAGAAAATGCTTCATTTTCAACAAACAAAAAGCAAATTTGTTTTTTGATTTTCAGTTGTCAAAAACATTAAACATCTAGGTGGTTAAAATTGTCAGGTGTTTCAAGGAAGACTGTGACTTGAAAAGGGGACTGGAACATGTTTATAATATGTCAGTCTCAGGGAAAGTGAAATGCTAGTGTTGAGTCCACTCTTCCTGCTGCTTCTGCTGGCTTCAGTGCATGCCACTCCTTCCCTTTAGTGATAGCCAAGGAGACAGCTGTTTGTCCAAGGTCTTTTAGAGCAGTAGAGCAAGGGACCAATGGACCGTGTCTCCTGGGACTTTTTCCTGTGACTTTGGGGAGCTCACTTCATTCCTCTGTGCCTCATGTTTCCCATCACCAAAATAATATTGACCCACCTCATAAATGTGCTGAAGCTTAATTGATTAGTATATGTTAAATATTTTGAGATGCTCCAATGACATATGCATGCTTTTGTTTGAAGATTCACTGTACAGCAGAGGTCTCCCTGGTGGAAATACCCTCACTTGAGTCAAGATTCTTTCATTTTCATATTGTATGAGCCATAGTGTGGGGAAGTCTGAAGAAACGTAGGGTAATCCAGTATAATTTTGCATCTGTCTCTTAATAGCCATAGACTGTTTACGCCAGTGGTTTGGCCATACATTGAAACTAGGGAGAGTTATTAATGGGACGTTCCTGTTATGGCAGGCATCACCAGGTGTCTTTGTTACACTGTCTTGCAAGATAGGGGAGGGATAGCTCAGTGGTTTGAGCATTGGCCTGCTAAACCCAGGGTTGTGAGTTCAATCCTTGAGGGGGCCACTTAGGGATCTGGGGCAAAAATTGGGGATTGGTCCTGCTTTGAGCAGGGGTTGGACTAGATGATCTCCTAAGGTCCCTTCCAACCCTGATATTCTATGATTCTATGATACCTGTGACATTCCCCTGGATCAGGGCATGTGGAAGAGAGAGCGCATGGCAAACGTCTCGCCCTTTTATCATGTTCTTTATTCCCTTTTGGCTTTGCCCCCCTGCCCCCCTTCAGAGTCAGGTGAGCATTACCTCATCACAGTCCCAAACTGACCAAAGGAAGTGGGGGTGACTCACTTGAGAGTCCAACAGATCCTTTGTTGCTGCCTAGGCCAGTGTCCTTTGTTCCTGTGAGGCTGGGCTGGGTTTGTCCCATACATGCCCTGATGAGGTGTGAACTGCCCCTCTGCTCCTGGAGAGTTTTGTCTGGGGTTGTTTTAAGCCATGAGGACACATTTTCAGCCTCATAACTATATACATGAAATTACAACCTATAACATTACTATAACAACAATGCTCAGTGCATCATGAGCCTTCCGAAGACACCCGACATGACAAACCAATGCAAAGTTGCTCCTCTTTCACCTGGAGAACTACCTCTCAAAACTCCCCTGTTGGCTGCTCCTGTTCACTAGTTTCCACCCATGACACAAGCAAGTCCCTTCCTTGATGACTTCCTAGTTCCAACAAACCCTTATTAGGCAGTATTTCTCTTTAATAGGAACTTTTTTTCCCAGCAGGCCTTCTTGGGGCTGGCCCTTTAAATCTGAGAGCCAAGTAGCTACAGCTCTAAAGCAGACATTTTGCACCTAGCAGCTCCTCATCTTCCCCCACCCCCTTCTGTCGAGTAAGTAGCTGTTGTATTTTCTCTTTTTGGTGACTGGGGTCATCTTTTCTCACAGGACTTTGTATGTTGTAAGATAGGCTACTGTCTTGCCATTTGTAGTCTGAGCAGATGCATACTGTATGAGAAGTTTTAGGAGAGAGCCTGGTCTTGTGAGTTATTATAGAAAAGATTGGCCCAAACCCCAGCTCTTAACATCTCTCAATTTTTGGAAAGCTTGGGTCAGGATCCAAATTGCATTGCTGGTCCTAGTGCAAAAACCTGATCAAAATTCCCTCCTCCCTTGAGGAAAGCGTGGCTGGATCTGAATTTTGTGGCTCAGTCCCATCTGTCATTTCCAACTAGCTTTTGCAGAACCATGAATATGAGATAATTCAGCAAGCATATGAACCAACCTCTACAGCTCTTGCAGTCTGACCAGCATTAGCAAAGAGTCAACAAATACCTGTAGGTATTTTGCTCCATGTGCCAACACTGCATTTAATTCTGACGGTGGCAAAGTCAGGTTAGCAGATCTAGTTTAGATAGTGGTTCAATAGGCAACAAGGCCCCACAGATAAATTTTCCTACAAGCAAATGCTCCATCTGAAAAAAAGAGATCCAGTTTTTCAGCATGGGATCTGCTGTGGTCCAGGCAGTCTCAAGGTGCTGATAAATATTCCACAATGCACAGTGAGTTCCTTTAGGGGAAGAAAATCAATTAAGACTTGAATTATAGATCAGCACCTGTGTCTACAAAGAGGAACTCGGTCTACATTAAATCCATGAAGTTCTAGGGTGTGGCCAGTCAATAAAATGTACTAGGATGCTTTTGAGGTTTGTAGGTTGCATGGTTATTTTGGCAAGTTGTTCAATGTTGGGGGGAAATAGATGATTTTTAGTTTGTTTGGAAAGTTGTCTTTTTCATAGATCCAAGATAATATTTGGATGTTCTCTGGTCATGCAATTTCTGTCCCTCCGTCCTATGGGCAACTTCTTACATCATCATATAAAGGAACGCTATAGTTTATCCACCCCATTCAAACTCCTTGTGCTTTTTCAAGACCCCCATTTTGTCCCCCATCCACATGCGAGAGTGCCAATTGTTTGCAGTTTGCAATTAGTCAAAGCTACCTTGATTATGGCAGGGGTGTCCTAAGGGACCAGGGCCGTATTTACACCTTATGTGCCCCTAGGCACAGCATTTTCAGCATGCTCCCCCCACCACCACCTATAGTGGGGTGGGGGGGCGGGCAGGGCAGCGGGGGCAGCCAGACCACAGCCTCCCTGGGAAGGCATGAGACCCTCCGCCATGCACGGCGCTCCTAGCACCCGCCCCAGGCAAGGTTCAAGAGGGGGACTCTACCTCTCCTCATGGTGAGCAGGCCCCGGATGTCTTCCATCCCTCCCATAGCCCGGCACAGCAGCCCCGCTCCAGCTCTGCCCGTGCAAGTGACTGGGGCACCACCCAAGCCCCTCCCTCCCCCTCCCTGGAATGGGGCGGAGGCAACGGGGCAGCTGAGATTGGGAAGGGGCTGGGATGCTTCCAGCACCTTCAGCAGCTGCCCTGCCCGGCTGCGGCTCACAGCGCCCCCAGGTGGGCTGGACACTTTTAACCGCTTATCTATTAACTTTTAACCCACTTTTAACTTTTAGGTGCCCCTAGAACGCCAGCGTCCCTAGGCACGTCCCTACTCTGCCTAATTGAAAATTTGGCCCTGTAAGGTACCCAAGGAAGCTAGGCCCTGTTTATGTGGGAAGGGGTTTGGGGCGGGGATTGGTATAAGCAATGGTATGAATTTTAGCCCATGTACCACACCCCCCTGTAAGGACACCGTTATTCCAGTATAAAAGTGGTTCCTTTCAGTTTAGATGCTGTCTCTTGGAAATATATATAATACTGGAATAAGCGTGTCCATGTGGGGTTTTTACCAGTATAACCCTACCGGTGTAATTCTATTTGTATAACTGGCGAAACTCTCCCGTGTAGACAAAGGCTTAGGCCACTAACTCCCGCTCAAGGTCAATAGGAGTTAGGCACCAACTAACTTCTTAAGGCCCCTTTGGCATCCCAGCCCCTGGGGCAAATCCCAGGGGGGTGTAAATTGTCATAGGCCCATTGACTTCAATGGAATGGTGATAATTTATGCCAGGTGAGGATCTGTCCCTGGGTTCTTAAGGAAATGAGCACAGCTCCAGGAGTTGAAGGACTGTGTGGCTCTTCCTGGAATACAGATAGGGTGGACTTGTCACTTCACCCCTGTGCAGAAGGACAGCACAAGGCACCGGGGTGCATAACGAAGAGCACAAAGAGCAATTTCACATATGACATTGTTGCACCTCACCTCTGTTTAATTACAAGAAAATGGGGTTACTTCCCTCCCGGGGTGGAAACATCTTGAGAGCAAGATCTGAAGTCTGTTTTTTTGCAGGTTCCAGTTAGTTGTTTTGAAGCAAAGACAGATGCATGCAGATTCCAAGGTGTTGCACAGAAAAACTTTTGAGGGAAAATGATTAAAGATTATTCCAGTATTCCTAAATCTCTGAGTGTAATGGGGAGAGATTTACATTTTAAGTGACTAAAAAGAATCCCTAAATTAAAATGACTATAACTTGCATGTAATTGCATGTAATATCAAGAGAAAACTTTTGTTTATGTGTGTTGTCTTTATTCATAATTTAAAGGTTTTAGAAGGAGAAATTAATCAGGGTTTTTACCTTGTGCTTGGCAATACTCAAAACATAAAGCTGATAGAGGATGCTCTGGAGAACATCTTACCCACCATTCAATTAAAAATGGCCTTTAAGATCCCAGCCTCTTGACTGGTTGCTAGATTTCCAAACCAGGATATTCCCTTGACATTAAAGCAGAGTGCGAGACTGATTTCCAAACCTTGTGCAACTAATGTCTTCCAACAACCTGAATTAAAAATGCTGAAGCAATAATGTCTTGCATTTCGAGAGCGCCGTTCTTCGGAGGGCTTTCCACATAATAATTAATGTTGCTGGGAGGTACTTTAGTATGATGGCATGGATCACTGGATGGCACTCTTAGACGTAATCTTACAAGCCATGTGCCGTCTGAAGAAATGAGTGTTGTGCTATAGAGTCTTTGAGGAGCTCTGGCAAACAGCCGGAGAGTTTACGCTCTGTATTAACTTCTCTAATCAGAGTCAATTCTTGAGGCTTAGTTGCTTCCTGGGCAGGGGGCACTGGTTTTGGGGCATGTATGCTATGTATGACCACCTCTGTTCAGGAACTGGTGCATGTACTGGAAATAAACAAACTACACCAAGAAACGACCCTGACTCCATGACACTAATTTGTCCCTCAATGGGAAACCTACCTGCAAGGTCCCAATATCCACTTCCGCTTAGAAGAGTGACAACAGTATTAATATACCCATTTGACCATTGAGGGAAACTGAGTCATGGAAAGTAACCCTCTGCTCTCTTCCATTGATATTTATTTTAAAAGATCATTCCCTGAATTAATGTTAATCCATGTAAAGCTCTGATCCTGAATTAGATCCGTGTCAACAGGCCTCTGCCACTGTGTAGAGCACCCAGGGGTGACGTGGACTGTGGTAAATGAGCAGCCGTGTTACACTCCCTCTTTAAAACCATGTCAAAACTCTATGATAACCTTCCGCTGATCCTGCTGGGGAGCCCAGTGTTGGTACTTAAATGATAATCAATCATAGGAATTTTTTCCATGTATCTTTTTATACTAGAAATGGGAATAGTAAGTCCAAAGTGATTTAAAGCTATAGCATAATATTGAATTTTATACGTGCATGAAAAGGAACTCAAGAACTTCAAAAGATTTCTTTCTCAAGCCAGTCCTATTGAAACGGTTGCAGTATGAACTCAGGGTTAGATTTGTATCCCGTAGTGTAACTTTAGTAAATAGAAGCTGCATTTGATCGTGGTCCTTATCAGAAAGCTTGGGTGCATTTTACAAGTCATATAATATCCATCAAGCAGCTAATTAAATTAATTAAAGATTTTTGTTGTCAGTTTCAAGTGATCTCCAGAACATTCCCAAAGTCATTAATTATACTTTATCTCCATCTATTTGTGTAACTTGGTTGAGCTTCAGGGCACTGAAGAACAAACTATATTCAAATACCCTTTCTGCACTGCAGAATTTAACCCGTTCTAGTAAGAGTTGTACAGTTCAGCTTTAGAGTTAAGTGCAGGTGAGAGGAGATTTCTCATGCCCAGGATTGTTTTCTGTGCTTATATTCAGATGGGGTGGAAAGTATTTGTACCATGGATGCCCTATTATGAAATATGTTGTTACAGTTTTATGTGTCCAGTTTTGGGCCCCACAATACAAGAAGGATGTGGAAAAATTAGAACGAGTCCAGCGGAGGGCAACAAAAATGATTAGGGGTTTGGAGCACATGACTTACAAGGAGAGGCTGAGGGAACTGGGATTGTTTAGTCTGCAGAAGAGAAGAGTGAGGGGGGATTTGATAGCTGCTTTCAACTACCTGAAAGGGGGTTCCAAAGAGGATGGATCTAGACTGTTCTCAGTGGTAACAGATGACAGAACCAGGAGCAATGGTCTCAAGTTGCAAAGGGGGAGGTTTAGGTTGGATGTTAGGAAAAACCTTTTCACTAGTAGGGTGGTGAAGCACTGGAATGGGTTACCTAGGGAGGTGGTGGAATCTCCTTCCTTAGAGGTTTTTAAGGTCAGGCTTGACAAAGCCCTGGCTGGGATGATTTAGTTGGGGTTGGTCCTGCTTTGAGCAGGGGGTTGGACTAGATACCTCCTGAGATTCTCTGATTCTCTGATTCTATACAATAGAAGAAAGTCATAGCTCTGCAATAGTTTGAGATTGAAGCTGTGGACACCCTCCTTAGAGGATTGCTCAGGAGATGACAAAGGGGAAGGTGTGTTTGTTTCAGGCCGAGGGAGGACGGTAACACTGGAACACTTCACGATTCTGAATTTAGCACAGGATGCCCGTGACTTCAAGTGAACACTCAAGATGGTTCTGAGCCCCTACTCGGGGTTCACGTTCAGGCCCAAAGCTTTGGGATGTTTGGGCCTCTCTCTAGTCAATACCACCCACTGGCTGTTCAATGTGCTCACAGTCTAAGCCTAGTCTTTAGTAGATAGGTGTTCACATCATAAAGACCACCATGCTAATTGGCAAGCCTTTGTGGTATTGAGTGGGCTTTATAAGGTCCTCTGAAAGGAGAATCTGTACGGGGCTCCAATTCAGCTCCTTCGCCTTCTGTGCATGGGATCCCCTCTACCTACAGCTCTACCCAGCCATGGCTGTCAATGCTGAAGCAGCCTAAAAGAGGAGCTGGCCAGGATTGCTGAGTTTGCTGGAGTTTAGTTGTGCAGAGGCAGAGGGGGTTAACACAAAGTTCCCTGTCTCCTCTGCTTATGTGCTTTTCAGGACTCAACTCTTTATACAGAGAGAGAGGATCTTAACTCTCACTTCTGCCTTCTCTGCCCTTGGTTGCTTAGCATGATGAGATGCTTGGTTCTGCTCACAGCACAGCCACATTCCCAGAGGGCCAACCCTGCCTCCCTGTTGCCCTAATTAACCCACCCAAGGTTCCCCTGCCAGCAGGGTCAGAGCTGTGGCTGCCTTATCAGGGATAACAGTTTAGCTCTGTCCCTGCTAAGCATTGTGTGGCGTCTGTCAGCACTGACTCTGAAAGCTTTTGGGCAGATTTTATTTAAAACCCTGAGCTTAACCTTAGGGGTAAATTGTGACTTCAAGACACACTGGACCAAGCTGAGCAGTGCCCATTCGTGTTAATGGCATGGGAGCAGCTAAAGCCCTGTGTGTTGAGTGGAGAATCTACCCCGTGGTATTGATGGTTTTGGTAACAGCCTTCCTGTAACAACAGAATAAGAGCCTGGCTGCCTGCCATTTGCAGAGCACACTAGACCAAGTAAAGGACGGAAACCAGGTTCCAGATTGTCAGCCCTGGCAAACAACATCCATTATCCATCTACAGAGCAGCTGCAGCAAAGGCAGTCCAAGTTTCCATCACACCAGCCCAACCAGAGAACTCAACCCTGACCTGGTGTTGCTGCCTCTGTGGGCAACAGAGAGGGGATTTCAGTCTCCCTGGCCTGTTCGCCTGCTTGGGGTGACAGCAGTGGAGGTCCAGTAAGAACCAACTCTGATGCGGTTGACATCTCCACACAAGCAGCTGGACTGTGCCCCAGCTCCCTTCACAAAGGCCACCAAACAGCCCTCACGTGGTAATGACTTTCCTACCTGGGCCGGATACAACCCTACTGCACCCTCTTTTTTGCGTACTGTAAGCAAACTCCCCTGAGCACTGACCATCTCTTACCTGGTGTCCCGTTTTCAGGTGAGGGAAATATGGTCACCCTAGCCTGAGAGAGAGATCAAAGATGCAGCTCACCCTTGAACCATAATGCTGACTTGGTGTTCCAAGGGCACAGATGGCCCTGGACCACTGTTCCCTCTAAGCTGTGCGCGTGTACGCGCGCACACAGATCCTAAACCCCGCGCACACGGCAAAACACCACGCGCACAACAATTTGCACAGAAGAAATTTTTTGCGCACACGGCCTGTCAAAAATTAGAGGGAACATTGCCCTGGACTGGAACCTGGGATCCAAAACCTCCTGAATTTCTGGAAGTTTGGAGTCCAGTTCGGGATGTAGATCCTGCTCTGGATCTAAACTTGGCATCTCTGAGAGGTGGGTTATGGGTAGGCTACAAGGAGCACCATGCATCGCCACCAATGCCAGGAATTGTCCATATCACCCCTCACGTGTGCCCCACTAACCCTTTGCACCACCGTCTCTTTCCATGGCAGATTGAAGTATTAGGCGAATCAGTGGATGTCAAGCATGCCTCTAACACTTGAGCCACAGCATGCATGTCACGTGATGCTCAAATATCTTTCATGTGTGCTGTCACGACACTTAAAGAGCACCAGTCAGACATCTTCTGGAGTGCCTCATAAAGACGTGCTCCCTGAGTGCACATGATAAAGGACACCTTCAACATTTAAGCTCTCTATAGTTCATGTTTCCAATACTTCACCTCAGGAAGGGTGTTATCAGGGTTAGTCAACATCTTTCAATGTTGCTCACAGTGTTGTGTAGCCATATTGGTCCCAAGATATGACAGAAAGAAGGTGGGTGAGTTAATACCATTTATTGGACCAACTTCTGTTGTTTGAAGAGACAGAGACAAGCTTTTGCCACCAGGTTCAAGTCCCTAGTCTGAATCATGAAAAACCTGGAAAAGAGATCATGGGTTCATCCTGATGTGGAATAGGAAGATTTCTATACCCCAAGTCTTCAGAATTTTTGTGGGGGAGGTTTAGGTTGGATATTAGGAAAAACTTTTTTACTAGGAGGGTGGTGAAGCACTGGGAATGGGTTCCCTAGGGAGGTGGTGGAATCTCCTTCCTTGGAGGTTTTTAAGGTCAGGCTTGACAAAGCCCTGGCTGGGATGATTTAGCTGGGGATTAGGTCCTGCTTTGAGCAGAGGGTTGAACTAGATGACCTCCTGAGATCCTTTCCAACCCTGATATTCTATGATTCTATGATTTTGAGCAACACAAACCTGACCTGAGGAAGAGCTCCATGGAGCTCAGAAGCTTGACTCTGTCTCTTCCACCAACAGACGTGGTCCAATAAACAATATTTCTCACCCACCTTGTCTCTCAAATATCTTTCAACACAGCCAGTTCCAAACACTGAATGGCTCTCAAGAGTAGGAGCAGCAATAAGTATTATACCTACCTCATCAGCAGTCATTCCATGCTGCCCTCTTCCCTCCTCTCCAGCCCTTGAATATCAATTAAATGTGCTTAAGGGGAATGGTGGCTTTTATTATGCTTTTGACTCTCCACTTTATTTTACAAGGTAATTTGCAATAAAACCAGGAGCAGATGCAGCTTCCCAATTCAACGGGTGCATGCACTACACTACATCTAGACCGGGGTCCCTGGGGGAGAGTTTCCATCACAGCATACAACAGGCGCATACAGACTGGGCATGCCTTCCGCAACGATGGTGGCACAGGCTCCTCCTCCCTCCTGTTGTGTTTAGATGGAATATATGGGCTGAAGGTGCTTTCCAGCCACTGTCCAACATTAAACAGTGTTAAACAAGGTTTGGGGGTTGGCATACAGAGACCCCCCAGCCTGATTAGTACCCTGGCAAGCACCCCATTGAAACCCCTTTTAACATTTTATTAAAGACAGAAAAGAAGGGAAAACTGTTACAGCATTTGAAATGAAAGTGTTTGGTAAGGTTTCATTTGAACAAAAATCTCTTGTTCCTTCCCTTTAGCTGGAGAGTTGTTAGAAGGGAAAAAAAACCCTTGTCTGGCTGTC
The DNA here is from genome assembly GCA_037349315.1 of Chelydra serpentina. Taxonomy (NCBI): domain Eukaryota; kingdom Metazoa; phylum Chordata; order Testudines; family Chelydridae; genus Chelydra; species Chelydra serpentina. The sequence goes on from JBAIAC010000023.1 coordinate 44,853,984, forward strand.
TCTTAGATGGTATCAAAGCTGGTAAGAACTGTCCTTTTCGGGAGAAGAGAAGAGGTTAGTTAAGATGGGCTGGATGCTGTTAACATCTGATCACATTTCCTAGGAGGCAAAACAAGACAAACCCCCAAAAGGGGAGAGAAAAGAACAGCAAAGGTTAAAAAGCGCAGCTTCCCTCTCTGGTTTTGACAGTCACTTGCAACCTCCCTGCTGGAAGATCACAGGCATGGCAGGGTCTGATCAGCCACCCTGAGACCTGGCAAACTTGTTCCAGCCCCAGGCTGCTAGGGCACTGCCTTTAGCTGCCTCTTTCTGGTCCCAGGCTTACAGCAGTGTTGCAACATATTCAGTCTTATCCGGCTAAGCTCTCTCTTGGAGAGAAGGGAAAAGGAGAGGGCTAGGAAAGAAAAGCAATAGGGTGGGGGAAGGAAAAGGAGACGCACACCGGCAGGCAAGGGGTGGGACTTGTAGCAAAAGCTGGCACCCAGGTGCCATTTGGGATTCAGCCAGAGCTGGTGGAGGTGGGGGAGTCATCTGGCTCCCTCTCTTTGGGCCAGTTTAGTGAGGACATCTCTCAGGATCTGGGTGACAAAGGTCTGAGAGCCCCAGGGGTGGCAGCCAGGCTGATGAAGCTTGCTCCAAAAGCCAATTCCTCCCCCCCCCCCCATCCTCCCCCCCCCCCCCATCTTTCTTCCAGGATCCCAAAAGAGAATGATGAGGCGGAATAGGGTAAGTAGGGGACGGGGTGGGAGTGGGGAATCTGTTTTGCTTGTCTCTAGTCAGGGTCTGGGATGAGCCAGTGTTAAAAGACAAGAATGGAGAGGAGAAAAATGAGGGGGGAGTTTCTGGCAAGCAGCTTAGGCCCTGCAGCAGGAGGCTTGATCACGCTCGTGATTTGTGTCTTCTCTGGTGTCACTGCGGATGCTCTTCCTAGTCATTAACACGTTTGACCCCTCTGAAGCATTGTGGGGACAGGTGCCAAGCATCGCATAGTTGTAGCAGTACCAGCAGCCTCATAGATCCCCTGGAAGCCCCCAAACAACCGTCCTCTGTTCTAGGACCAGGCGAGGGGCTGAGGCTAATCAGTCTGTCTGAGCAAGTGTAAATTAAGCGCCCCCGATGCACAAACAATATCGGCGGCCCATTCTCTGCTTCCTCCACCGGATCATTCTCTGGCTGGGACAATATAGCAACCCCGCTCCATTGACTTCCCTGTCATGCAGCTTCCTGGTGGCAGCTGGCAGGACGAGGCAGAAACGTGACTGTTTTCTGAAGGAAGCTGAAATGGACCCAGCCATGCTCTGCTGGCAATTTCTCCACCACACGTTGCTTTGCTTTTTCCAGGACTTGGCCAGCTGGCCCCGTTTCATGCTGTCCATCAGCTGGAGAGGAGAGAGGCCACCCACGGTCCCAGCATGGGGCTGGGCTCAGCGCAGAGACCTGAGTTTCTGTTCCCAGCTCTGTCACAGACTTTCCGTGCTGAGTCACGTTGAGCTTCAGTTTCCCCTGTCTATAAAACGGGGGAATCATCTTGACCTACCTCCAAGAGTGCTGTGAAGCCTAGTTCAGCCTGAGATGTTGTAAAAGCAGAGAGTATTCGCACGGTGATCTCTTGGCGGCACACCACGACCACCTAGAATATTCTAGTTACCACACCCAGGCTCCCACCACTTGTGCTAAAGGAGAGTCTTTGCTAGCTATTCTGACTATAGGGCCAATGACACACAATGGAGCAGTTCTAATTCTGAACAGCAGGGGGCTGTGGTACTTAGGAACTATACCCCCCTCATTAAAACATCCATATTGCTGACATCAGCCATGCAATTGGTGGGTAGAGGAAGAGCTGGTGACAGAGCTGGAGTAGGAGGGCTTGACAGAATTAGCTACTACACTGAATGGAGCCAGGTTGAGTATATTCTGCCCAGCAGAGCAGTTTAAACCACAGGAAAGGGACTAGCTGATAGAAAGAGACCGTAAAAAATCATCTACCACAGTAGGTTCCTGACCCCTGATTGGGGTCCCTAGGTGCCACAGGTAATAACGTTATATTTCTGTGCAATGTGTTTTTCAGAAGATGCTGGCGCCTTCTCAGGAGAAGTGTCAAGGGCTTATTTAAATTCCGGATCCAATCATCATCATGCAGTGAGTTATTTGGCTGGGTATTTAAGATTTATTACCTAGAATTGCTTTTTAAATGGAGAACTTAATCATATTAAACACACAGGGCCAAATATAACCCTGGTGTAAAGCCAGAGAGCTTCCCAAGGTGTTACCCCTGAGCTGAATTGTGCTCACGCTGTTAAATGACAATTCTTGCAAACCTGCTAATAAAGTAATAAATCACAGATGAAAAACAGACAAATAGCAAAGGACCTTTCGATGCATTAAAAGGTCAGACTGGGATACCTCCTAGATTGAACATTAACAAGTATGAGAACTAAGGGCCAAATCTCACAGCCCTGGCCCAAGCAAAGCTCCCATCAAAATCAATGGGGATTTTCCTTTTGAACAGAATGAGTAAAGTATGCAGGATTTGCCCATTACATACTTCAATAAACATAAACAGCAAGAGCTGGAAAATGTTGCAATAAACACTCTGTGTATCTGTACTTTTATGTGGTGTGTTTGTGTGTATAGTATGTGTATATATTTACATTCTGTATAATGTGTATATGTACATACATAGGGGGGTGGAACTTGAGTTATTTTTCAAGATCCCTTTTATGATTAGTTTCTCCCCCTCCCACAACCTCTCCCGTCCTTGTCGGCTTCATTCCCCTGTTACATCCAGTCGCGCGCATAGGCCCTATTCCTGCAAGAAAAGATACAGGGATACACCCGCTCTGAGCAACTGGCAACATTGGCCCTAGACTGTAAACCTAGGAGAGCGGCTGCCTTTTTTGTTACTTGTTTGCACTGGACATACCAGTGTGGGGCCCTGATCCCAGATTGGGCCCTTAGATGCTACCTTAATACACACAGATAAGAATAGGTTTCAGTGTAGTAGCCGTGTTAGTCTGTGTCAGCAAAAAGAAAACAAGAAAAATACCTGTGGCACCTTAGAGACTAACAAATTTATTTCAGCATAAGCTTTCGTGGGTTAAGAGCCCACTTCATCAGATGCATGGAATGGATCCATTCCATGCATCCGATGAAGTGGGCTCTTAACCCACGAAAGCTTATGCTGAAATAAATTTGTTCCATGCATCTGATGAAGTGGGCTCTTAACCCACGAAAGCTTATGCTGAAATAAATTTGTTAGTCTCTAAGGTGCCACAGGTATTTTTCTTGTGTTCTTTTTACAGATAAGAATGTCATTAACCAAACATGTTTCCTTTAAACAGAACTTACCTTCCAACAACTTTGAAAACCTCTGATTTCCAAAGCACTGCAGTGGTGAGATGCGCTTCCAGTCTCTTCTTTACATCAGCTGATTATCAAGGTGTTACTTGTTGTTTACTTGTTAATTCTTTTTCTTATTATAGTTAAGATCCATAATTATAGAAACTAGAACAATATCTGTTACCATAACACTGGCTAAGTGTGCTGTATCTGCCTTCATTGGCTGAGTCATGGCTGATAAAGGCCTACTACTGCTACCAGGTAACAGAGTTGTTCTTTTAGCTCATGTGGTAAAGGCCTATGGCTTGAGTTCTGCAGATCTAGGGTTTCATCCCTGCTAGCAACCAAGCTGGGGATCATTGCTACATTGTAGTTTCCATTTTTAAATCCTGGGTCATGAGAGTCTTATAACTAAATTGAGGCTAAAATCATTGCTGTGTATTAGATCTTGTCTGCTATTCAATGGGACCCGTAGATGGGTGCAAAGCCAGGCTTTCAAGAGTGAAACTTCAAAATCTGCGTTCTGCGCAAAGAGGAATTGAATCAGCATCAAAGGTGAAAGATGAAGTTTTCAGGGTGAAAACACCTATTTCAATACAATTATAGTAATAGCCCTGGATGAATGTGAGGTTGGTTGGGCGGTCATGCCTGTGTCAGTCCATTTACTGATTAAATTCATGTTATATGTGTAGCTGTTCAGAGCCACAATTATCATTATTCAAGAAAGGCACCTGGATTAATCGGAACTGCCTGCCACATCAGTTCTCTTCTAATGCTTATTCCACATTTATCTGAGGGTTTGTGGCTCCGACCAGGGGGAAGTTTACCCACTGATTTAAAACATAGATGAGTTTCCCAAGCAACATGTTTCCAGCTGTTGGCGGGACAGGGTCAAAATACCTGAAACGTACAGGTCATGGACAGCCAGGAGAGACAGTAAGAGGCAACCATGTCAAAAAGGCCCTTATTTATTTAAATCCCTCTACATGAATGCCTGTAGAAGGTGAAATTCACCCCTGTGCAGAGGGCCAGGAAAAGGCTAAGGCATCAGAATAGAGCTTGACTGGGACCGGGATGGTACGTAGGACACCTGTGCTGGCTGTTTGCACTGGGGTGAGAGCTTGTTCCATGCTCTTTGTGATGCCTCCACAGCCCCTGGTTAACTTCCCTCTTTCCATGGTCTTTTAGGTGTAAATGCTCCCTTCTTGCAACATCTCTAAAGCTACTGAGCACATCTAGAACAGTTGCAATTTGCCCAAAGGTTGCTTTAGTTACGCGCTTGCACTCAATACCCACAAAAAAGAGTTGAGCTTGTTACCCTAAAAGTACGGTCAAAACTATGTCTACACAGCAACGAAACCCTGCAGCGGGCCCAGATCAGCTCACTCAGCCTCACGGGGCTGTAAAATTGTGGTGTAGCTGTTCAGCCGAGCTCTGGGCTTCAGCCTGAGCCCGGCCATCTGCACAGCAATTTTTAGCCCTGCAGCCTGAGCCCCGGGAGCCTGAGACAGCTGACCCAGGCCAGCTCTGGCAGTGCTACAGGTCTTCTATTCCAGTATAGACATACCTTTAGTAGCCTGAATGGCTGAGGTCTGGCTTCTTTAACTGATCTTCTCTGTATTAATACTCTCCCCCCCTTCATTCTGATCCTATCCAGCATGTTATGTTGTTCCCCCCAGTTATAACCTGGTGTCAGTGAAAGTCAGGGTGCTTTCTAACAGTGCAGCTCCACTATGGAATTCGCTGCCTCTTGCTGCCTGGAATAACCAGACTGCCTTGATATTATTTAACAGAGCTGTGCAGAGCGTGTTCCAGGCCCAGTTCAAAGTCTCAAATCCTGGCCCTCTTCCCACCTGCCACAAAACTAAAAAGCAAAACACAGTCACCACTAAGTGCTTTTACAAAGGGACCTTCCTAGCATTCTCTGAAGCAATTGCATTAATTAGCTCATCCCAGTCTGTCTATCTGCCTTGTGGCCGAGTTCTCTATAGAAATAACGGCCAGATCACTTAACCTTCCCTGCCCTATGGACATTCTTAGATAGGTCTTGATTCATGTTAGCTTGCTGAAACTCCTCTTGTTAGCAGCCACAGTTATAGGAAGACAGCAAAAAATATGCAGTGCTTCTTCTGAGTTAAGGAAACTCACACCTAAAGACCTGTTGTGAATGTAGCTAAGAAGATCAATGGGCGTCTTTGTTTCTTAAGTCATTCTTAAAAATTTGCTTGCAAAAGCTGGCGATGAGCTCAATCTTGTTCTCAGAACTCTGACAGTTTAAATGCTAATTTTTGTTTGCCTCTTTAGGTCCTCGCTTCTGAGACTTTCTGTTTCTCTCTCATCAAAAAAGCAAACCTTTCTCCAATTTCATTGTATTTACTCATCCTACCATCAAATTATGTTAATATTGTGTCCACGGTGGAGTTAAACCCCTTGCAATCAAAAACTTTTTCAAGATCTGATTAACTTTTGTCCGTTGCGAGTTCGCCCAGCATTACTTTCCTGCTTCACGATCAGTTCTCTTTGACCTTCATGGATCTGCCTAATGTTTCAACCTGCGAAGCAGCAGCTGCCTTACACGCAATGAACCCAGTAGATTGTCATTCCAATAAAGCCTCTCCACCAAGTAAATGGTGAGCTCTTTGAGTGTCAAGATCCGGACTCTGCAATGTGTTTTGCTTCCAAGATTAATTTTTGATAGTAGACCGCATTTCCGCCAAAACAAGAAACAAAAACTCTGAAACGGTCATTTGCAAGCTATCAGCTTGCATCTTCAGTTCTGGTGTAAGACTGTGAGAAGCCTTGATCTCATCTAAATCAAGAATATCCTCACCCTGATTTTGTAGTGAATGAATTGCTTCAACCCTTGCTGTGACCATCTTCTCGTGCTTTAGCATTTCCCTGTACTGCTAATATGCTCTTTCAACACATCCCAATGACTAGTAGAAGCGGAGAACAGAGGATACAATCTTTGAACAATTCCAGGAAATAGACTAAACACGGGAACAGCCACTGCAGCAGCTTCTCTAACAAGATTCAGTGAGTGGGTAGCCTGGGAGATGAAAGACAACATAAGAACGACCATACTGGGTCAGACCAATCAGGGCCGGCTCTGGCTTTTTTGCCGCCCCAGGCAAAAAAGCCGCCGGCCGCCCCACTCCCCTGGCCGGGGCGCTGGCCGGGCGCCCGCGAGGAGCGCGGCACAGCTGCCCCCCACTCCCCCAGCCAGGGCGCCGGGAAGAGTGTTTGTTTTTTTTTAATAATTAAAAAAAAAAACCAACCCTCAGCGCCGCCCCCCTCCAGGTGCCGCCTCAAGCACGTGCTTGGTCGGCTGTTGCCTGGAGCCGGCCCTGAGACCAATGGTCCATCCAGCCCCGTATCCTGTCTTCCAACAATGGCCAATGCCTGGTGCTTCAGATAGGAGTGAACAGAACAGGGCAATGATCCAGTGATTCATCCTCTGGCATCCACTCCCAGCTTCTGGCAAACAGAGGCTAGGGACACCATCCCTTCCCAGCCTGGCTATTAGCCATGGATGGTTACTGATTTCCCCGCTGAATTTGATTTTGAAGCTCTTTGTATGATGCAGCCATGCTGGCTCCCTTGTCATAGCTTTGTCCTCTGCAATCAGCCATATCGAAACTCTCTTTTTTCAGCTTCTCTAAAATAACCCCCATAATATCCTGCCCTGCTTTCATGTGGATATCTGAATATCTATGAAATCTACAAAGCATTAAATGGGGCCCTGAGTATACCATTGTGGGCACTAAAAGGGGCCCTGGATGGTCCATTTGGGGAACTAAATGGGACCCCAAATACACCATTAGGGGCACAAAGCATGGCCCTGAACACACAGTTTGGGGCACTAAGTTAGGACCGCGCAACGGAAGAAAAGAGCCAGGAGTAAAACACACAAAGGGGGGGCTCTTTACCAGCCCTTGACGAGCCTGAGCCCAATTCCACTGGAACGGTTTGAACCTCTCCCCCCATTCACACACCACTGTTATCTGAAGTCAGCCTGAGGAAACAGTCGTTTTGGATTGTTCCCAACCACTGATTCAATGCAGGGCTTATATGGAGCCCCCACTGGACTGTCAAGCTGCTCTCTGCTGGCAGGCACTCCAGAGGGAGAAGCGGCTGTGGTACCATTGCAATTATCCCCTTGGGTAACAAGGAGTCTGTATTTTTAAAGCTCCCTGCAGCAGCTTGGCTGGCACTCGCTGTGTACGTATGTACCATACACATGCAAACTGGCATTGAAATCCTGTCAACATGGGGACCGTTGTCGGAAACTGATAGATTCCAAACCCTGAAGAGACTATTACAATCATCGGCTCTGACCTCCCACCTCACGCAGGCCAGAGAACCTCCCCCCAGCGATTCCTGCATTTTCCAGTGGTGAAGCTAGAAAAATCCTAACTGGAAATCACCTGCCAATGTTTAGCAATGAGGGGAATTCACGTTGTGACATTGCCCCGGGATAGGGTGGGTATTCTGGCACTTGTTGTCTTTAAACTGAGATGGGAAGTCTTTCTAGTGATAAACTCTAGCTGAGCCAACCGTAACTGGGCATGGTGCAGGAACCACCAAGTGAAATTCTCAGGCTTGTGATCACCGTGGTCCCTTCTGGGGTTGAAATCTCTGAAATTTGACTGGGTGGCAGAGTGGGCCGTGAGGTGTGCATTTGTGGCAGATTGCTGAAGTGTCTGGTTGCTGCACAGGAGACAGCTGGCTGAGATCCAGCTTATTATATTTGTTTGCTTAGATAAAAAATTAAAAATCAATTCTCCTTCTATCTTTATTTTTTTTTACCAGGGATAGTGCCGTGAGGAAGGAGCAGTGCATTAAGAAAAGAAGCTTTAACAGCTGTCCAAAGTTGCCGGCGTTCCTGTATCTTTTGCAAGTTCAAAAGGCCCCAGTATTGGCTTGTTCTCACTTTCCAGCCTTGGGGTCCGTGTGTTTCACTCCTGTGAGTGAGGAGAACAGGACGTGCCCTTAGGCGGATAGCTAGTTCCAGCTCGCAGCTGTGCCTGGGCTAAAGGATTTCAGGGCACTTCCTCCTTGACTGGAACATATTATTTCTCTAGTTCCAACAGACCGGTTTTTAACATTGAGACATATGCGCTGAAGCGGCCCTTAGATTTAACAAGTCACGCGCTCAGATTCGGAAAGTTAATAACATAGTTTTATGGAGAGAAAAGGCCCTTGAAGAAGAGCACTTGAGGTGATGCATAGATTGGACGTTCTGAAAGATGTTGCAAGTTCATAAAGTCTTATGAATATCAGATGGGCTTTTCAGAAAGCACGGCTGTGTTCGGAAGGACACCTTCCCCGAGGCTCGGAAAAGTCAGTGCAAATACTCCATGAATGCATGCTGCAACGCAGTACCCTCTGCGTGTTCTTTGGCGACACCAGCTCCAGCAGTCCAGTTCCCCAAGGACCAGGAACCACATCACGAAACCACCACCGCAGTTGGCACCTTTGGCTCTCTCAGGACAGTGCCAAGACCTGGCTGAATGCTATTGAGTGTGTGTCGTTTGTGGTATCTGACCAGCTCTACAGGTGCCAGACCGAATCTCTTTCCCTTGTGCTCCTTTCGGCCACACCCCCGTCATCTCCATTTCGTACTTCTCATTGCTTCCTCTCCCAGCCAGGCTGCACGGGGACAATGATCTCCTCCCTTACAGCCTCACCTCAGATCCCAGACATCACTCTCGCCTGTCATCACCTCTAGTGCAAATAGCTAAATAGTGGGAATGTCTCTAGGGCAGATGCAATCACCTGGTGCCCTCTCCTTGCTTGAGTCAAACATCTAAGGCGTCCCTTCTGAAAATGCTTCCTGCTGTTCTAGGCAAACATTCCGAGCACTCCTGCTTTCTTCACCATCTCGTGATGGGTCCTGGTTTTCTCTCTGTCCTCTGGAGATGGGTGGCACCTGGCTAATATCAGACTGGAAACGAGGCATACATTTGTAACAAGCAGAGTAATTAACTACAGGAACAATTTACCCAGGGTTGTTATGGATTCAACATCAGTAATAATTTTGAAATCAAGCTTGGATGTTTTTCCAAAGATATTCTCTAGGAATTATTCTAGGACCATTCTACGGCCTGTGATATACAGGGGTACTACTTTGCAATGGTCCCTTCTGGCTTTCCCGCCATACTCATTCACCTGCATGCCCTAGAAATAACAGAGTCAGTGTTCCTGAGCCATGTCTCTTGTAGAGGGCAGCAACTGTAGACTGCATACAACACTCCGTGTGACAATGGACTTTTTGGCCAAGGGAATGCTGATAAACCTGCTACGCTTACAAAACTGATCCCATGGGATCATTAATGCTGGACATACCAGGTAACGGTGTGTATATAGCCAGACATTATTCGAGTCCAGAATTATGAACTGGCCATGCCAGAAAGGATGCAGTCAACCAACAAGAGAAGTCGTATACAGTGCACCAGCAGGACAACAAACTGCTGCGTTAGGGAGATACGTGAAGTGAAGAATCCAGCTCCATAAAACTATGTTATTAACTTTCCGAATCTGAGCACGTGACTTGTTAAATCTAAGGGCCGCTTCAGCGCATATGTCTCAATGTTAAAAACCGGCCATAAGCCGAGTGCCTTTGTATTCCAGTGCAGCACAGTGTGGTATCTCTGTCCTTTAGCTCAGGAAGATTTTTGCTAGTGATAGGAGAACTGGTTGAATTATGTATGGCAGGTGAATTGTACCATGCGTTTAGCTCCTCTTCCTGCTCACAAACACACTGATTTTTACAAATTTGCTTGTAATTGTCCACGGTTGACAGTTAGTTGGTGAACAAATTTCAACTTCTTCCAAGAACTGTTTTCTTTGAGTATTTGTTGTTGTTCATTATCTGTGGGGTGTGTGATTGGCCCCCCCAAGTCACACAGCACTAATTCTGCTTCCTGGGGGGATGATTGTAAATGTATTTTAAACAGGAGGATGACAAACAGTGAATGATGAATAATGGATAGTGAATACTCTTGTTTGTGACCCAATAACCCGGTGCTCATGCAAATACAGATATTTATGCCAAGAACAGGAATTCCCTAGATATTTATTCATGTGAACAAAATCCTGTTCTCAGGGTGAAATTCACCCCGTGCCAAGGGCCAGCACAAGGTCTAGGCAACATTAATGTCAAACTTAAACTCTCAATATTGGACTTAAGAAGAGTTTAAATGGTGCATGGGCCTTGCACTGGTCATTTGCACGGGAATGGATTTCACTCAGAGCACTTGAGTTCAGATGCTCTTATCATGCAGAGTAGAGCTTCACTTCAGCCCTGCTTCCATTGGTAGGAAGACACTCTTCAGCATGAGTGAAGGTCCCAAATCAATAAGTAGGGGCTCAAAAATGGCTCGGTGTTTGCAAATATTGATCTTGTGCCTCTGGTCAATTCAATTCCAACCCTGTAGCTACAGGAGGAGAAGGATCCTGACAGTGAGCGAGATCTGTCCCTGATGTAACTTGAAGTCAGTGGAGTGACACTAGGGACAAATCTGGCCTGTAGCCACTAACCATGAGTTGAACAGGAATTCTAAGCAGTACAGAAGCATAGGGGAGTTTAAGGAGAGGAAGGGACTAAAGGGCTTTGCTAATAGGGTTTGAAGTCTTATAGAGACATCTCTAGTTCAAAGACAGTCCAGGTCAGTCGTACCTGTCAGGTTCCCCAATATCTGTTTAGTGGTTGATATGTCCTGAGTTGGTCATCCGTCGTGTTCTCAGAGGACAAAATATCATGCTTGTGTAGTATTGTCAGGCAGCACAGAAACCCCATAAGCATGGAGCCCAAACTCCTCTCTCCTCTCCATAGATGTTCCCCTACGTTGGAGTTGAGGAAGCCGTGGTTGGGGGCAGGTTTGTTGGTCATGCTGTACCCATTCTGCAGATAAACAGAAGATTTCACTTGTAAAAGGCATCCACCTGGAACTAAATTCCACTAAGTGGAGTGTGACACTCTGTACCTCAAAGTAACACTTTGGCACCCCATATTCACCACTGTCCTATAATTATGACTGTTTTATACAAAGTATGCCTTGTGAGGTATCATTCTAAAAGTCTTGATCTGTTGAACATTAATATCCTATTGGATTGTATGTGCTGTCATTCTGTGTGAAGTTATGAAGTTTTCCTATGTGTGTGTTACTGAAATATGTTGTGAAGTTGGAAACACCCACAGCTAGCCTTTCAGGTACAACAATGCAGAGGCCAGACAGCGTTGATGGCTAATTATGGGGAATACACATACTCACAAGGATTACCCCCAGAACTATACAATGGAAACCTCTCGGAGAGAGCACGTATGCAATAGAGGTTGCTTGATTCACATCAGAGCAAAGGTCTTTCCAGAAAGTTGGAAGAAGCTATAAAAGGGGGGAAGTGACTTAATCATTTGGCCTCACTCCCCGCACAACTCAACAACTGGAAACCCATCTAGAGAACCAAGACTGAACTGGGGAGATGGTCCCAGGCTGGAAAGAAGAATCCCAGCCTGTGTATCAATACCATCAGTGTAAGACACTGCTTGTTTCAAATCTGGTCTAGTTTATAGAGCTCAGAATGCGTTTTTACTTTTATTTCTTAAGTAATCAACTTTGGTCTGTACGCTTACTACTCACAATCACTTAAAATCTGTCTTTCTGCAGTTAATAAATCCTGTTTTATATTTTTACCTAAAACAGTGTGTCCCTTGGACTGCAAGGGAAAGCTGCTCATGAACAAAAACTGCTGTATGTCCTCTCCACATTGACGGCTGGTAAGGCTTACACTGGTCAGGCTTCTGACTAGGGCAAGACGGTTCAGCTCTGGGATCCTAGGCTGGGGAGCTGGGAATTGGCTGGAGCCTCTCTATTGTTGGTTCATGAGTGGCTGGCAAAAGCATTCATACAACACAGCTGGGTGTGTCCCTGCCTGTGGATGGCTGTGTGAGTGCAGGACCTGGAAAGGTTTGCGGCTTGACACAGCATCACTGTGAGATTGGTATGCCAGAGGGCTCATCTGTACCCTAATTCCAGGTTGCACCCTTGGGGCTCCCATCACATGGAGTTACTGCAACCAAGTTGATTTTTCACATGCACCTCCCGACCAGCCAATAGCCAACATGACGGTGCATTTCTACAGCCAGTTCCATCTAAGGATCTCAAACTGCTTCACAAACAGTAGTGAGCTGCACCTCACAATGCCCCTGTTAGGAGACATTATTATCACCATTTCACAGGTGGAGAAACCAAGGCACAGCGAGATTAAGAGGATCAGGATTTCCATGGCTGTCCAGGAGTAGAAGCCAGGTCCTGTGTGCGGTTGTGGTGGGTTTTTTTCTTTAACCATTATAGTCGAGAATTATGGACATTATTACAAGCCTGTGCATCCTCCCTTACAATAAGATGAAGCTACCTTTCTTGCTAACTTTAATTTCAAGCATTCCAACTATTGCCTTTGGCTGGTATATTATATACTATGAGATTATCGTGCACTCCAGGCATCGTAGAGGTAAATAGGCACTTAGCAAGGCACCGGATTTGCTGTGCTGATTTCAGTTTGTTTGAGCTCCTCCTTTCACAAAATACTGCCATTCCCTGCACTTTGGCTTATGATTTCAGAGGCAAATTCCTCTGTCAGAAAATCCAAGTCTCTAGTGTGTAGAAAGGGGTGGATTCCTGCATGCCCTTCCTGGGTTTCCCTCTCAGCCCGTTGGCACCTCATACTCGATAAACAACTGGCCTGTCATAATGGACAGCCAGACTCCTTTGGGCTGGAACATTTGCAGGGACTGACTTGGTGCCAAGTTTAAAGCCTGGGAACAAGGCAATTCAAAACCTGTCAGTTCCTCACAGAAGGGGATTATTGTTTTATCAGCAAAACTACTACACTGTGTAGGGTTCCTGCCCATGAATTATCCAAGTCATAGGGGTGGGGGTGTGTTACATTTCAAAATATACGTTTAGAGGCTTGTGTGTGGCTATAATATGTGTGGATGCATGTTATGTAATACTGTACATACATGTTTCTGTGCTATGTATTAAACACACATGTGGCAGTGATGGTACTGACAAATTTGCCAGTTGCCTTTAGAGTCGACAATCACTGCAAAACTAAATAAATCTCTCATTAGCTCCTCTTCAGTGTTTCTGACAATTGAGGTGTTTTCTGTGATCACTATAAGGCAGTGCCAGGGAAGGGGGCAGACACTGAGGACTTTGCCTTAGTGGAAATTGGCAAGTATCCCCATGGGCCAGATAAATTGATATAAATTTATCGGGGGGAGGAATAGCTCAGTGGTTTGAGCAATGGCCTGCTAAACCCAGGGTTGTGAGTTCAATCCTTGAGGGGGCCATTTAGGGATCTGGGGCAAAAATCTGTCAGGGGACAGTACTTGGTCCTGCTAGTGAAGGCAGGGGACTGGACTCGATGACCTTGCAAGGTCCTTCCAGTTCTAGGAGATTGGCATATCTCCATTTATTTATTTTATTTTATGTATTTATTTAAATCAGCTGGTATAAATCAATGTAGCTCCATTGACTTCCAGTTTGCACCATCTCATGATCTGGCCATGCACACGTGTTGCTATAAATGCTTTTATTTGGCATTCAGTGAGCAAAAAGCCATCAAAAAAGCACTTGGGATCTGCTGTAAAGCCTGTTGTAGGCAATGGGAGTCTCCTGAACAGAATCTGCATGAACCTGGAACTGCAGAATCTGCGACAAAGCCACAGCTAGAGTATCAGAGCAACAGCTGGTCATCATGAGAGTGTTCAGCTGTGGAGTTAGACAAAAGTGCCACTCTTCGATCCAGTAGCTCCTCTCTTTTGCAGAAGATACTGGTAGTCATAAATCTAGTTCTCCTGGGGCTGCCTCTGACACATAAGGATTCTGTTATGATGAAGTACACTCATATTTTGTTAATTAACCAAATACCGACCTCCAAAGCATCCACCAGTCTTCCTTTATAGCCATCGATTTCCTCCAGTTTGTAGTTTTTAAGCTAGAAGAGAGTGAAAAATTATGAGTCTCAGAATGTGAACATTTGAATTTTGAATTGATTGGAACTCGGAAACTCAGTAACCTATTTTCTTGCCCCTCCTCAGAAAATTCAAGCTTTGCTTTGAGATAAAGGGCAGAACATTTGGGGCAGGTGCATTGTGATCATCATACAGAGGTTGAACTCCCACCTTCAGCGTAAAGCAGAATGAAACTTTAATTATGTCATTGCAAAGTCATAACACCATAATATTCATATAGATAGAGAGATATGTGTGTGTGTGTGTGTGTCTGTGTATTCACGTATACATATATTTGGGACCGAGTATGTGTGAAATAAATAGGTCTGTTAAAAGGAGGTACTATAATTATTTGGCTTGCAGACAAAGTGAGGGAGATTGATTGAAATCAGTGTCGTGACTGTCTAATGTATTTCCTGTTCTAGAATATGGTACTATATTGCTGAGGAAGGGGATTTTTTAAAAATATAGCCTTTGATGTATAACTGCAGCAAGTGCCTTGATTGACTGCCGTAATGAAGACAGTGAGCATGGCTCTGTGAGATGATTTAATTTCTCTCTTAAGTTAATTATTTCTTTATTAGTAAAAAAAAGGCATCTGCACAGATCTCAGGAGAACCGAAAGCCTTCTCCCCCCTCGAATACTGTACAGTATATGTGGTGTGATGCAAGCCTTAATAAATCACATTCAATACCAAGCGGACAAAGACATGCTGATTAGAGGAGCCATTGTTTGAGGATTTGTTTTTCAAAGTGTTTCTCTGGTAAATCCAAGCCAAGTAGAGAAATATTTTCCTGTCAACCCCCAGGTTTTAAATATGATGAGACAGGTGTTTGTTGTGTAGGGTTAATTGTTCTTGGCTTTTTGAAACCACGGCCCAGAGTGGGTAAGACTATTAACTCAAGCAAGTAGTGGGCTTACCACAGAGGGAGACCTTATTAGCCAGCCCCACACAGTCCCCAGTAGCTTTCGTGACCAGCCAGTCAGCACGTGGGAAGGTCATTGTGACCTTGGCCGTTTGCTGAATCGGTAAATAAGTCATTACAGAGCTTACAAAACAAAGGAGCAACACAATCTGCAGGGGGAGAAGGAAAAAATAGCATTGAAGTGGAACCATTGTTCTTTATGAAGTAAGTAGAGGCCCTTTCTAACTGGGACACATGAACATTTATTAACTCGTGTGTATGCGTGTGTGTGCGTCCCCAGTTCCCATTTAAAATGTCTCTCTCTCTCATAGATACAGACACACACACACACACAGTCCTCGTTTTTCTGAAGCAACTACTTTCACATAAAAGCCAGGAACTGATGCTGTGAGATTTGGACTCTGTGGCGTATATTTACATATGGCAATAATCAGAAGAACTTATTTTCAAACCAGGGATTGTATTTTAGGGATTGTATTTTAATGACTCCACTTAAGTGTGTTAGGGTTTCATTTTTAAAGAATATTTTTGTTCTCCTTAGATCTCTGCTTCATTGTGTGTGTGTGTGTGTGTATGTGTGTATGCACGCACACACGTGTGTAGCCCTGCAGGATGACTGAACATGGCTTTGAAGCAGGTACGTTCATTACAGAATTGGAGAATGACCAAGCTGACGCCTTTTGATTAAAGTAATGGGATGAACGGACCTAGGTAACCGCGTGTGTGCACTGTAGGTAAGATATGAACCTCTCAATGCTTACACATCCAGGCACCTTTACTCTCATGAAATTAGGACTTACTTGAAGGAGTAAGGACTGCTGGGATCAGCCTAGAAGCTGTTGCCATAAATCAGTTTTGCAGTCATCTCTCATACAGCCCCCCCCCCCATCACCATAGACTGGAAATACAACTTCTAATGTGTTTTCCTCACCTCTGGGAGCACTGCTAGTGTCCCCTTTGTACAGAGGGTAAACTGAGGCACAGAGAGTTGAGGTGACTTGCCCAGGGTCATACGGGAAGTCTGTGGCAGAGAAGGGAATGGAATCCAGCTCTCTCTAATCCTAGGCTAGTGCCTCTACCACTGGACAAATCACACTGGGGGACTGGAACTGTGATATGTCTCTGACTCTAGTGTCCCACACAGGCTGCTCATGTACATCTCTGGGCCAGCCATGGTAATATGGTACTAGTGATGTTTCTGGGATAAATGTCAGGGCTGCTTGCATTTCTCTTTGGGGGACAGCAGCCAGCAGGGCAGCAGAGGGGCTGATGGACCCATTGATTAGATCGAATCCAAACCTTCCCCCAAGCCTCACTTGAGAGATCAGAGGGTTCCATTTCCCCCTTTCTAACTTACCATGCAGTAATGTAATTCAATATAACACCTTCCATAGGAGCTAGGTCCTAGGATGCATGGAAGTGTTCATAGATCTGCCGTTATGACGTCAGCATACAGAATGGAATCAGCCCTGCTGCCAAATGCCTTTGCCGGAAGAAGAGATGTGCAAAAACCGAAAGCCAGGAGAACCTGAACCTTGGCCTGGGTTCGAGGTCACGCTGCTTGGCTGAAGGATGGATGCCACTGGGCACCACGTGGAATTCAGGGATTGACCACAAACCAAGCAAAGCCCTGGCAGTGGCAGTGGAGTATTGCTTTGAATTAGGGGTTTGGGTGAAGATGAAACTCAAAGCAGAACTTGCAAGTTCCTGTGTGAACTGGAACCAAAGAGAAGGCCTGTGTGAACCCTTGCCAAGTGACACCACCCCATGACTTACCGATCTACCTCCTGTCGCAGGCCTGTCTCCGTTTCTCTTGTTTTACACTATTCTTTTCTAAGCTGTTTTAGTCTCTCCAGGTTCGTACACGTTAGGTTGTTCTCTCTTGCCCATCACCATGGTATCTGAGTGCTAGAAATGGATGAGCCCGGAGCAGAATCTCCGATGGGAATGCCCCAGGTCTGGGGGATCGTGGATCCAGATCCAAGCGGGCTAGCACAGCCCTAACTCAAATTTATACCAGTTCCCTCCAGCCCCCCTGTTATTGTAATCTGTGACGGGGGGGCCTGGGTTGGCTCCACCTGCCATCAAGGGTCATTGAGTCCCTCCTGATGGCTTCCCATTTAGCCTCTTCCAGACAGCTCCCCCTCCCCCAGTTTATCAGCAGCGACTCTCGCTGTTGCCTTGCCAGCTGCTCTCAGCAGAGTTGTCTGCCTGTTCCCGCACTCTTGGCCTCTCTCCAATCTGTCAGCACCTGCTCCCCGCACCTCGCTTGTTGGCAGTGGGGGTGGGAACCTGGAAGGTGTTCAGCAGACTGCAGTGTCTCGCTGCGTTGTCTGCCAATAACGACAACCCCCCTCCCCCCCTGACTCATGACTCAACAGCGGAAAGGTCCCACCGCACGAGAAAAAGACCATTAAGCTCTTTGGCAAGGGCTGCAGTGGTACATTTTGCAGAGTGATTTCTCGCCAGCTGAGCAGGTTACGAAGAGCTGGAAAGAGAGATTCAAATACCTGCCCTGACGTGCTTCTACCAACCTCCCTAGGTAGGGTGACCAGACAGCAAGTGTGAAAAATTGGGACGGGGGTGGGGGGATAATAGGAGCCTATATAAGAAAAAGTCCCAAAAATCGGGACTGTCCCTATAAAATCGGGACATCTGGTCACCCTATCCCTAGGTAAAAAATGCACCCGCCCCAACTCATCACTGGGGTTAAGTCCCACTTCCACTGGTGTGTAATCAGGGCCAGCTCTTGAATTACACCCAGGACGAATTAGACCTATTGTGCTTTAATGGGACTGCCTAGGAAGCACATTGGAAACCAGTGCACCAGAGCCATGGCGGCTGTAAATTGTCCTCCATAGTGCTACACTGATTTATGGCAGCTGAGGATCCAGCCCATTGGTTTGGGCTCAGGTTTAAACGAGAGACGGGCCCCGCATTCAAAGCCTCCACAGCCGAAGTTTGGATTCCGCTCTGAAATGCAGTCCGAACTTGTGAGCCGAAAGCAGGTCTAGTGTAAACACAACGGGGCTGGTTTTCCTCGCACTCACCTACACTTAGGGGAGCTGCTCCCAGTTTAGACCAGGGTAAGTGAGCGGAGAATTGGGCCAATTTATTTTAAACTTTGCTTGTGGATTTGGTGCCCACGAGCTGTTGCAGATCAACAGCCTCGGAGAAGGGAGTGGACACAGAACGGATACAGCACAGACAGCGTCAGG
The DNA here is from genome assembly GCA_037349315.1 of Chelydra serpentina. NCBI lineage: Eukaryota > Metazoa > Chordata > Testudines > Chelydridae > Chelydra > Chelydra serpentina. Next base: position 44,872,488 of record JBAIAC010000023.1, read on the forward strand.
ACAAGCTTCCCTGTAGTCCCTCCGGCCCTGGGACCGTAATTCAGTGTTTACAGCCCATCAGCGGAGTCCTTCTGTTGAGACTGCCCGATGTGTGGCTGGGGTTTGGGATGCAGGCCCTAAACTGAGAGCTCCTTCCAACAACGACCACTGAATTCATCACCCTGGCCAGCGAGCCGCCCACAGACAGGTGAGAAGCCCCCTGCAGGATGGATTAGAACCAGTAACCTGGGGGTGAAAAGCCCCCCATCCCAGCACCAGTTCCCCCAAGACACCCAGCCCCCAGGGAGTTAATATTCTTAACTTGGTCCCCAGTTCAGGGTGTGTGTCTGTGTCTGTTTTGTTCCTTTGCAATTGGTTTTACCATGGGCTAGTTTTAGACCTGTTTGAACTGGTATTTAATTTGGCTCTTTTGACTTCTGGCCGCTAATACACGCTTCCTCTCAACTCTGTGTTGTGCCTGATCATCTTGTGACCTCCCCCCACACAGCCCACCACCACCAGGTTAGAGAACAAAGGGGAACCTAAACTACACTCGATCTCTGCACACTCACACTGCGTTGTTATTTCCCTATGGAGTGCCCCAATGCTGGGGGCTCTCACGACTGGCCTGACACTATCACTACGCGCCGAAGAACGCGCAGTTTCCTTGTCCCCTGTTGTTTTATTTATGATTTGTAGTTCAGTAGCAACCAGCGACCGCGGCCGAGACTGGCACCTGTTGTGCAAGGCAAACGCAGCCAATTGTAGCCCCTACCCTTAAGAGCGTACCATTTAAATGAACAAGCCAGAGCAAGGGTGGGAGTGGAGACAGGGGAGAAGGGACTTTCCCAGGGTCACCCAGCAGATCTGTGGCAGAGCTGGGACTAGGACCCAGGTCTCCTGAGTCCTGACTCCCAGTCTTCTAGACTGATCTTCCTTTTGATCAATCATTTGTGTCTTGGCATGCCCCCAGCTTGGGAGCTCTCATGTAGCCCCTCAGTGCATGTTTGTGCAGCACCCAAGACACTGGAGACCGGCCCTTTATTGGGGTGTCTGTCTGCTAACATAACACACATCATAAGCGGGCTACTTAACACAAAGAACGCAAAGGTGCTGGGGCTCGAGCCATTTTTTTACATTCGTAACTGATGCAGCAGGCTCAGAGGTGCCGGGCTCTGAACCGCCAGGCCCGGAGGTGCCGGGCTCTGAACCGCCAGGCCCGGAGGTGCCGGGCTCTGAACTGCCAGGCCCGGAGGTGCCGGGCTCTGAACTGCTAGGCTCAGAGGTGCTGGGCTCTGAACTGCCAGGCCCGGAGGTGCCGGGCTCTGAACCGCCAGGCCCGGAGGTGTCGGGCTCTGAACCGCCAGGCCCGGAGGTGTCGGGCTCTGAACCGCCAGGCCCGGAGGTGTTGGGCTCTGAACCGCCAGGCCCGGAGGGGCCGGGCTCTGAACTGCCAGGCTCAGAGGTGCTGGGCTCTGAACTGCCAGGCCCAGAGGTGCCGGGCTCTGAACCGCCAGGCCCGGAGGTGTCGGGCTCTGAACCGCCAGGCCCGGAGGTGTCGGGCTCTGAACTGCCAGGCCCGGAGGTGTTGGGCTCTGAACCGCCAGGCCCGGAGGGGCCGGGCTCTGAACCGCCAGGCCCGGAGGGGCCGGGCTCTGAACTGCCAGGCCCGGAGGTGCCGGGCTCTGAACCGCCAGGCCCAGAGGTGTCGGGCTCTGAACCGCCAGGCCCAGAGGTGCCGGGGCTCTGAACCGCCAGGCCCGGAGATATAGTCCCTTGAGCCTTTCCTGCCCCTTGGACACCATGTGGGGCCAGGTCCGATCCAAACCACTGCGCTGGACGACAGCACACCGGGGCAGTCACACCGCCCCCCCTTTCTCATTCATTAGGTGGCTCACACTTCTTTAAACTCCCAGCAAATGCCTGACCTCGGGGCCTTGCTGTCACCCTCCCTGACATCACAGGGCTGTCCTGCAACCTGTGACTTGTCCACAGCCTCGGTCGCAGGGGTTGGAACAAATGTGTGGAGCTAACCTGGAGGCACTTGGAGAATTAGCAAAGAGTCGGCTTCCAGAACGCTGCAGGTTTAGAATCCCAGAGGGAAGCGGGGACAGGAATGGGGCAGGCCCCCCAGCACTGAAGACACATGAAGAAGAAAGTAAAAGCAGCTTCACTGCCTGAAATCCTTCCCATCGCCGGTGTTCTGTGACTGGCTCCGGCTGCAGGCCTGTCTGGAGAGAGCAGACACTCCCCTGTACTGTCCTGCCCGCTCTGCTTCTCTGCCTCGCCGGAGGAGGACCTGGTGTATTTACTGCCACAGGTGTTCAGCTGGATAAAACCATTCACTGACAGGAGGAAACACCACTTGCTGCAAAGGGTTTATCATTGCTCGGTATGGACTGAGCGAATGCCAGGTGCTGATTATACATTTACAGAGCCTCCCCCCTCCACTGCCTGCCCGGATCGTCAGGGGAGACATTCAAACCGCTCTGCTCCATTTGCTGTCAGGCAGCAATTGTGAACTGAAGGGCAGCCGGGGACTGAACCGTTACCCCCATGGTTCTAGATATGACTCTGTAACAGTTTGGATGCTGTCCCTATATAGCTAGAGAGAACCATCTAGTTCATCTGTCTAAGTATTGGCAGGTGTTCGCCTATATGTATGATACAATAGACATATGAATATTAAAAAGATCTCAATGAATTTTCTATGGCTGTGTTCACCACTGCCCTCTACTGGATGGAATTAGAACTGTTCAACGCTCATAAACCCTATACTGCTAGAAGCTAAGAGAGGGTCTCCTTTCATTCACATCAGTTATTATCTCGGAAGTGTTTCGCCCATCACCTCTATGGCATGGCCTCATGATGGTCTGTGGTCCCAGTCCAGCTCTTCCACTGAAGTGACTGGTTCTTTTGCCATTGACTTCCCTGAAAGCAGGAATGGGCTCTACCCTAGGGGCTCTGACTCTTTTTTTCATAGTGTGGCTGACATCTTAATACCTTCCCTCCCATCACGACTGGGCGACCTCCCATTGGCCAGTGCAGCACCATCCCTCCGGATATTGCTCCATGCAGATATCACGTTGGGGGAAGTTGTTAATGTGTTTTAGTTTCTTCTGGTGTGATTTGGCCACTAGAAATACGCCAGAGACCTGGGACCTTGTGCCCTGCCTTTGCAGCCCATCACAGATACCCTGAGAACCCCTGACGCAGTGGGAGCAGAGTTGGAGGAGTCCAGCTCCCTACGCGGTAACGTTTGTTTAACCACAGATCCCTGTTACCCAAGCACTGGTCTAATAGTTCAGGCACTGGGCTAGAACTCAGGGCACATGCGTTCTAGGCCCACCTGTGTTGCATGATTTGGTGCAAATTGCTCCCTGTCTCTGTTTCCCCTACCAGGTTTGTTGCATTTGGAAGCTCTTTGGAGCAGTGACTGTCTTTATACAGTGCCTACCATGTGCCTACCAGGATCTCAGCTGGGACTTCTAGACTCTGCAAGTATAACAATACAATTTAATCCCCCCACATCATCCATAAGCAATAATAGCGCCTTCCTTATCAACCCCCCCAAAAGGATTTGAATGTGTCTGGGCCCATGTGCTTAGAGAAACGAGCTGGAACTGTACCCAGGTACTGGATCCTCGCAAGCTTTCCATCGGCTGCCTCCAAGATGCTATTTTGTTAACTTGAGTTAAACCATGTTTTAATTGTTTTGTGTGCACCAGGCTGACTGAATGACATTGCAGGGAAATAGGTACTAGGTCGTGCCTGAGAACGAGCTCGGTCCAGGCTCTATTCATAAGCGAAAGGCTCCCTGTGGGCGTTTGCCCAATAAGCCCTGATTTCAAATGGATCTTTAGACCAGCCTCCCACTGACCTTATTTCCCTCGCCTTCCCATTGTGTCAATATTTCTCTGGAGTTTTGCTGATGATAAATGATTAAAGTAACAAAACCCCAGCAGTGTAAACCCCACATCTTGATTTCTTCTCTCCCCCCCCCCCACCCCGCCCCAGCCTTCTTAGCTTGTGTGTGTTCATGGAGGATCGTCAGCTGTCAATGCCAGATGACAGTGGCACTACTGACGCATGGTTTGTTAGCTGTGATTGTGTTCAGTAAGCAGTAGGACCAGGGGCTGGAGTAGTTGAGACAATTTCTCAGCTCCTGGGGGTGGGGAGGATGAACACGGGGGAAAATAACCCATTAGGCTGCAGGGTACTCAGTGCAGGAATAGGGCGCTCTGACTAGTGATCCTAACGGTGCAGATAACTGGGCTTGTGCAGGGCATTCTCAGCAGCAAACCTTTCTCTAGGGAACTCACTCCCACTGGCTGGGTCTGGGCCTGCTGGGGACTAGAATACAATGGAAGATGCTCCTCTCAAAGAGCTGCCTCGTTGTCTCTGTTGTCTGTCAAATGTGGACAATAATTTTTCCTCTTCTAAGAGCGGGGTGGTTGTGAAGCTCCGTTGCCTCGGATGAGCCCCTGAGCTGGAAGGTAGCAGAGAAGCACACACTGTCACCTTGCTTTTCACTGTGCTAGTTCCCGGAGCAGCAGTGGGAACAGGACAGTCTGGCTGGCAGAGGATGACAATTCCCAGCTCTGCTGAAGAGTGCCCTGCGGGGGCTTTCAAAGCACCTTGCTTGCTAAGGTGCCCGCCCAAAGCACTTACTCCATGAACTGCCTTTTGGCCGCTAGCAGGAAGCGCGGAGTGAGTTTGGAGGGGTCGGGGAGGGTCTGGGGTCAGTCTGACTTGAACTCCTCTCTCTAAATTAGACTCATGACCTGGAGAGATTAACAGCTGACACTCTATGCTGGAGGCAGGGTGGCCCAGGGGCTGAGTCGCTGACCCAGGAGCCGGGAGCCGTGCTTCTAGTCTCAGCTCTGTTGTTCTATATGATCTTCGGTGAGTCGGTCCCTTGATTTCCAAGCCTGTAAAATGGGGTTAATGCTACCGACGGTTCTGTGAGGCACTTTGCGATCCACGAATGGAAAGTGCTACGTATCACTAGATGCAGCAGCTCACAGATTTAGTGATTGCGCAGGACCCTGCGAATGCAGTGCTGCGGAGTGGTGAGGTACCCCACTCCGCAGACTTGAGTGCAGGCATAGAGAGGGTTCCGGGAGCCAATATTAGATTCCTGACTTGGCCGTTAGTTGGCTTTTTTGCAATTGGAGAACTAACCCGTCAACAGCAAAATGGTACCTCCTGCACCTGGTATTAGGTCCCTTATGCAAAGATGGGATGTCAGTTCTCTCTTTCCCTACTGCCTTCCATCCGCCTTCCGTCTAGCACTCTTGTTTCCTCCTCCAAAATAGCATCTCTGGTCCTGCCAGTGGGATTCCCAACATGCCCCAGCACCCTCTGCAGCCCTTCAGCTGCGTATGTTTGAGACAAAAAAGCAGACCACAGGCCAGGCTGAGAAGGAAACCGAGACCCCTGTTTTGGATGCCACATGTGCATAACTGTTTATAATAAAAGCCCTACCATGCCTGGCTAAACTTTACTTAACAAAGCTCTTCAGCTCTATGGCGTTGAACCTCCAGGGGGTTTCATTCACTAAGTTGAAGTTTAATGATGCGGTTGTCTAACTGAAATGTGTTCATTCTGTCTCCCAATGCAACTGCTAAACATTGCACTGATCTAGCCCAAGGAAATTGGGTGGGCTTTGCTTTTTCATAGTGCTTGGGAGACAGATGGTGTTCAGACGGTGCAAATGTGACAGCTTCCATTGCATTCTTTATGGGACTTTTCTTTCCTTCTAAGCACTTGTCGTCAAATAATAAACATGTAATTTGCCCAGGGATCCCAGGAAAGTGGGCGGCACTGTAGGGCGAGTTAGATTTAAGTGTGCAAAACTGCAGCAGTGAGGTGTTTTGGTTTTGCCAAAAACAAAGCCAGAGGAGGCTTGGATTCAGGTCCTATTTTATCCCAAACCTCAGTGTTTTGCAGGGAGCAAGAGTGAGGTGGATAAATAGCATCTGCTTTGGCCCATCTTTCTTTCTAATAATAATGCCTAGCTCTTTTTCGCTTGTAGAACTCAACATCCTTTACAAAAGAGGTCACTATCCTTAGCCCCATTTTATAGATGGAGAAACTAAGGCACAGAGACACCCAGTGACTTGCTCAAGGTTATCCAGCAGCAGAACTGGGAATCAAACCCAGTTTCCTTAACTCTCCATCCAGTGCAATAGTCACTGAAGCAAACCACCATACTATGGGAGTGGCAGGGGAAGGGGAAGGGTGTCAAATCCAGGACTCCTTCAAACCCAAATGTTCTGGGAGAGGTGGCGGGTTCAGAAAAATCTGCCATTGGTGAATATTCACATATTATATCCCAGGAGCTGGAATCAAAAAGCGCTGCTCTTGAATCTATCACACCAAGAAACAGTGTTATTTTAGATGACTTGTAATTAACCTGGGGAACTCACTGCCTCAGGACATTCCTGAGACAGAGTTTGGCAGTGCCAGATTTAGTTAATTCCAGCAATTAGCTCCATTATTGGCAGCCTCCACTTTGGCACCATCATGGACTCTAGACAGTGACATTCCCTGGTGTGGGTTGGAGCTGCAGGCTGGGAAACGTGTCGACGCACCTCTGTACTGTGGAGAGAGAGAGATGATGTGTGTCTCCAAGGCTAGCAAGCCACCTTCCATCCGTGCTAACTCCACTGGGGAACGACGGCCAAGGCAGGGGTCTTGCTTCGTCACGTCTCTTTGGAACCATTCACATCCCACAAGCCAGACCTGGGAAGAGGGCAAGTCATTGCACTGATATTGATGGGAGTTTTGCCCTTGACTTCAGCGAGGCCTGAATGTCAGCCATGGTGCAAGATACGAGCTGGCTGCAAAGCCGAATCAATCAATAAATGCGGATTTTGCAAGGAGCCCTGCTAAAGACCTGATGCCTTTCTGAACACAAACAGGGCAGATGGCTGATTCCATCTCAGCAGTGCTACTTTGAGCTCACTGGGCCTTCCCAGATGCAGTGTCTTCTTCCTTCCCAGATGCAGTGTGTTCTTCCCTTCCCAGATGCAGTGTGTTCTTCCCTTCCCAGATGCAGTGTGTTCTTCCCTTCCCAGATGCAGTGTTTTCTTCCCTTCCCAGATGCAGTGTGTTCTTCCTTCCCAGATGCAGTGTTTTCTTCCCTTCCCAGATGTAGTGTCTTCTTCCTTCCCAGATGAAGTGTGTTCTTCCTTCCCAGATGCAGTGTTTTCTTCCCTTCCCAGATGCAGTGTTTTCTTCCCTTCCCAGATGCAGTGTCTTCTTCCTTCCCAGATGCAGTGTTTTCTTCCCTTCCCAGATGTAGTGTCTTCTTCCTTCCCAGATGCAGTGTTTTCTTCCCTTCCCAGATGCAGTGTGTTCTTCCCTTCCCAGATGCAGTGTTTTCTTCCCTTCCCAGATGCAGTGTTCTTCCCGAGTCAGAACTGAAGTCTGCCTTTGTGGCTTAGTATTAACTTTTACTCCTGCTTCAGACAGGCAACGTCTGGTGTGGCCCAGACTCTAGGCCCAAACAGCTCCCTCCTGGGCCTCCATTTGACCCCGACATCTAGTGAGCTCTTCCCAGCCGCAGATGGTAGAAATCGTTAACGAGCCACTGATTGTGGCAGGTGTCTGCCTAGTGGGCCACCAGCTCATGAGAACAGGGCAATGTTGGTTGCATCGGAGACAGAATGGAAAGCCCGACCTCCTCCTGAGCTTGGAGCTAACCTGAGACTAAAGTCAGAGGCGGTGGTTCTGATTCAGGGGCGTGAATTTCAATCCATCCCTGAAATTCAAAGGCACTCAGAAGCTAGTAATGAGTCACAAAGGCAGGCTTAGGTTATGACAGGCGCTGCAGTATATATATATTGCACTATACTGTACGTGGTTACAGCTTCTATCCATCCATCTTCTCGTATCTTTTTCTGTTTAGTTTTAAAGGGGCCCGTTGCTGTGCTGTATGTACAATATGCCAGTTGAAGTGATATGCTGCTGTGTGTATATTAATTGCCCCAAGCCCCTTTCCCATTCACATGCAGAGACACGCTGCATCAAACTCTGTAAGTGGTTACATTCCCACATGTTCTAGCAATGCATGCGTGAAAAGCAGCCCAACGGCAGGAATCCTCGGACTGGTAAAGGGAGAAATCTCAAGTGATAGAGCAAAAATTAAATGTCTTTGCTGTGGGGCTGGAACTATATGCATTTAATTTATTAACACTATGATTTCATGCAGCACCAGAATGGAACACACTTAAACGCGGAATTGCAAAGCACTTCATGTAAAGCTGTTCTAACCTAAGCCATTGCTCAACATGAAGCCCCAGTAATGAAACACATCATTATCCCGCTTTTGGTGTTTGTTACTAATTATTTCCCCGCTTTAAACAATAATATCTGCCATATTTCAAGCAGCTTTCGTGTTGGTGTTGTGCAAGACAAATAGCTAGCGGGCACCACAATTCCAAGCCTTGAGAAATTTGCAGTGCAGCAGCACAAATACAACAACAGCAATAAAAAACGAGTGTTTCCAATCAACGCATGAATAATGTGTCGGCGGGGGTAATGTAACGGGATTCACTCACTGCTGGAGGCGCCCCCTTGTGGCGGGTCTGGGAATCAGCTCTTGTCTGGTCTAGCGCCCCCTTCTGTCGTTCACTTGCTCCACGACCCTTCTTGCTCTCCAGGACTTGGGATGCTCTCTCATCATGACTCACCCTTCTAGCCAGGTCCCTATATAGTTTTGCCCTTCTAGGGTATCCTTCAGCAGCCTGGGCCACTTCCCCAGTGGCTGTTAGGGGAACCCAGGGTCAATGTTCCTTCTAATTTTTGACAGGCTGTGTGCGCAAAAAAATTTATTCTGTGCAAATTTTTGACAGGCTGTGTGCGCAAAAAATTTCTTCTATGCAAATTTTTGTGCGCGTGGTGTTTCGCCGTGTGCATGGGGTTTAGGATCTGTGTGCGCGTGCACACGCACACAGCTTAGAGGGAACAGTGATGCGGGGGCAGGGAGCCAGCTACTATGACGCTGGCTGACTGAAAGATGAGAGCAGAGGAAAGAGTGAGTTTCACCATCATGGCTGCAATCCCCACTGTCTCCTGGGGCCCCGGGACCCACTGTAACATCACTGGCCCTTGGTCATCCTGATTGAGAGACGTCCTGACCAGGCCAGACCAAAAAAGGGACCCAGATGACATAGTTATCACCTCTGGCTGAATCCCAAACACCACCTGGGATCTGAGCCGTCATCCCCCTCCACCCACACACACCTCCAACGTGTCCTTTGCCTTCCCCACCTTCTTTCTTCCCTTTCCCCTCCCTCCCTTCCTCGCCTTCTGTCTAACAAGAGTCTGGCTTAGCTGGCCAAGACTATCTTTTGCAACACTGCTGTGAGCCTGTGACCAAAGAGGCCACTAAAAGCAGTGTCCTAAATAGCCCAGTGCTGGTACCAGTTTTTCCAGCAGAGAGGTTGTAAGTGAGAGAAGCTGCATTTTCTGTTCTTTTCTCTCCCCCTATGCATTTTGTCTTGTCTTGTCATCAAGGAAGCAGGATCAGACTTTAACAACAAGACCAGCTCGTCCATTTCAACTACATTCCCCTCCTTGCCCCTGAAAAGGACAGTTAGTACCATCTTTAATACCACCTAAAAACCTGTCAGACAAGGGGCGGTTTCTTTCTAAAAACTAAAGGGCGAGGGAGACGAGAGGTTGTTAGCATGAAAGCCGTACTTCGTAAGGCCCATTTCAAATGGTTTAACTGTTTTTCCTTTGTTAATAAAAGGGTAGAAGGATTTTTAATGGCATGTGTGCGGGCTGCGGGCTCTGTATATCGCACCCCCAACCTTGTTTAATGCTGGTCAGGTTCAGAATCGTGTTAACACTTTGGACTCTTTGGGCCCATCGAGTTCATCACGTTAATACACCAGTACTCCCTGGCCACAGCCCAAATCCTGCCTTCCCTTAGCCGGGGAATCGCCACAGCTGTCGGGTCAGGAAGAGGAATTTTTCTATGTGGGATGAGAGGAGCCATCATGTTTGAAACTCATAAAGGGCGAGATTTCAGAGAGGGAAAGAGACGAAGCCCGATAGCAGGTGGGGAAGGGGATTTTCTACGATGTGTTTCCATGGCTGTAGAGGCACACAGCAAATGTCAGGTCTGGATTCTCTAGTCCCCAAGGGTTCATTTTAGTGTCTTCTCTAGTTGCCAGGTAGCCCATGTCTCTGCCCAGCCACCCGTTTCTGCGGACGTGACATCCATCAGTGATACATGCACATCAGGTAGACTGCAGCAGCAGCAGCAGCAGCAAAAGGTGGCTGGAAAAATATCCCTTGCTCTATGTCTAAAAACAAATCAACAAAAAACCAACCGGGCTTTGGGGCCAGAGTCATCCCTGGTGTCACTCCATTGACTTCAGTGGCGTTGCACCAGTGCTGAATCAGGCACTTGAATTCCTAATGAATGAAAATCTGCAAGGCCCCAGTAAAGGTGGAGGCGGCGGAATCATAGAATCATAGAATCATAGACTATCAGGGTTGGGAGGGACCTCAGGAGGTCATCTAGTCCAACCCCTGCTCAAAGCAGGACCAACCCCAACTAGATCATCCCAGCCAGGGCTTTGTCAAGCCTGACCTTAAAAACCTCTAAGGAAGGAGATTCCACCACCTCCCTAGGTAACCCATTCCAGTGCTTCACCAAAAGGCGGACTGCAGCGGTGATGGTGTACAAAGGGCATGGGGGGGGGCTGGGGGCGGTTTGCGGTTTGTCCTTATCACCAAACCTCTTCATGCAAAATACCCTGTGTGGAGCCTATTCCTTAGCGATGGGTTTGCATGTGAAGGCAAGATACAGTGTACACAGAAAACGAGCTCCTCCTGCCTTTTTAAGACCATCACAACGTCAGTGATGAGCTTGAATTTATATTTAAAATACCCTGCAGCTTTGAATCCCATTTGTACGTCTACTTTCACCGTCTTTGCATCCACTGCCTTCAGGAGCGGACCCAAGTTCTGAACAGCAGAACAGTTTTACCGCATGAATAATAGATGGGCTGCAGCAGCACCTGTCCGAGCGCGATGAGGCCATTCCAAAGTGTGGCGCTCAGGTTTGGGCTCCCCTTTAGCTAATGGCGCTTATTTTTAGCTCGCTAGTTTTTGAATGCCGCTGCTTAGAGGCACAGTGAACTCTCGAGAGAGCCCAACCTGCTACAGCAGCGAGGAATTTGTGTTTGAGGCTTTAAGGACAGCGGCCTGCAAAAGCTGCCCTTGGGTTAAAGAAACCGGCAAGAAGAGCCCAGAGATGAAAATGTGACTCAGCCCCTGGATTGTGGGTGGATTTAGGACTCTGCACTTGACTCTGAGTTCATACTTCACAGTGGTGAAAATGGCTTGACCCAAAGCCCTCTGGATTTGACCCAAATGGCTTGACCCAAAGCCCGGGGGGTTAGCTCTGTGGTTTGAGCATTGGCCTGCTAAACCCAGGGTTGCGAGTTCAATCCTTGAGGGGGCCATTTGGGGATCTGGGGCAAAAATTGGGGATTGGTCCTGCTTTGAGCAGGGGGTTGGACTAGATGACCTCCTAAGGTCCCTTCCAACCCTGATATTCTATGATTCAAAGACACCCCCCACACACACACACACACACAACTTGGGAGATGGTGAGTCAAACGGCAGATGCCATTGTTACAGCTCAGGCCACCTTGAGCAGAACCATCGTTACGTGAGGTTGCGGATGAAGGGGGAACCTCACCATGGTCTCAGGTTGAGCTTTGATAGGCATCCAAAAGTCAGATGCGTCTCTGAAGCCAGTTTGAGCCTCCACAGATCTCCTGTGTGACATGGGAATCTCCCACGAATGGGTTTACTTGGGAGCTAGTCGAGACTTCCTGCTTCAGTGAGCCCGGCTGTATTTCTTCCTGTCGCTTCTGTTTCCAAGTCTGTCCACAGCCAGGAAGGGCAGCAGAGCCATGAAAAACAGAAAAACGTTAACCCACCGGTTTGGAAGTGCAGATAGGGCTGATGTTTGTTTGGGTAAAGACGCAGTTTTAATCTTATTGGTTCGTCTCTTTGTTTAATGGTGCATTGTATGGAAGCCTCTTACGCCATAAACTGTGAAGCACGTTAGAAAATTAAATTAACATCAGGCCTTCCAAGTGACCTCTTTCAAGATACAGCAGTGTGCACAGCCAGTAGACAGAATGGATTCATACTCTACTATGGCAGTAGGAGTGTGACCCCCCACTCCACCCTCCGCATCATCATGGTATCTGAGCATCTCACAAACAATGCATGTCTCTTCACAGCTCCCCCTCCCCCCGCCCATGTTGCAGGGCAGGGCTGTTATCCCCATTGTACAGGGGGGGGAAACTGAGGCACGGCACTTAAGGGACTTGCCCAGGGTCACACAGAAGAGTGGCAAACTGAATCCAGTCCTGGGCCCGACCCACAAGGTGTCAGCATGGTGACATGGGAGGGAGTAGGGTCCAGTGGAAGAGGGCACTGGACTGGGGATCTGGAGGCTTCGGGCTAGAGCCACAAAGGGATTTAGGCTCCTAACTGCCACTTTAGGCACCTAAATCCAAAATTTAGATCCTCAAAACCCCTGCTCAGCCCCTATCTAACCTTATAGGTGCCTAAAGCCCCTATGCACCTATGTTTCTGCAGCTTAATTCCCCAAGGCAACTAAAAAACTAGGCAGGAGATTGTGAACCACGGCCCAGCACTGGATGCCCCTTGGCCGCAGCTCACACCTAAGCCCCAGCGTGGTACCCTCAATCTAGGCACTGCTGGGCCTGTCTCACAGGTGGAGCCCTGTCTGGTAGGCGTGTTCAGAGCCTGCATTGGGGGAGGCTCCGGTTGGATACCCCACTCCGCCTGATGTGGAGCAGAGGTTTGCTGTCTCACTTGCTAGCAGAGCCCCTATAGCCCGGCTGTAAGATCATTCTCACTCTTTGACCAGCCCTATGACTAGAAAATCAAGCGGAGGATTAGAACCTGGGTCTCCTACTTCCCAGGTGAGCACTCTAACCACTGGGCGAGAGGCAGGGCACCACCTTTCCCTTCATTTGTCTGGGAGCACGGCTTAGACGCTTGACTGCCGGAGCAGGCTCGTGACTCCGAATCCCAAGCAGAGGGAGGCATTAAGTTCCTTGGAGGGATGGAGCTCAGACCACAGCCAGTTCCTGCTGGCTAGTTTAGGGGCTGCCACTCTGCCGCTTGCTGGCTTTTGTGATGCCCGTTCTTAGGTGCCTCACCCTCCCCGTGCATCACATAAAAGCGCCCCAGTGCCCGGCGTGGGACTGTGGCTTGCACGAAGCAGCCTGGTGCTCAGAAGATAGGCAGTCCCATGCTGAGTCTGCGTCCGCCTTGGCGCTCGCCCTTCAGTTCTAATCCCAGCTCTGCTCCTAATCTGCTGTGACCCCTTAGCCAGGTCTCTGGGCCTCCGATGCCCCTCCTACCGTTTGGCTTGTTTCTTTAGCGCGCTAGCTCCTTGCGGGGCAGGAACGGTCTCCCACAGGGCGTTCTCCAGCGCCTAGCCCACTAGGGCCCATTCTGCTACTGTATTAACAATACTAAGGCCATCCGTCCTCCGCTGCTCCAAGATACTGCCATTATTTCCTAGGGCAATACGCGGATGCCACTGTTCAATCCTGGTGGGTACGTGTGGCCAGTTAATGGGGATCCCTGCAGGGCAGCTTCTTTACCTGCTAACCTTACTAGGTCCCTTTTAGGTTTATAAAGAAAGAAATTGATAAATGGCCATGTCTTGGTGCTATCACTGGCCCTTGAATGGATTCAGACCACACTACGTGCTGGTCCCCTTACCATTTTTGTCACAAGCACAAAGTACGGGAATTAAATGCATCTACCCTGCAACTACCCTGAGTTGTGATACAGAATCGTCTGTATAACTTTGCCCTTTGCCATGTCCTCCAGTTTGACGGGCAGCTATCCCCCTGGTACAGATTTAGCAAGCGGTGAGAGAAAGGTGAATAACCAGCTAGCTAAAATACAGATTAACACCCAAGGTTAACACAGCATAAGCACATTGCTTTTCTCTCACCAACCCTGCTCAGTATTTAAACTGAGAGAGCGTGTTCCCATGGGGAAAATTGGCCGAGAATAGAAAGCGGCACAGCATGTATCTATTATTGTGGCAATGATTGTATTGAGCATGGAAAATGGAACAATATAGAACCCAGTCTTAATAGAGGCTTAACATTTTCTTCATCGCTAATTTTTTTGAGGGCATAGCTCAGTTTTCAGAGCTTAGTCTTTGTGCCGGCGAATTTGTGCCGGCATTAACCCTTTATGTGCATCAGCGTGTGGTGCAAATGAACTAAAGCCAAACACCCTTTGCAGGGGCTGCAAGCAGCTCGCTTGCCCACCTAGCCAGAGTGCCCTGTGCTTTCCACAAGGCAATCAAAGGGCAGGTCTGCCTGCACTCGGGCCCTCACTTGCCTCCTTGTGATCGCAGCATACAGGTCTTGAGGGAGCTCCTTGCATCATTCGCAACGGTTGCTCTCTGGCTGGTATTCAGTGGGGAGATGGGCCCCGGGGAGACGGCAACGCTGAGCCCAGGGCAGGATGAGGAGGCAGTTAATGGTTCAATGCAAGCTGCAGGCATGCATGGCTCATGGACAGAAATGCTCGCTCTGGAAACGCTATGTGACAGCCGCTCACCACATCCTATTCACGCTGGGCCCTGGGCATCGCTGGGGAGGCCTCGTTACCAAGCAGGCCACAGTACCTCCCAGAATGAGTGGGACTATGTTAAAAGGAATGTCTAACAATGTGTTAGTTGAACCAACCCCGAATGGCAGGTGTGTTTGTTTAGAATGCGGGCGAATCAAGGTGTCAGGCATAACTCAGCCGTGATGAAATTCATCGAGGCCCACCTGGGACCTTCAGCAGTCTCATAAAAGGGCGTGATTGATTGTTGATTGGTGTGTGTGTGATGTAATCTTTGTCTCACTGGCCTCCTCCAACGGGGCCCCGGCCTTCAGTCCGCCCACTGGAAGAGAGAGAATTAGAGCATTAACTCTATGGAAACTCCCCTGCACAAGGGAGTTTAATGTATTTTTGAAAAGGGGGTTGGTAGTTTGTCACCATGCAGCAGCAATTCACGTTTGTGTGTCACTGCGAGACGCCCTTGATGTATAAACCTGGTCCCGCAGACACTCATTTGCATATTTTTGTCCTAATGCAAAAAATGAAGCACACGATTGGTTCCATTTCTCATGCAGGCTGTGGGCAAGGACAAGGCTCAGCTGCAGCGAGCTATCTATCTATCGTAGCCAGCACACATTAACCTGTTAATACCGCATTGACCTAGTTGGTCCCTGGCACCATCTGGTGCAGGGACATGGGGGAGGGAGGTGATTCAGACAAATGCACCTCTTTCTAGCTCTGCATGAACCAAAAGCAAGAGTTATTTTTAACAAAGAAATCTGTCCAGCTACTAAACATTAGGACAGCCAAGCAATTTAACTCCTGTTCAGTTTCTGGTGCGTCTCATCTTCCCATGCCGGGGTACACGGGAGGAAGATGGGGACATGGTGTCCCCCATGCCCTATGGGGGACAGTTTTTTTGGGGGGGGGAGACACAGCCTCTGCAGAGCTGCTATTCTCCTCCCTGCACAGGTGAGAAGAGACGGGCTGTAGTTTTAGCCCCACCCTCCGATCCCCATGGTACTGGGCAGCAGGCTGGGGGACGGTCTGCTGGCTTATGTTTGGCCTTGGGTCATTGACCACTGCGGGCGTGATGTGCTACCCAGTCAGCATTCTCCCCTCGCGTGTACAACTCTCTCCTTGCACATAGAGCACCCGTTTTGCCACCAGGTGGGCCAAATTAACCCCATGTTTTGTTACGGCCCAACTTATGGGGGACTGATCCTTCAAGGTGGACCAGGCGTGTAATTTGGAAGCAAAAAGCTGTCAGTAACGGTCAGATCTTGCAGCTCACTAGAGAATGCCTGTTCCTGCAGCTCAGTGGAGGGACAGTTCTGAGCACTGTGCCCCCCGTCCACTGGGGGCACCGGCACCGTGGAAAAATCTCATTAGTGCCCAAGGGGGAGTTAGGCACCCACATACCTCTGAGGCTCTGGGCCTACATGCTGGCTGGGTCTTTAGGCACCTAACTACCTTTAAATTCTGGCCCCCTCAGCTCCCTTGGAAGCTAACAGGGGCGAGTGGTCAGTAGCTGGTAGGACTGGGCCTTTATGGTTGGATGGGTGCTAGGAAACACGTTACAGAACAAGAAGTAATGACAGAACAAGGAGCAATGGTCTCAAGTTGCAGAGGGGGAGGTTTAGGTTGGATATTAGGAAAAACTGTTTCACTAGTAGGGTGGTGAAGCACTGGAATGGGTTACCTAGGGAGGGGGTGGGATCTCCTTCCTTAGAGGTTTTTAAGGTCAGGCTTGACAAAGCCCTGGCTGGGATGATTTAGTTGGGGTTGGTCCTGCTCTGAGCAGGGGGTTGGACTAGATACCTCCTGAGGTCCCTTCCAACCCTGAGATTCTATGATTCTATGCTAATAAATTGATTTCAGCATAAGCTTATGCTGAAATAAATGTGTTAGTCTCTAAGGTACCACAAGTATTCCTTTCTTCTTTTTTTTGCTGACACAGACTACATGGCTACTACACTGACACCTATGATTCTATGAAACACCATCGTTCCCTGCGTTTTTGTATTAAATGTGCGCTGTGCCACACTGCCATAGCATGACCTGGTTTTGCCCTGGATGGTGAGGTGAGAATAGGGCTGGTATTCACACAATACTGCACAGGCAAAACAAGCCACAATTCAGAGACACAAACCCCTTTCATTTAAGAAGCACCCACAGGCACACTGTAGCTCTTCCTGCCCTTATGCAGTCTGTGTCTCACTTCAAAGCTCCTCCATTAGTATCTTCCATTGTTCTCAGAGCTGTGACGTGTTCATCAAACACAGAGCTGCTACGGGGTATCTTGCATTGGGATGTGTGCCAGGGGAGAGGAGCTTTCGTTTTAAACCTTTTCACTTCAAACATTCTTGGCCAAATGCTGGTCTTAGGTGTTACACTCACATGGGCTCATTGGCTGAGTGCAGACTTTGACCTGTTTTCACATTCAGGCTAGACCAGTGCTCCAGTTTTCATTCGTTTAAACTAAACTGTGCATCCAGAAGGACACTACAGAGGTGTTATGTTATATTCTTAGCTATGAATTGGGAAAGAAGAAATATACAGACACTCAAAGCCTGAAGCACTCAGCTTGGCTTTAACATTGGCAAATCAACAGCACAAAGCAACCATAAGCCTGTAGGAGCTTCCAAAGCCAATTCTGTGCTCACTTGCCTGCTGTTCACTAGCCTGTCACATTGGGAAGCAGCACATGGGTGTCCAAGCATGGCACTGTGCCTCCCGTTTACAGCTGTCATGGGACCGGAGAAAAAGCTTGCAAGGTGTTTATTAGAAACACACCGTGTGCAATGTGCCACTGCTCAGCCACACCCTGCAGCCGCTCAGCGGTCTGAGCGTGGTACCAAAGGCGTCTAGAACCTCTGACTCACAGAGCAACTACTTTGCAAGACAAACACTGCAGTGTGTCCTGCAGTGCTTCTCAAACTATCTGATGTGGCGTACTGGCAATTTCCCCTCCCAATGTTCCAGGGACCGGTACCATATTTGTGCCATTATACTATTATTTCTTTCTTTCTTTCCTGGAAACTCACTGCGGACCGGCAGCCGATGGCTCACGGACTGGCACCAGTCCGTGGACCACCACTTTAAGTAGCACTGTCCTAAGGCACACCAGGGGGTTAGCCAGGGCTTAATTTTTGCCAGGGCTGAGCTCCAGCACCGCTAGGCTTGGCAATTCAGAGCCCCGGCACCTCGGGGCTTGCCATGAGTTATGAAAGTAGAAACATTGCTCACGCCTCGAGCCCCAACACCTCTTTCATTACAAATTAAGCCCTGGGTGTGGCCCCAGGTTACACCACTCTGTGCACTAGCCATCTGTCCCAGCTGATTGGGCAGGGCGGGAACCCCATGTTTCAGGGGCGCAGCTCACCTGCTAGTCCATGACAGCTAGTGACAGGTGTGGCACTGTGATTTCCTTCACCAGTTGGCTCAGGAGGGGACTGTCCCAGAGAGAGAAAAATGACAAAACTCCCCAGAGGTGCGTAGCTGGCGCAAAAATGGCTCTACCTGGTGACGTTACCTTAAGAAGATAAGAATGGCCATTCTGGGTCAGACCAAAGGTCCATCCAGCCTAGTATCCTGTCTACCGACAGTGGCCAATGCCGGGTGCCCCAGAGGGTGTGAACCTAACAGGTAAGGATCAAGTGATCTCTCTCCTGCCATGCATCACCCACCTCTGACAAACAGAGGCTAGGAACACCATTCCTTACCCATCCTGGCTAATAGCCATGAATGGACTTACCTCCATGAATTTATCTAGTACTTTTTTGACCCCCTCTTATGGTCTTGACCTTCACAACATCCTCTGGCGAGGAGTTCCACAGGTTGACTGTGCGCTGGGTGAAGAACTTCCTTTTATTTGTTTTAAACCTGCTACCTCGAAGTTTCAGGTTGAATGCTGAGCTTTCCAGGGCCTTGGGGACTGTATAGTGTGAAATAAATGTAGTGCCCAGGACACGGGCAGGCCTGGGAAACCGTTCTCCAAGTCACCCCCAGAATAAATAGAGCGTGGGCAGTGCCCGTGCCAGCTTTCCTGATGACCCCTCAGGCCTAGCCTGGAGGGGGGTCCCTTGATGCGTTTGACAAAGGTTTTCTTGTGGCCACGGTATTGCACGAAGACTTGGGAGAACATTGGCTGGTTCCAGCTCTGCAAATCACCTTTGGCAAATCACTCAGGCCTCTGATTGTGGGTCCCGAGCGCGAGCCCCCTTTTGCTTTGCAGATGGGCTGTGTGCCCATGGCTCCAGCTGACGACAACAGCAGCTGATCAGCCCCTCTGACCTTCGGCCCCATGCCTGTCATTTGGAGCACCTAGCAATGAAGGCCCTCACAAGCAGAGAACACGTTGCAAACATTTGGCGGGGGATGTGGGCTAAGACACTGAACTGACTCCGCTCCCATCGACCTCACTGTTGGCCACGGGAAGTGCGAGTGTACGGCCCTGAGCCCACGGACGGGGGGGTGCTTTGTAAAGCAGCAGTACAGGCGTAGCGGCTGTGGGTGGGGTGCAAACCAAGGCTTGCAGAGCGTGGCAACGCCCACTCCCCTGCCTGTCGGTGTCCTGCAGGGCTGGAGCCTGATGACATTTATCGGCCACAGCAAATGCTCATTTGTTCTCGCTCGCCCTAGAACGGACCAGCATGAACACGACACTTTGCATAGCAACTCAACGCTCCCGCCCTCCCCCCACCCCACGGCCTCGCTCTGATTTCCTCACTTATTCCCTGTAGGGTTGTCAGGCGTCTGGTTTGCCACCGGAACGCCCCGTTGAAAAGGGACCCTGGCGGCTCCGGTCAGCACCGTTGACCGGGCTGTTAAAAGTCTGATCGGCGGCACGGCAGGCTCCCTATCTGCCCTGGCTCCGTGCTGCTCCCGGAAGTGACCGACATGGGCTCCATGAGCTGCCCCTGCCCTGAGCGCCGGCTCCACAGCTCCCATTGGCCACGGTTCCCGGCCAATGAGAGCTGCGGGGGGGCGGTGCCTGCAGCCGGGGGCAGTGTGCAGAGCTGCCTGGCCATGTGTCCCCCTATGGGCCACAGGGATATGCCAGCTGCTTCCGGGAGCCGTCTGAGGTAACCCCCTCCCGGACCCCATCCCCAGCCCTGAGCGCCATCCCGCACCCCAAACCCCTCATCCCCTAGCCCCACCCCAGAGCCCATACCCCCAGCTGGAGCCCTCACCCCCTCCTGCACCACAACCCCTGCCCCAGCTGGTGAAAATGAGCGAGAGAGGGGGAGAGTGAGCGAGGGGGATGGAGTGAGCGGGGGTGGGGCGTTGGGAAGGGGCGCGGCAGGAGTGTTCAGTTTTCTGCAGTCAGAAAGTTGGCAATCCTACCCTCGCAGGGTGCTTGAGTTGGTAGGTGTGTGCCACACTGCCTCTTCCAATCTGCTATGCTCAGCCCCCCTTTCCCAGGGAAATCTGCCAGGGAGGTGAGCCGGGCCTCTTGCAACTTACTGCTGGGGCAATGCGAATCCAGAGGAGACCCAACTCCCAGGGATTGTGTTGGGCCCCCAATTGGCAATGCAGCTCGGTGGAGATTTTCAGGGCCTCATAGGGGGACCATCGCTTTGGGACTTGAACATGGTCTGAGTGAAAAATACAGGGAGCATAAGAGTGATGGCTGAGAGGTCAACTGCTTGGTAAGGAAAATGTTCTGGCATCCCCCCCATCTCTCTTCCCACCTTCCCCTCTCTCTGCCCCACTCCTCAGACGTCTCATATACTGAGCTCTTCCTCCTTTCTACTCAACAGCAGGTAGTTCTGAAGCTTTATTTCCTCTCGTTTTATTACCCCCCACCAATTCCATGCTCCAGCGCCCTAATAAACATAACCATTTCCCTTTGCGGGGCCTGAAAACCTAGTTCTGAAACTCCTCTGGCACCTAATAACAGTACAAAATGTTTGTGTGGAGGAGGAAGGCATTAAGCTACCTCTCCATCTCCAAACATGCTCAAATACCGGTAGCAACAACAAATAACTACATGTGCACTACTGGGATTGGCTAGTTCATTGCCTGTGACTGTCAGAATCCTAATTCAGATGGGCTAATTTTTATTGATATTAGAGGAAACAGAATAGGGTGACCAGATGTCCTGATTTTATAGGGACAGTCCCGATTTTGGGGGCTTTTTCTTATATAGGCACCTATTACCCCCCACCCCGTCCCGATTTTTTAAACTTGCTGTCTGGTCACCCTAAAACAGAATCATAATCCATCCCAACTTTTCTGCCCTGTGGAAACCCAGTCCGAACGCTTGGGCAAAAGGACTGGAATGATGTGGGTTTGTGCATGAGAGAAAACAATAACACAAAAGCACAAAGAAGTCAGTTTTTAGAGCCTGGCTTGTTTTCAGCATATCATGTGCTAAGTTCAATTCTCCAAAAGCTTTTTTTATTTTTAAAGGTAACATCTTTATTATTATGATGATGATGATTATTATTATGTATTAGTTTATAATTATTTATTATTACTATGCAGAGAAGAGATTTTTCCTTTTGATCAAAGAGCAAACAGTTTGCTTTTAAAATGTTAATGGAGTCCTGATTTAAAACATTTTTTCTTCGGGGTTTTTTTGGTTTTTTTTGAAACGTTGCAACAGGCAAGATTTGGGAGTCAATTTCCTTGTCCTACACAAAGAAAGATTTTTGAGTTCAGAATCCTAGCCACTACCGGTAGGTCCTGCCTTGCTCAGTTTATTGTTGTCTCGGTGTGGTTTCGCCGGGTGTGGGGGGGGGTAGGTGAATGGGAAGGGAAGAATTGAAAGAGAGGGAGAGGGGTGTTTGGTAGTTATGTCGAGTCCTGGTTAACAACTTTGCCTCCATTCATGGTTGGTGTCCCTGAACTTTTTCTTGAGCGTCCTTGTTTTTCTCCAATTTCATGCAGCGATGGCTCTCTGTACATGCACACTGCAAACAGAAAGGGCGACAGTTAGCTCTCACACTATCCCAGAGACAGAGTTCTTTGACCACAATTAGCATTTGCTTATGTGTGGGGCATTTTTCCCCTAGCCTAGCCTCCGCCTCCCCCGGCCCCTTTCCCACCACACACACGCAGAAAAGCCTTAATATCCCACTAATATATTCCTTTATTATTCACGGTTCTCTGCCTGTGCTGGCAGTCAGATCCTTTTAAGTCTGCGCCCTCCCAGAGGCACAAATGCAAGCGAAGGATTTCTGGTCTCTCACAGATAAGGCTCTCTAGTCTCCAGGTTTTTTATGACACACAAATATATACACATATAAAATGAACATCCTGATTCACAACATTGCACATTAGCTCACAGTGCCAAGATTAGCTAGCAGCAGATCGACGAGTTAGCCCTTTCCCCAGTCCTTAATCTCTGACAAGAAACAACGAGACCCCTAAAACCAACCAACGTTTGCATCCTGGCCCATCTTGCGGGGAGTTCAACCTTCGGATCAGGATATTGTGGTTCCAACCGAAACCCACTTTGTCCCCTCCAGCCATGAACAGAGCATGTCAGTCAGTGTCTCTGCTATTTAACTCACTGCAGACCAGAATATGCCATGCCTTTAAGGGGCTGCACAGCAAAGTAGGAAGGAGAAAGGATCCCCTCCCTTGTGTGGCCATGTAGGAGGTGCAGGCATCGCAGCTCTGGGAGAAACATTTCCCCCGTCCCCTGGGAGCAACCTGGGTCCAACTCCCATGTGGCAGTCAGCAGAGAGGGCAGGCCATGCAGGAAGGAGAGTTTATGGCTTCCTATACAGAGCTGGCTCTAGGCATCAGCAAAGCAAGCAGGTGCTTGGGGCGGCACTTTTCAAGGGGCGGCATTCCGGTGCCGGCCATCATAGGCGCTGACTCCGTGGGTGCCTATGCACCCACCGGCAGCTCCCCGCACCCCACCCGCCCCCTCCCCTGAGTGCACCGATGCTGCTCTGCTTCTCCCCCCCGCCCCCTCCCAGGTGTGCTGCGCAAAACAGCTCTTTGGCGGCAAGCCTGGGAGGGAGGAGAAGTGGAGCGGCGGCGCGCTCAGGGGACCAGGCGGAGCGGAAGTGAGCTGGGGGGCGTGGGGAGGGTCGCAGGAAGTAACCCTGGGGGGGGGGGGGTGTTGCAGAGGAACTGCTCCTCACCCCAGCTCACCTCCGCTCCACCCCACCCCCTGAGCACGCCGCCGCTGCTCCGCGTCTCCCCCCTCTCTCCCTCCCTCCCAGGCGCAGCAAGCCTGGGAGTGAGTGAGGGAGGGGTAGGAGGGGAAATGTGGCGTGCCCGGGGGGAGGAGGCGGGGCCGGGGATTTGGGAAAGGGGTTGAAATGGGGCAGAGTTGGGGTGGGGCCGGGGGTGCAAAAATAGGGGAGGGGGGCAACATTTTTTTGCTTGGGGCAGCAAAACATCTAGAGCCTGCCCTGCCTATAAAAAGGTGTCCCATTACTCCTCCCTGCAGTGCAGCTGGAGAGACCAAGGAGAAATCGTCCCTCTCTGAGACACAGCACCAGCCCACACTCTGCCTGGGGTGAGGCACCTACATGCTGTCTCTTTCTAAGGGCTGCATGTGTATAGCATGATCTCGCCATGAGAAAGGCCTGAGTAACCACAGAGTCAGTGCTGAATAAGGGTGTCAGGAGTTAGCCCCATGAGGCCAATCTTCAACAATCCAATTCCAAACACGGCATTCAAACAGTTATCAAAATAGCGATGTTTCAAGGCCCAGTATACTGGGGATGAGAACGAGAGACGAGGTCAGCTTGCAAATCCCTCCACCCCCTTCTTCTGGGGCTGCTAGGCCTGATCCTGGCAGCCTTACACCTTTGCCTGTGCAAAGCAGGCATGCAGTCCGTCCGTCCCGAGTCGCTAGAGAATGGCCGTGGAAACGACTGCAGACAGGGTAAGGCAGGGGAGAAGCGAACCTGCCATGCTTCGGGTCTGGCTCCTCATCAAGAGCATAAACACAACATAAAGCAAACGAATTCCATTCCAGAATAGCTGAATAAATGAAAACATTCTTCATCCACAGACAGATGCATTCAGTCCTTATGTTTATAGCCGTTCCCGCATTTGGGAATAACTCCTGCCACTTAGGGCTAGATTGAAATGGCACTTGTTACTTTCCATTTACTCCAGTGATCAGAGTTTATAGCGATGCGTAACAATACAGGGCAGAGATAAAGTGCAGTCAAGTGTGCACTAATAGAACTGATGTTGCTTTGCAACCATGACCAATGAAAAATACTATTTTGACCATAGAGCACCTTCCCTCCAAGGCCCACCAAGCACTTTAAATACATCCAATAGTTCAGCCTCACAACTCCCCTTTGAGGTAGGTAAAAGCCATTTTCAGATGGGAAAAGCAAAGCAAAGAGTATAAGGAACTTACCCAAGTTTGCACATTGAGTCAGTGCCAGAACTAGACACAAAATCCAGGAATTCTGCCCTGCCAGCCACTAGACTGCACTTTGTGTGACTGACACAAACTGCGCACGTCAATGCATCACCATTACTGCCCAATAGCCCCGGTCTGTGCTGCTTCTCTTTTGCCTTGCACACAGCGTCATCATTTGCCTCTGCGCCAAGTGCTCCCCCTGCGCCCCAGTAGCTCCCGCTTGGCTCCTGCTTGGGCCAGGCAGTGAAGAATCGACGTGTGATGAGTGGGCTAGTCCTGCAGCGTTGGCACTCGCCTGAGTGTGAAATGGCGGAGGGTTGGATGGCGAAATTAGCCTCTCACACGTCCTGCCGTCCCTCACAATTCCCATCTCTGCTAGCTTTGGGGCTGGGATCCCATTGACTCAGGCTGGCTGGGTTAAGCCCAGGGACACATTTTATCCTGGTTCAATGAGTCACCCAGCTATCAGGCAAAGCAGGCTCTCCATAGTGCAAACTGCTTCAGTCCTGGCAAACGTGAGACACAACTAACGCTCTCCTGTGCACCATATATCCACACGAGAGTCTCCCTCCCGGCCGGGAGCACCTTGTATGCCCAAGTGAAGGGCATTGGTTAAGTATTTGTCCATCAGAATGACTGCCAGGAAACGGGGGAGGAGCCTCATGGTCAGCGAGTGACCGGACAGGCCTTTCTGCTCATGCACAGTTCTGCTCTCATTCCCACCAAGTCGGCGTGCAAAGCCAGTCCCATCCATGCATCCCATCGTGAGAATACCGTGCGTCACCCACACGGCCCTCGCTCACCTGCTGGAGTTAGAGGACTTGCAATTACCATCTTTCAACAACAACGGTCAAGCTGGGAATTCCAGAGTGGGGCTCGGTAACTCCCTTTTGGCTCTTTTGAGGAGCCCAGCCATTGCGTCTATGTTGAATATAGCCTGTTTGTAAACTAACAGGAGGGCCAGGCTTAGCAATGGTGTGACTTGTTTCCTAGAGCAGGCAGTTCCTGAGAGGAAGGCCTCTATCAACAAACTGGCTAGTGATTATTCTACAGCCCTACTACGCCCCAAAGAGTGCCTGATGCCTCCTGGAACATCTGTCAAACAGTCCAGCATAGCAGAAGCAGATTTCTTTCCAAATCAATTATATTTCCTCCTCGGTTTTTCTTCTTCCTCTTTATTATTCGAGAGAGAGTCACAAAAATATGAGTAACACCTAACGGCATCCCAGATCCTCAGCTATGGCCAAGGAGAGCACAGGGCAGCATTCATGTGTGTTTGTGCAAATGCCAGCTCCCTGTGACCAGCCTGTTTTAGCTCTACACCCGTCAGCCAGGTGTTCTTGATGGGTACCAAAACTCTAGCTGTAACTTCACCAGCAAGGCAGGATAGCCTAATTTTGGCAATTAATTGATCTTTGACTATTAGTGGTAAACATGCCCAATGGCCTGTGATGGGATGTTAGATGGGGTGGGATCTGAGTTACTGCAGAGAATTCTTTCCTGGTTGTCTGGCTGGTGAGTCTTGCCCACATGCTCAGGGTTCGGCTGATCGCCATATTTGGGGTCAGGAAGGAATTTTCCTCCAGGGCAGATTGGCAGAGGCCCTGGGGGGTTTTCACCTTCCTCTGCAGCATGGGGCACGAGTCACTTGCTGGAGGATTCTCTGCACCTTGAAGTCTTTAAACCATGATTTGAGGACTTCAATAGCTCAGACATAGGTTAGGGGTTTATTCCAGGAGTGGGTGGGTGAGATTCTGTGGGCTGCATTGGGCAGGAGGTCAGACTAGATGATCATAATGGTCCCTTCTGACCTTAAAGTCTATGAGTCTGTAATACCTGTGAGGGTGGCTGCACTTTTAAAGCCCAGATGCTATACTGGCTCTAGACTCACGGTCTGAGGTAGGGATGGGATGCCAAACCCCTGTGGCCAGGACAGCAGGCGCCCCACGGGCTGCCGGTTTGCATAGCTAGAATGGTAAGTCGATTTTCCAGGGAGCTTGGGCTTTGCCTACTTCTGGCCTGTGTTTTCTGTGGGTTTCCTCTCACCCTCGCAGCGTGCTGACCTGGCAGCGTGAAGACCACTCCCCTGGACGCCCTTCTTCCCGGGGTGGCCATTTTAGGAGTCTGACATTCAGAAGCACCCCACACCTGCCTGAGGTGAGCTTGGCTGGCTGCAGGCCGGCCCTACTGACTGTATAAAAGCCCTGACTTAGCAGCCGCCCGGACAACACAACCGTGAGCCGGGCTCTCCCTGGATCGGAGAGTTGACTTTTCACGTGGTCGGGAACCAGATGTCCACACCCGAAGGGCATACTCATCCAGAATGCTGTAAGGCATTGCCCTCCCATCCTGCCCCCTACCCTCACCCTCCTCCCCGAGCTTGGTCACAGCCCTTAATAGCTACAAACCACCCGAATGCTCCAGAGTTTCAATCGGACAGACAGATTCTCCGTCCCAGAGTCTAATCGACACAGACGTATTATGTAAGCTTATGCTCCAATACCTCTGTTAGTCTATAAGGTGCCACAGGACCCTTTGTCGCTCCTACAGATCCAGACTAACACGGCTACCCCTCTGGTACTACAGACGTATTAGTGCGTTAATTGAAATGTGCCGTGAGTCTCATTGACTGCACAGCCTTGACGATATAGCGGTGGCGGAAGGGGTGGTCTGGAATTATATATAGCAGGGGAGTTCACATGTGGTCTGGAATTCATCTGTCTCAGCCTGAAGGGATTTCCTGCCATTCTCAGGCCATTCAGCTCCACCCATCAGGGAGCCCACCTTGTCCTCTGAGCAAAGGACAACGCGTTCGGGGAGCAGCACAGAAAAGCTTCAGGTCTGAAGCCATTTTAGCCCCTGCTCTGAGCCCCTGACAGCGCCCGAGTCGCAGCCTGGGTTCTGTTCTGCTGCTTGTGTTAGCAAAAGAGAAAGCGCTTCCTAATTAAAACCATCCATCCTAGGCAAACACCGCAGCAGTGCCGCGGGCTGCCCCGGCGGAACTTATACCAGTTTAGTTAGATCGGGGCAGCGGGGCGTGCAGTCTCCTAGAAGGGCAAAGCTGGTTCTGTCAGTTCAGCTCGTGCAAGTCAATTTACCAGCACAAGCTAAGTTGCTGTAAGCCCGGTTTAAGCCAACATACGTGTCCACACACACACAGTACCACGGGCCTAACTAAAGCAGGGTAAAAATTACACCTGTAGTTACACTGGTGGAATTCTGTGTGTTGACCAGCCCTCAGCATCTCCCTCTCTCTTATTTCCTGCCTCCTTTCCTTTGGCCCGAGATGAAGTTTGGTTCTGGATTTCAGCCACTCATGCTAGGCAGAGTATCAGCGTTGGTCAGGGGTTTGTCTGCATGCAAGTTTGCATCAGCTATCAGTGCAAACCCTGCGTGGACGCTCTTATGTCAGCTTTTTGCGGTTTAACTATAACCCATGTGGCTAACCGAGATCAGCTAAACTGAAAGAAGCGTGCTTTAAACCAAAATAAGAGCATTCAAATGGCCTTTTGCACTGGCTCAACGAAACCAGTTTAAACCCCCCACTTTTAGGGAGGCAGGTGTAACTCTGGATGTGTAGACAAGCCCTGGGAGGTGCGGAGGACATGGAGAAGCTGGAGAGAGCAATGCTGGCCCATAGAAATGTTCTCGTCTTAGGTCAATATTTCTGACACGGACAATACAGGTCTAGGCTCCTCCCTCCTCCTTGAGGAATCTCTGTTGGGAACAAGACCATTCACTAGTTTTCGTCACCCATCAGGAGGAAAGCTCTGGTTTTGTTTCCAATGTAAAGTTAGAGCTTGTGAAGGGCACTAGGGTGAATAACCCTGGGGACCATAGGATGGGTGCATCAAGGCGAGCTGCCCACGTGCTGGCCGGCTCACATGCCTCACCCCTGGGGTGTCAGGACAGCCTCCAGGGGAGGCTGGGTAGTTCATTGTCTATGTCCCGGCTCTCTCATTCTGCAAGGCGGACACCGGGTGACTCGGAATTGGCCTGAGATTCCCCCAGACTCTTGACCAAGGCTTCCAAGGAGCTATCAGAGACGGCAACACATTGTGGCCACTTCGGACAAAGGTTGTATTTGAACTTATGACCTAGGTAAAAGGCTCGACCATCCCTGTACTACGCTGTTTTCTCAGCCCGAGCCCCCGGTTTGGTTGGGTTTTACAGCTCGTTCTCTAGGAACCCAACCTACCGGCTCACGTTTTGGGACGCGCTGCAGAGCTCACAGCAAAGGCAGACAGTCAGGTTCCCATACTGATGGTGCAGCGTGTTTTGAATCTGGAGCTCTTACACCACTGTCCCTTCTATAGGGTATAGGCCCCACTCCACTCTGCTGAACCACCTCCCCTCTACCCATTACCCCCTGGGGGCTCACATCTGCCCCATGGGAGAGGGAGTGGGAACTTTCCATACCTTCAATGGGTTTGGGTACAAAATGTGACGAGGCTTTGGTTTTTTTCACCCGGTTCCCCTTCATAATTTGACCTTCTTTATTGAGCCCAAGGAACCACGCTCGTCCAGACTCCTGCTGCCGGTACAGTGTGGAAGAATAAATAACGTAGTAGTTTTCAAAGACTGATTCCTTAAATTTGCACTCTGGTGTGAAAATATCCTGCAGGGAGAGAGAGAACACAAAGCAATGGAAGGAATTAATCACTAATCACTTAAACCAGGCATCACTGGGAGATCATCAATGTTCTCTGTTATTACAGTCAGTTTAATGAGAGAGAGAGAGAGAAATATACAGAGAGAGCAAGAATATGTAGATCTAATCTCTTCAAATGGAAGGCTCTCTGGTTGATGGTTAACCATTCCCCTATGCTGTCAAGAGAGCGTGCAGTGGATGTGCTTTAAAAGTGCTCACACACCCAGTGTGCACAGATATGGGCCATTGCACACCCAAACCTGGATCAGCGTGTGCAAGGAGCCATGGCATGTGAAGGGACGGGGAGTTTTGGAAGCCCTATGGCTGGGTGTTTCTGTAGGAGCAATCTAGAGTATGTTTGATAACTGCCGTATACAAGGGGGGGGGCGCAGCATCACGGCTCTGTCACTCCTCTTCTGTTGTGGTTGCCTTTTCTGGGGCACAGCCCCTGCCTGGCCCTCCCAACAAGATCTGCAAGCGTGTGGCTGCCAGCATCAGAACCAGCGATCTCATTACACAAATGCAGAATCCACCTTCTGGCAAAAGGCAGCTGTGCAGGGAGGGTGTGCAAGGGATGATAAGCGATGGGGTTTAAGCCACAAATTGCATTTTATTTATTCAAAAGTGGGGCAACAAGGCGATGAGAGCACAGAGCCTGGAAATGTCCGAATAAGAAAAAAAATCAGAGAAATGAAAATGTGTTTTAAAATGTAACCATTTCCCCAGTTCCAACAGTGCTGGGATCAGTCCTGACCAAGACGTGAAAGTGCCTAGAAAGAGACAGCATTCGATCCCTGCACCTGCGACAGCCCCTGCAAACCTTTCAGCGAGGCTGCCAACATGCTCTCTACATAGCACAATTCAAAGGGAGCATTTTGAGCTTTCAGTACCGCTCCGGGTTATAGTACATATCCCCACGTGTTTTGGGGGGATTATATAAACTATTGCCGGTACGGCAATAAATCTAATGTGCAACAGACCTGCATGGGCAGTCGGCCTTGAAGCCAGAGAAGATAAAGCGCTGCAGAAAATGTCCAGTTCCCGGCTGCATGTAGTGAAGTTGACACCAATCATTAGCACCGCACAGATTGAAAACCAAAAAACCCAACCCAAATCAATGGGTTGTTTGGCCATGTCTGATGGAATCTCTCTGGTTTCCTTAAAAATCAATATTTCCGAGGGTGAGAGGAGGGGATGCAATGGGACCGGAATGGCCTTCCCCAGTCCTTTAGAAAGGTATATGAGGCAGTTTTCCAGTTATCAGTGTTTCAGGCGATCTCCCGATATTGGTTCTCTATAGTCACTGCTGTGATGGGCAGTCACAAAACACCCGTCTTGGAGTATACAGCTTACATGGGGTGGAGACACAGGCCTCTTACATTGGTGTTCCCCCCTCAACTCCGCAGTGTCCTATTCTGTGCTCTAAGATCCGTGAGAGATGAGTTGTTCGGCCACACATACTAACAAAGAAGAGATGTTATACTTCCATAGTGCTCACTCCCCTAAGATCTCAAAGTACCTTACCAAGGCGGGGAAGCGTTATTATCCACTGAAACTCCTGTCATGATCTGCCTCATTGTTTGTGGTCTCACAGTTAGACTGGGAGTGAGGTACCAGGGGTTTAGTCCAGATTTCACCTTGCTATGTGACATTGGGCAAGTCATTTCCTCTCTGCGTGCCTCAGTTTCACCATCTAAAAATTGGGAAACAGTGCTCCTCTCCCTTTATAGGCTTCTAGCTCAGTTTGTAGTCAGTAATGTTTAGACACCAAGGGGCCAGACTCTTTTAGAAATACTAGAGATCAGATAGATACGTTGTATTTAGATAATGCAATTATTATTATTTATTTGTATTGTGGTAGCTAGTCTGGAGGTCAGTGCCTCGTGGTGCTAAGTACAAACATATAACAGAAATGGCCCTGGTGGCCCCAAGGAATGTATAACCTAAATCAGAGTGGATTTGTCCCTTGCATTCACACCCTAATAAAACAAACTCCTCTTAGAATCATAGAACATCAGGGTCGGAAGGGACCTTAGTAGGTCATCTAGTCCAACCCCTGCTCAAAGCAGGACCAATCCCCAATTTTTGCCCCAGATCCCCAAATGGCCCCCTCAAGGATTGAACTCACCACCCTGGGTTTAGCAGGCCAATGCTCAAACCACTGAGCTATTCCTCCCCCCCTCTTCTCTAAAAGCAAAACATATAAAAAATGTAAAGGAAGGTTGAAAGGCAGCAAAATAACCGTGCAGGAATCGCAACATGGGATTCCATATTTATCCTCTTTCACTGATTCCTTACAAAATGGGCTCAGTTTATGTTAAAAGACAAAGAGGTTTCTCTCCAGCTGCCACTCCTGCCAATGCATCCTGGGATCTTGAAACCACCTGTGCTCTTTCTGCCTCAGACTTTGTCACTAGCAATAAAGATTCTGCACCTGGAATTTAGTGGAGGCCTTTGTTGTTCGTAAATCAAGCAGACCAACGTCCAGCTCATTCGCCCAACATGGTATTGGTTCTGCGAGGGTGAGAACAACAAACGTTTGCTTTAGGCTGCTCAGTGAGCAAATCTGACGGGAAGATGCCAAGGATGTAGATATGTTGGGGGAAAAGGTCCTTTTTTACAGTTACTTTTCCAGTTATTGACCACGTGGGACCAGATTCTGAAGTCACTCACACCTGTGCAAATCTGGAATAACTCCAGTTGCAGCTGATATCAAAGACTCCTCTGGGGAAACACAAAGTGGTCATAAAATATAGAGAGTGTTTTTGGTATGCCCCTGTCACTAACGCAGGTAACAACAAATGGGATTTAAGTCACTTTTCTAAGGATGACAACATGTCCTGTCGGGGACAGACCGACAATCAGTTTCTTCTGCTTGGTGGTGGTGGCAAATGTCACGCCCTTGAGTGTTTGCAAAGCACATCTATGTTACCGCATAACGTGTCTGGTGGGGCCATTCACTGATGTCTTTGAGGATGCTGATAAGAGGTGATTGAAGCTGTCCATCCTGCTTGTTCAATAGATGTCCTAACAAACTTGACACAGGCAGGTTATTTCATCTCAACTCTGGGAGTAGTCTATGATGTATATTACTTCTAGCTGCTAATTTTACTAATACTCTTGAGTGCTACAAAGCAGGGGAAGGCTATTAAGATAATACCAGCAGATCCTCCACCAGCTTTACTGTCGAAGTTAATTATATTAACTCAAGCAAGGAACTGTTGTTTCACTTATCTCAGTCTGACTAGAGCTGCAAAGAAAGGGAATAACCGCAGATGTACTTAATCGGTTTCACATTAATAGGCTAGTTCTTACCACAAATACTGCGCTGACTGAACTATCCGGCAATTTGGGGGTTTGTTTTCCTTCTTGTTTTCAGAAATGCAGTAAGCTACTGGTCACAGAGGGAAAAGCTGGGGTGAGGTGGGGTGCGGGGGGGGGGGTGCTTTTTTAAAGTCAAGTTAGTACTGGTGAAATGTGCCAGGTGGGCCTCCCTGGAGGCAAAGTCCTCTCTCAATGCAACAGCAGCACTGTCTCCCCACACCATCCTCCCAATGTGTCTCCTCTTTGAGGGATAACAGGGAGTCTCCATGGTTCTTCAGCACCTGATTCGCCCTACCTTGCGTGACCCCTGCCTGCTTGGTGTGGCACTCGGTCCCCCTATAGTGGCACCTAGCCAAGCTAGACGTTGAGGAGTCTGCCACAGCCTTGGCTAAGAGCCAGGTGGCTTTTAGCTCATGCAGTAGAGTTGGGGTGGGAAAAATGTTTGGCCCAAGGGCCACATCTGGGTATGGAAATAGTGTGGTGGGCCATGAATGCTCACGAAATTGGGGTTGGGGTGCGGGAGGGGGTGAGGGCTCCGGCTGGGGGTGGGGCCAGAAATGAGGAATTCAGGGTAAGGGAGGGGGCTCTGGGCTGGGGCAGCGGGTTGGGGTGCAGGTGGGGAGGAGTGAGGGCTCCAGCTGGGGGTGCAGGCTCTGGGGTGCAGGAGGGTGGGACCGAGGGGTTCGGAGGGCAGGAGGGGGATCAGGGCTGGGGCTGAGGGTTTGGGGCGCTGGAGGGGGTAGGGGTGCAGGCTCCAGGCGGTGCATACCTCAAGCAGCTCCCAGAAGCAATGGCATGTCCCCAATGAAGCTCCTATGCAGAGGCGTGGCCAGGCAGCTCTGCGCACTGCCCCATCCGCAGGCACCGCCCCTGCTGCTCTCATTGGCTGTGGTTGCCGGCCAATGGGAGCTGCAGGGGTGGCGCTTGGGGCAGGGGCAGCGTGCAGAGCCCCCTGGCTGCCCCTATGCGTAGGAGCTGGAGCGGGGACATGCTGCTGCTTCTGGGAGCCGTGCAGAGCCACGGCACACATGGAGCAGGGCAAGCCCTGGACCCCACTCCCTGGCAAGAGCTTGAGGGCCAGATTAAAACATCTGAAGGGCCGGATGTGACCCCCGGGCCATAGTTTGCCCACCCCTACAGTAGAGGCTCCTACACTAAGCTTCAGAGGTCCCAGGTTCCATCCCAACAGTCGTCGGTTTTACTCTTGCATTTGGTACAGCCATTGACACCTCTTCAAAATGGGAAGTAAACACTCCTGAGTCAGCGGCTTACATCCACTCTGCTCAGGTGACAACAATACAGGGAGCAAGGTGGGGAAGAGTCAGGGAGGGAGGGAGGGTTCAGCTTTCGTCTTCCGTCTCTTGGGGTGCTTTTTATTCATGAATTCATTCCCTGCCGTGACTCCAATTACTCCCACAACTCATGTCACACTGGCTCCCAAACAGTCATCACATGTTAAAGACTACAGCTGGTAAAAAAAAAAAAAAAAAAAAGAGTTTGTTGAACCATTTCTTTTGGATAAAAACCCAGCTTTTCAAGAAAAATAAGTATTTTTGCAAAAAGATTTAATTTGGTTGAAATTTTACAGATTTTTTGGGGGAGGGGAGGAGGGGACAAACAGTCCAAAAAAACCCTGGCGAAATGTTTTTGGTTTTTGAACAGTGAAATTTCCTACTGAAAACCATTTGCAAAAATTGAATTCTTTTCATCTTGTGATTTCAATAATAAAACCAAAACCAGTTCAAGGAATTTTTAAAAAAATGAAATTTAAGAAGTTTCCCATGAAAAATACTTAGGGTACGTCTATACTACCTGCCAGATCGGTGGGTAGTAATCGATCTATTGGGGATCGATTTATCGTGTCTCATCTAGACGCGATAAATCGATCCCAGAAGCGCTCCCTGTCGACTCCGGAACTCCGACATGGCGAGAGGCGGAAGTGGAGTCGACGGGGGAGCGATCCTGCGCTGCGTGGACCCGAAGTAAGTAAAATTACTTCGATCTAGGATACATCGACTTCAGCTACGGTATTCTCGTAGCTGAAGTTGCATATCCTAGATCGATCCCCCCCCAGTGTAGACCAGGCCTTAGTGTTGTCTGACTAGCTCTACTACTGATTTTCAGTTCTCAGCCCCCTTGGGCTGGATTAGAACCTGAGACCTAGAGGTGCAAAGTTCTATATCACAGTCCAATTCCCCTAGGACGGTGGTCCTCAAACTTATTTGATTGCCCCCCCCCTTTGTGTCTGTAATAGTTTAGGGGCCCGACGCCCCACCACACAAGCACACATACCGATATATATGGGGGCGGTGCTTCACTCGAATCAGTTTCAGCTTCTTTGTTTTTCACTTGAGTGTTGTTTTTTTTGGCCAATGATCCATTGTAATCAGAGTAAAAGCAAAACTGCGATTGTGATCCATGCTTAAAATTAAACGTGCACGCCGCATCGTAGCAAACGGATCAACGTACAGATGGCAGCGACTTTGTGTAATGCAATGCAAGCTTAACAGAAAATCTGTCAAAATGCACAGCGTTATTGAGAGTCAAATGCACAGCGCCATCTGAGCGCCATACGTCTGCAGAAATCCAGCGCCACACGTCTGCGGGAATCCAGCGCCACACGCCTGCGGGAATCCAGCGCCACACGTCTGCGGGAATCCAGCGCCATACGTCTGCGGGAATCCAGCGCCACACGTCTGCGGGAATCCAGCGCCGTACGTCTGCGGGAATCCAGTGCCGCACGTCGGCGGGAATCCAGCGCCGCACGTCTGCGGGAATCCAGCGCCGCACGTCTGCGGGAATCCAGCGCCATACGGCTGCAGGAATCCAGCGCCACATGGCTGCAGGAATCCAGCGCCATACGTCTGCAGGAATCAGCTTGCTAGTTATTCGTTGCTGTGGGTAAAATGTGTGCAGTACGTTTTTTTCCCTAAAGATTCTCACCTCCCCCCAGGACACATTCCGCACCCCACTCCCCCCCAGTTTGAGAACCTCTGCCCTTGGAGAGCTGCAAACTCCACCAAAATAAGAGTGAGTAGATTTGCTATTTAAAAAATAAATTTTGGTCTGATTTGTGCTAACTCGATTTCCTTTGAAAAATGCCTATCTACATGGCCACCCAGATGTTTGTGGAAGATTAGATTAGGGAGACGGGTCGATCTATATTCCGCTGATGCACGCGCACTCACAGAAAACAACACAGGAATCTGTCTGGGCCACTTGCACTCTCCCAGGGATTAGCTACATTTCGTTTAACCGCCACCTGCCTGGGAAGTGGTTCCAGGGCTCTGTGGCTGTGACATTGCCCATTGAGAAATGACCATACTGTTCTGTGAATGAGCAGTGTGGCTGGGCTGCACAGGGACTGCAGAGGGACTCAGATGCATGCACAGCAGCGCCGCCACATGAATGTGACGCGATCACAGAAGTGAAGTGCCGTGGGGCTGGGCACTGAGCGCCTGTTCTGCATGGAGAGCACAAGGGCAGGGCAAAGCGGGTGTCACACTCCAACGGCGCCGGCGTAACAATGCCACAATGTCAGACAGTGGGGGCTGCTGCTTACAGCAAAAATGCAGCGTGAGACCCTGACCCTGCAAGGCCCCGAGTGCCCTTGACTCTGAGGGCTTTGCAGGAGGCAGTCAGGACCGGTATCTGGCACGCTGTTTCCACCTGAAGTCTGGGGCAAGAGCTTGCCTCTTAAGGAGTTTTGCTAAATTGCTCTTCCTTTTCCTTCCCTTCATTCGTCAGGAATGCACGTGGAGCAGACTCATTCACCGATGGCTTAGCTGCAGCGGCTCGCCGTTTGGGCCTAATCCTGGCCGGTGCAGAGCCAGCTGCAATTCCCACTCCCAGCAGCAGGAACTATAGCAGGGTGCCCAATGCAATACCCATTCACATCACTGGATGTCTTTCCGTGGGCTTTGCTGGCTGTTGGATCCAGCCCCAGATGCTCAGCACCTCTCAGGATCAAGCTCCCATTCCCAATATTTTTGAAATCGCCGACTAGAGGAGAGAGAGAGATCTTTTGGTAATAAAGTTCTCCCTGCGACGTACACCGAAAGGAGAAACAAATGGCTTCATGAAACCAGTCGCTGAAATTAGCATCAGTAAAAGAATGCAGCCATTCTGCAAGTAATATATGGCATTGTTTAGGGATGGATCTGAATTACGTGCACTGAAATAGCTACATACTTTATTGCCGGAATCATGTTTTTGCTTTGTTCAGAGTATTTACAGGCTTCTCTTTACTTACGGAACAAGACTTGGGGCAGATCCTCAGCGGGTGTCAATCAGCAAAGCTGCACTGCAGTCAGCGGCAGGAGGACGATTTACACCAGCTGAGAATGTAGTTCACATTTTTTATACTTTTGTTCAATGTTGAGAATTGCCCATGTGTATTCATCTGAAGTAACAACTAATAATCCTAGTAAACGTCTTCATTTTTAGCATAGTCTACGCTCATAAGAGCTGCGTTTTGCTGAGCTTACAGAGGTGGCACTAGACATTATTAAAGCACGATGGGCCATGTTTCCATAAACACTTCTCCACCCAAAAAGAAAGGATAGATTTGCAGGACGGTCTTTATTTCACAGGGATTTTTCTCCAATTACAGACCATGTCAAGTCTCCCACTGACTTCCATGAAAGCAGGTCTTTACCTGCTAAATGTTGACCAGGTTGAGTACGTAAGTACCATTAATATCCCTACCCTCCAGCATATCTACCTCTTCCCGCAGCTTAGTCTCATCTGCAAACTTGCTGAGGGTGCAATCCATCCCATCATCCAGATCACTAATGAAAATGCTGAACAAAACCGACCTCAGGACAGACCCCTGGAGCACTCCGCTTGATACCGGCTGCCAACTAGACATGGACCCATTGATCACTACCCGTTGAGCCTGACAATCTAACCAGCTTTCTATCCACCTTATAGTTCATTCATCCAATCCATACTTCTTTAACTTGCTGGCAAGAATACTGTGGGAGACCGTATCAAAAGCTCTGCTAAAGTCAAGATATATCCCCGCTTTCCCCATATCCACGGAGCAAGTTATCTCATCATAGAAGGCAATCAGGTTGGTCAGGCATGACTTGCCCTTGATGAATCCATGTTGACTGTTCCTGATCACTTTCCTCTCCTCCAAGAACTCATCTGAGTTTTCAGGCCACAGAATCTCTCGATACCAGAGCATCTTACTAATGGATCTTGCTTCTAACTTCTGACCTGACCATTGTCACTAATACTGTCATCATGTGCATTTTTTAAAGTGCTTGACGGAGTAAAAGAGGCCAAACCTGCCTGATCAGCGTTGAGCTCTGAGGGTCTGTACATGTTACAATCCTGACACTCACGTAGCCTCCAATTTAACAAAAGCGGACACGGAGGCTGCATGCTTTAACTCCTCTCCTACAGCCGAACCGCTCACTTGCATGCTTCCGTGGCCAGCAATTGCTGTTAGTACACACACACACGCACACGGGTAAATTCGAGGCAGGCGAACAGGCCCGGAGAGCTCACAGACTGTGGGATTTGAGGACTGACAGCACAGTGGCTTAACGTATGGCATTAGTTCTGAGCTGACAGCGTAGCAGGCAATCTGGTGGCAAACACACTAACCCAGAGAGCTTGCAAATGAGATCCAGGATCAGGTCCAGTTTTTGTTTCCTAGCGGCCCAAAACTCAGAGTATGTTTGGATTTAAGGGGCTGGTTTGTCCCCTTTATGCAACATAAACTTGGGATCCACATAAAAGTCCAGATTTTAATCCCTCTAAGGGGTTGGAAGACATTAAGAATGGGCGTTCTGGTCTCATTCTAACTTAACTTATCTACAGAATTCAGTGCTATGCTTTAAAAAAGCAATTGCCTCTCAGGAAATGAGCAATCTAACAATGCAACCACCACAACCGCCTTAATGATCAATTGGGCACTGGCAGATTCCAGCACAGATTCTGGTTTTCAATTCCTTCTCTGAGAATCCCAACACGTCCCTTGCCTCCGCTGCATTCTGGTTATCTGACCAAGTGTCTGAAACAGGTAATGATGCTATAAACTCTTAGTCTGAAGGACTAGCCGGGAATACCTCTCTGCTCTCAGCGCCATTGATTACCAGGCTGCGGCAGGAGGGGAAAACAAGATGCGGTTGTGTGACAGTTAAAATGGAGGTTCTTAAATCAGGGGAAACAGAACCTGACCGCCCAGCCTGCAGTGAACACTGAGGAAATGTAATCATGCCGAAACCCTAAGAATGAGGTGAGAGCAGATTATTGTATCTTGTAATCGCTGTGAGTCCGGGACTCCCTAGCCTGTTCAGTGCTGAGCACAGGGGGCTACTGAACCAGACTGGGGCCTCTTGGCACTGCTCTGATACAGATATTAATAAATAACCTTTCATAGAACCTGGGCTCAGCGTTCACGATAGTATTTGCATTGCTGTATTGCCCTAGAGGCTGTGACTGAGATCCAGGCCCCATTGCACGGGGTGCTGTATGTACACAAGGCCTAGGCGAAACTTCCTTGCACTGGCCCTGCGTGGCCCCGCCCCCCGGAAGCTGCCCCCCCCCCCCGCCCCGCAGCAGCTCACCTCCAGTAGCGGCGCTTTGGCGGCAGCCACTTTTCTTGATGCCGAATCGCCGCCGGGGAGTCACCGCCGAAATGCCGCCCCCCAAATCCTGCCGCGCTAGGCGACCACCTAGAGGAAGCACCAGCCCTGTATGTACACATAGAACGAGTCCCGGCCCTGAAGAGTTTACATTGTAAGCAGGCAGGCAGACACAGTGGAGGGACAAAGGGACTGTTAATTTCCCTATCTTGCAGGCAGGAAATTTGAGCACAGAGAGATGAAGTGACTTGCCCAAGAGGCTGGGCAGGGCTGCGCACTGCACCCAGCCCTCCATCATCTTAGACCAGCTTCTTAGTCACAAGGCTCTTCCCCCCCTTCAGTGTAAGCTGACAATGATAACACAGAGGCGTTCTAGCTCTCCAGGAGATGGCTTTACGGTTGCGACTGCCATGCAAGTCACCCCTCGAGAAGGCCCGGATCCACGTCTCACTGAACTCAGTGGCAACACACTGACTTATTCGGCTGTTCCAACCCTATCCTGGTTATGCTGTCCCACAGCGTGACGATGTTTCACTGGCCCTGAAAGTGATTTCAACTCCTTCCTCTCCCACAAACACCACTCACAGGTCAAAGGGACACCCCAATGAAATTAGATTAGCCCCCCAAATATCATGATGGGCACCATCCGTGCCCAACGAGAGGTAGGAGTAGCATGTAGACAACATGCGTTCGTCTTTGCTTCCAGAGATACGGTCACACCAAGCTGGCAAGAAGGAGGGTCAGGATTCGCACACAATTTTCGGTGTCGTCTAACTTTTGAAGCAACGTGTCACCTGGGCAGAAGAGAATGGTACCTGCCCAGGAGCTCCTGGGGCCTATTACAGCCATAAGCATCTGATGGACTGAGATAGCCCCTTTGCTTTGACTCTTCAATTCAAACGGTAGGAGACAAACCGTCACTGACACGCTCCCTATCTCTTCTAGTGCTGAAAGATCTCCCTTGCCTTAATCCCAATTTCAAAGCTGTCATGGCCACAGCTGGATATCCAATTTCCTTGCTGCTAAAACGTTCATCCTGAAATACACGGTCCTAGATCACTAATGTTTTGACAACTCACTGACAGACTGGCCAGAGCTGGCCAGTTAGCTGCAGGCCTTTCGCTCCAAAGCATCAGGCCAGGCCAGGGTGTGCTTGTATTGGACAGACAAGGTCTTAGAACCAAAAAAGAAATGTTACAAAGTCTGACAGCCAGCAGGCTTTGGGTTTTTCCCCTCCCTTTGGTGTGCTTCTCTGCACAGCGGGCTGCATCGTCCAACAGGAGAGAAAGGAAGGGCTGGTTTAATTCAAGCCATGATTTGAGGACTTCAATAGCTGAGACATAGGTGAGAGGATTATTGCAGGAGTGGGTGGGTGCGATTCTGTGGCCTACATTGGGCAGGAGGTCAGACTACTAGATGATCATAGTGGTCCCTTCTGACCTTAAAGTCTATGAGTCTGAGAGTCTTTCTAAATTAAAATGCAGACTGGCTATCCAATCGGAAGGCCAAAGTGAAACCAGTCAGTATCTAAGCCCTAGGGTGCAGAGACTGTCATCTCTGCCAATGGGGTCTTGTGGTCCAGGCACTTAAAAGAGCTGGGTTTAGTTCCTGGCTCTATTCCAGACTTGCTGTGTGACCCTGAGCAAGATGTTCTGGACTCAGAGTTTCAACTGGGATCCCGTACTGGGATTTTCTGGAGTTCTTATTGCATATGAACAACCCCCATATGATAACTGTCTGCTGAGGAAAGATCAGATATTTAATGTGATGAATGGCTCCTCCCCAGTGGCAGAACATGTTTTTCTGCAATAGCAGAAACTTCCTCATTCATTTGGGTTGCTGCTGGGGATTTCTATCTCCACGGTAGTGGGCAGCTGATTTTTCTGTGCAGGTCTCTCATCCAAGTATGATCAAGCCTGACTCTGCTTAGTTTGTGAGACCTGACAAAACCCACAAGCTAAGGCTGAAGACTTGACTCTATTCATTAGTAGCGTTGACGTGTATGTGATGTGAAACTGCCTTAGCCTTCCCCACTTCCAGCACAATTTCCCCATGACTTAGCACACATGGTCTCCGAATATACACAAGTGCATATTTCATAGACCCACATCTTCCTGCAGCTCACTTCAGACAGTTCTAGTGTATGACATCGAATGACCCATGCTGGGTGGGTCTCTGCTTCTCGGGAAGCAGGCAGATGGAACCTGCTGGGGGAATCAAAGGGTTTTGCAATAGTGGCAATATTGGGATTTTTCACTCTATTGCACACCTTCCCCGAGAATTCCGATTAGCTTTGGCATCTGATCCTGATCCGAGGCTAACTAATGACTGCAATTTCCAATACAAGATAATATAGTCACTCTGGAGATAGAGTAAAATAGAGTTGCATCTGAAGAGGTGGGTATTCACCCACAAAAGCTTATGCTCCAATACGTCTGTTAGTCTATAAGGTGCCACAGGACCCTTTGCTGCTTTTACAGATCCAGACTAACACGGCTACCCCTCTGATATAAAATAACATAGTAACTCTACTTGGCATGATGCACAGTTAAACATACCATATTCCTGCATTACTAATATACAGAAAACTATGTGCAAGTATCTTTAAATGATGTGACCCAAAATACATCAAGCAAAAGAATCCAAAGTTAAGGATTGATTCCTCCTATTGCAGCAGTTCTCAAACTCAATGGCACCACGCCCCACTTCTGACAACAAAAATAACTACCCAACCCCATGGGGGTGGGGACCGAAGTCTGAGACGGACCAAGCCCCACTGCCCTGGCCCGGAAGGCCAAAACCAAAGCCCGAGCCCCACTGCCCCTGGTGGGGGGGCCAAAGCCGAAGCCGGAGAGCTTCATCCCTGCAGCCCAGGGAGGAAGCACTCATCAGGGCCAGCTCCAGGCACCAGCTTTCCAAGCTGGTGCTTGGGGCGGCATCGAGAATGGGGCGGCAGTCCGAGTCCCTCGACGGCAATTCGGCGGCAGGTCCGCCGCCCTTCCCTTGCCGCCGCGGACTGGGACTGCCTGCGTCGGGGGCGGGGCCCCGCCCCCGACGCAGGCAGACGTAGCAGGGCTCCGCCCCCAATGCAGGCAGGTGTCGGGGGTGGGGCCCCGCTACGTCTGCCTGCGTTGGGGGCGCTGCCCCTGGTACTCATATGCTTCAGTTTTGGCCCTGGGCAATGGGGCTCAGGCTTTAGCTTTGGCCTCGGGCCCCAGCAAATCTAACGCCAGCCCTGATGACCCCATTAAAATGGGGTCATGACCCACTTTGGGGTCCCAACCGACAGGTTAAGAACCAGGAATCTATTTATTGCAGCATGTACTGTATAGTACATACACCTGCCCTCTTTCATGAGAAGATACTTGCAGTACAATCAAATGTTGTGTGCGTTCATTCTATTTGATTGTAGGTTTCCCAGGTATGTGTGATAGTTCACTCACTGGACCAGACTGTAACAGAGCGGACATGGGATGTTTCTGAAATACTGAACGTTCTTATCGTGGTCTTGAAATATAGATGCTACTGATCACGTGATTGAGCAGACATCTGAAGGCCAAATTATGTTGTCAGGTGCACGTGTATGGCTCCTATTAACTTAAATGCAGCAAAATCCTCATTTTCTAACCTAAAGGGATCTGTGGCGATGTGTATTCACCAGTTGGGCCCCAAGTAAGACTCGGGATCCAAACATGTTGGAAAAACATGGATCTGGATCGAAATTTTGCAGCTTGGGTCTATGTACAGCCCAGGTTCGATTCTCATCTCACACAGTTTTTA
Organism: Chelydra serpentina; assembly: GCA_037349315.1. Classification (NCBI taxonomy): domain Eukaryota; kingdom Metazoa; phylum Chordata; order Testudines; family Chelydridae; genus Chelydra; species Chelydra serpentina. The sequence continues at coordinate 44,914,822 of JBAIAC010000023.1, forward strand.
CATTAGAGTTACTCTTGATTTACACTGGGGTTAACTGAGATTAGGCACAGCCATGTTACCTCTCGGCCATCATAATGCAATTTAGTCGCTTGCAGTCGGAGAAGCACCTCTGTCACAATGAATTTAGAAACAAAAAGCCCAAAACATTCACCCCCGTGACATGTACCAACATGAACCACAAGAAATAGCTTTATTTAACAAAGGGTCAGCTGCTGAGTCTATTTGAATCTCAGAACATTGCTTGGAGATAAGCCGGGAGTGGATTATGCTTCCCTGTCAGGGCCGTACGGGCATGGAAATACAACCAAAACCAAACACATTCAAAGGGAGGCATGTCTCCAGAGAAGGGCTGTGTTGCTGCCTCCTCTCATCTCTGCTCGTCCACAATCAAAATAAATTTTTTCACGGACATCACAATTCCTCCTAAACGTTTAATAGCAGAGGTGATCTTCTCATACCTCTTGATCACTACCACATCCTGAGGGTAAGATGCCGTATCCTGATTTGAGCCTGTCCAGGGCACCAAAGAGAGGACAGCAGGACCCACTAAGAATTTCTAAGCAAGTCAGGCTGTATTTCTTTAGTGGAATGAATGGTGATTTATGATTGTTCCCGTTAACACTGACGCTATCACCCTCATTACTAGGGAAGGAGAATAAAAAACTAGAATCCTTCTGTAAACAGTATTTCTTGGTGCTTGAAGAAAGAGAGGACCATGTAACGGTGACCATCTTACTGCAGTCTTTAAATGAAGATAAAAACATGCTTTAAGTCAAACAGAAGTTATGGGTTTGATACAGGAATTACTTAGGGTTTACCTACACGGTGAGGTAAGAGAACTCTATGGGGGTGTGACCCTTTGGGTTCGCTTTAATATGGTGCTGTTTCACACAGTACTACGTTAAGCATGCTAGGGAACCTTACATGTGCACCAGACCAAACCACGTGTCCCGCAGTGATTTTCTGCACTGATAGCGCTCAGCTTTTTCCCCAGTTGTGGCCGGCCCAAGCCCTGTGGCTGACCGTGATCCATCTAATTACCTCCATAACCAAGTTACATTCTGACAGAATGTAATAAGGAAGATACACAATTGACTAATGAGCTACAATTTCACCCTTGGCCACTTCAGCAAAGCTGCGTTTGAAGACGTCCATCCATGGAAGTGATCACTGCAAAAATAAAATAAATGCCAGCCCCGGGGATCATTTACCAGGAATCATAGAATCGTTGGACTGAACGTTCGTTAAGGATGCCATAGCTGAAAAGACCATTGATATTTGTAAATCTAGGCCAGCTACTCTGGATGACCCTATTCACGGTCTCTAAATTTGACTTTATCATCATGAGCTTCAAATATATTCCATCCTCCGTTGCTGCAGGGCAAGGAGGTGGATGCAGATGGGGCTGAAGAAACCAAAGGCCTTCCTCCTTCTTGGAAGGCTAGACTCCGGACTGCAGGGGCAGAACAGGCTGTGGCTGACTGCCGCTTACAGCAGGTCTCCCTGCTGTGTTGTGGAAGATTTAAATACAGAGCAACAGCGACTGTCCTCCCACCTTCCCTGACCTTGGCGATTCCCTGACAGAATCCTCCTCTGTATTTTAAAGGCTGCTGCTGTATTATTGAGCGAAGAGGCTCGAGAGAGTCGGAATGTCGGAGATTGGCTATTGGGACCGGTGACAAGCCCATTTCTGCTAAGCCAACGTTTTTCAAAGTGAGTTACTGAGCAACAGCACTAAAAGCGAGAGGACGGAGATGAAAGCTGGAGATCACATCCTGGCTCCCAGCTGGGCTCCTGTGCATCCCCCGCCAGCCTGAGTGTTTTCATTAATTTCAATTGGGAGTTTCTGAAAACACAACGTATAACACTCAGGTTCCAATCAGAGCGGAAAGGGCCTGCCGCCGAGGAGCGGGGAGAGAACGCTGCGCTGCGCTGCGAGATATTTACTCTTCCGAGGCTTTTTTTCGGGGCCGGTGTTTTCAGTGTGCGGCTCTTTAAACTGAGACAAAACCTCAACCGCAGGGTGGAATCTCTCGCTCAAAACAAACAATCCCTGATCATTACTAGGAGCTGCACTGTGGCTGCATCATGGAAGGATGGATGCAAAGCGGAGAGCTCCTTGCACGGCTATCCTCCCCCCGGCAGGGTAGTGGGCTTAAGTGGAATCTTTGTGCTCCCTGATGCCAAGAGCTGTCTGGGGCTGGTGATACAAAAGGGACAGAGGCAAGGCAGGGCCAGGGCCTTGTCCCCAGCCTTCTGCACCGGTGTTGAGTTGGCTGGAATAAGCCTCTTCTTAAGGGATCTGGCAGGGGCCTGAACTCCTGGGAGCTCCCAGAAAAGCATTACACATCTGCACCCTCTTGCAACATAGACTAGTCAGTGCCTCAGAGACCCAGCTGAATTGGAGGAATTCATTTCCTAGCATGGGAGGCAGCCGATTCTGCAGAATCCTGAGGTTTATTTCCTGATCGGTCTGCAATTTTCTGTGAGACCTTGGGGAAGCTCTTATTACCGGCCTGACCCTCAATGCATCTCTCTGTACCATGGATTGTGAACTCCTTGGGGCAGGCCTGCCTTGTTCTGCACAGCACCTCTGGGATGCCAATCGTGGAGGGGTGTTACAATTTGGGACACAAGTGCCCCATGCCTTGTGTAACAGGTAACACACCACGTGGGTGCTTTGACGCTCGGCTGAGTGAGCTACACTCTCTCACTGGTTAACGGGTCCCCTCACGCCCAGCTGACGTGGTTCTCTCCACCCGTTGTCTCTCTCAACATTCATGGACTCTAAGCAGGGGGCAGGGACTATCACTTTACTCTATGGATTTACATTCCTTAACATTAGGGGGCCCCGATGCAGGTACCACCATTGTCATCATCCCCATATCTAGCTCTGATACAATGCTTTTTATCAGTAGATCTCAAAGCACTTTATAAAGCAAGTCACTATCATTATCCCCATTGTACAGATGGGGAAACTGAGGCACAGAGAGGGGAAGTGATTTGCCCAAGGTCATACAGCAGGCCAGTGGCAGAGCCAGGTCTCCTTTGAACCCAGGTCTCCTGAGTCCCAGTCCTGCGCTCTATCCACTAGTCCACACTGAAATATCAGCAACTAAAATAAGTGGTTATTCTAAAACTCTTCCCACCGCATGACACCTATCATATGAGGTCTTATTTTGCCTTGAAACAGCCACCTGTTTTTTTTTAAATGCACACACGCATTCAGTAACCTGTAAAAGAACAAATTTATTACCATGGATTTGCCTCAAAGGGTAAAAGTGAGCCAAAAATCAATTCCAGTTTGCTGACAAAAAGCAAAATGCTAATCATGGTGTTAGGGAGCTGACATGTCACTCGTTGGCACCTGCATGAATATTAATGATTTTTACATAATACTTCTCTTCACTCGCTATGCCGTTCCTCAGCAGAGCCAGGTCCACACTGCAGAAACTAATCCACACAGACCTGGATTCTGTGGGTTCAGGGACCCTGAAGATCCAAATGGTTTGGATTTGATTCGACCCAGTTTTCCTACGGTTTAATTTTGCTCTAAAACTCTCAGAAATGAGCCAAATAGAATAGCTTCCAATGTGTATGTGCAGTGACACTTGTGAACGAACAATTCACCCCTGGACTTCTGGATCTAACAGCATGACCTTCACCTGCTTGAACCAAAGGATCATGGGGCCAGAATTATTGAGGTATATCGGTACCTAAAGATACCGAGAGGTGCCTGACGGGATTTCAGATGCACCGAAGCAGATTGGGCATGTAACTCACTGAAGCACTTCTGAAAATTGCACTAGCCCTTTCCCGTGGAGACCGAAGCAGATTCATAAACATCGTCTAGCTACTTTAGGGGACTAAGACCCCTGTGAGTCTGGATTACATACAAACAGGCTCATCACTGCAAAACCAGAGCACAGTCAGCAAGCAACCAACCAGAGTCGGTCAACCTTGTTTCCAGACTCTAGCTGAGTCCTGGCATCTCAGACATGAATGAACCATGGCAGTCGTCAGTTCTGAGGTCAGAAGAGACCACTGTAGCTATCTAGCCTGACCCCTGCATAACACAAGTCACAGAATTTCACCCACTCATTCTGAAGCCCACATTTTGTGGTTGATTTAGAGCACATTTTTTAGAAAGACATCCAGGCCTAATGTAAAGACTTCAAGAGATGGAGAATCCACCATCTCTCATACCAGCTACGGCCTCAGTGGAGCACTTGAGGCAGTCACCTCCGAGTACTGAATAATACAGCAATGGCAGGTGTCTTTCCAGAGACACTTGTTTGTCAGAATCTGTTCCACAAAAGACTTCAAACGCTTCACCCCAATTTGGGATGAAAACAACGGTTGAGAGGTCAGAATTAACAACAGGCCAGAAATTCCGAACTTCACCCAGCTCTCGTCAGAGACTCTCTGTGGCTCCATGACATTCCAGGCGGCTACTCTGAGCAGCCTAATGAAACCATGACGTCCTGTGTGACAGATGGCATTTGCTGCTGTGGAGACGCACAGCGATGAAGTCTGAAGACGGACATCCCTATAGCTCTGATACACCGTAACAGCACTTGCACCGACATCAATCTGAAAGGGCCAAGTCTGGGCTGTAGTGGGAAGCCAGGGAAATTCCTGCCGCTAAGCCCATCTATGCTCTGGCTTTAAACGTTTGCTAACATCCTTGTGAGGAATGTCTGTCTCCTCCTCTGTTCTGGGGTAATTTGCATTCTCACTTATACAATGCAGCACAAGACACACTACTTCACTCTGCAGCTCACCGGCGGTGTTTGGAATCTTCCCTTTGCCCCTGCCCCCCGCTTCTAGGCATTTCACAAAAGACCCCCTGTGAAAAAAAGGTCCATTTTCATCACCAAGAGTCTGCTTCTCCTCAGGCTGTACTCCCCAAACCCCAGGCCATTCAGTAACGTGTCCCGATGTAACTGAGGGCAGAAAAAGGCCCACGTTTTCACACTAGGGTGTGAGTGAGGCACTGAAGTGTATATCTGTAGGTGTAAACATGGATTCGGGTGCCTAACCTTAGCGCCTGAGTCTTCAAACGTAGAACTAAGTGCTTTGATCCTCGCGCGGCTCGCTCTCGTTGTAGAACAGCCTTCTTCGCTGTCTGTGCTGGATTCTCCGCAAATACGTCTCCTACTTATAGCCTCTCTGTGTTCTCAGCATCTTATTTTATTATGCCATCTTCACCTTTCCATCCCCTCACTTAAAAGCTGCTGAAGTAAATGACTCATCTGAGATGATCCATCTTGAAACCATATGGGCCGGCTCTTTGGAGGTGGGGTTTTAAAGCCCGGGTGAGATCTGGTGGGCAGCAGTAAGCACAAACCTGGGCCTAGTTCAGGTTTGTTAATGAACCTGGCATCTGCAATGCAAAAGGCGTCTGCCGGGATCCTCCAAGGGGCCTCTTTCTAACGTTCAGCTGATGTTTTACTGGTTTTCAGGATAAGGGTAACTTCTCAGAGATACTGATCTTATTGGTATCAATTTTAGGGAAATTACTGGGCCGGATCAACTCCCCACGAATGCCCAAGACCCCTCTCCGGTGTGGCTCCCCTTTTCCTCTCCTCTCTCACACCACTCTCCACCCTAGCCCTTTCCCTACGGCTGAGTTTGGGGGAGAGGAAGAGCTGGGGATAGGAGAAAGGTATGTACACAGATCCCCGTCCCTCCTGCCCCAGCCCTAAGACAGCGCTGCTGAGGCTCTGTGCAGCGTTGCCAACTCTAGCAACTTTATTGTGAGTCTTGCGACCTTGTTCGTATTCCTCACCCGCTGGAATCAGGAGATGGCAGCAGAACCTCGGCCCTCTTTGAGCACGGGATTATGGATGTGGGGAAAGGCAGCAGTGAGTGGGACCCTAAAGAGTCAGAAACTGGAAGGCAAGTGTCCACATTGCATTATTAGCTATTTATATCTGAGACACTGCACCCCATATTCTTCCCAGAAATATTGTTATGATATGAAAATGGCATAACTAAGATATGTTGTATGCAAGACGGGTCATGTGAGGTATTATTGGGACGGTTATGAGCTACTGAAGGTGTTTATCCAAATTGTATGCATGTATCATTTCTGTATCTGAGATTAGGAATACTGACTACGTAATAATTACAACTGTGTGTGTATTTGGGGGAATGCGCACCAGACAGTGGGCCATCAGTCTCAATGGGCCATTAGGAAGAACAGTAAGACTTGGAAGATACTAATCTCCTGCCTTCCTGAGAAGCTCTTGGGGTTGCTGCTTTGACACTACAGGGTCAGGTGATCGTGTCACCTGGTACTAGACCCCCATCTTGGGCTGACAGTGTTTTTCCATTAAAAGGGGTGGAAGGTCAGACTGGGAAACAAAAGATTCCCACCTTATGAGAATTCTATTTAAGGCTGGGAAGTAAGGCAATCAGGACTCTCCTCCATTGCCTTCCGGTCCAAGAAGGAAGATTGCTAAAAACATCTGAAGGGAAAGGTAAGGGCTGAGTCCAGGCTGAGACGGGTCCAGTCTGTAAAGAGAAATAACTGGAACTCTAAGCTACAGAAACTCTGCAGCCTGCCTAAAACAACATTTAGGGTGAGAAATTACATTTTGTAACCTGTTTCTTGAGTGTATTAAGCTTAGTTTTCGTATTGTTTTATTTGCTCAGTAATCTGCTTTGTTCTGTTTGCTATCCCTATAATCACTTAAAATTTACCTTTTGTAGTTAATAAACTTATTTCTTGTTTATTTCAAAACCCAGTTTGTGCAATACATATCTTGGTGTGTGTATGTGTGTGGGGGGGAGCTGTGCATCTCTCTCTTCACATTGAGGAAGAGGGTGAATTTTTATGAGCTTGAGCTGTGCAGATCTTTCTATACAGCGCAAGACAATATTATTTGGGGTTTATACCCCAAAGGAGGCGTGCACATGAGTGCTGGCTATTCCCCTAGCTAAGTCCTCCCACACAGAGCTGATTTCGGTCTGTGTCGGCAGCTGGGTGTGGCCTTACCTGTGAGTGTGCTGGAGAAGGCTGAAGAGCCTAACACAGCAAGAACAGGGTGAGGAAACCCAGGCTTGTGGAAAGGGCAGGCTCAGTGAGACCCCAGCACATCCGGTGGCACCCCGAAAGGGTGGTCCAATCCATCACAATATCCATCATCATCTTTTGGGGCCAAAGTTTCCAACGCTCGGGGTTGGCAATACTGGGCATTCATTTTTTTAACGGAGCCCCTGACAAGAAGTGCTCTGTTCATTTCTTTGACAAGAATCATTTGGTTTTAATTATGCATGTTAGTGATGCGTAGGGCTCTTCCACTGGAGTATAGTCTGCAAAGCAATTCAATTCTTAGCAATGGGAGGTCTCACTACTGCACTGTCACTGCTATTTAATCTTTGCTGAGATGCAGGGAGGGAGACTGGCATGTCTGTGAACAGCGAGTCTGCAGCCCAGGAAGGTTATACACATGGCCTGCACATGGGTACACACACGTACGCTCTCACACATCCAGAGTCAAATTAACTACGGGTTACTCTGGGCACAGGTCCACTGAAGCAATTAAACCAACTTAAACCACGGATGAATTTGACCTTGTATCGGCGGGTGGGTGTAATTATACAGACAGACAGACATTTCAGCGACCGGGGTTAGTCTGTGTTATATAAGTTTTAGGTGAGGTTTGCATGGCAGAGTTGTGTTTTTCCAGCCCCTGAGCTCACCGAGCAGAGATAAGACCATTGTTTTCATTCCTCAGCAGCCCTGCTCCCGGCTGGGGAAAACAATGCCGGGCAGTGAGTTACCGGCACCTCTGCTCATGGGGCCGGAAGTGGAGATGGTGCCAGCCAGTGATCCGCCAAGTCAGAACAGAATGAACAAATGCAGTGTGAAGCTTTGATCACTTTGCCATTCACTTCAACTACCCGCTCAGCTTTATTTGTCCAGGGTTATGCTGCTGTCTCAAGGGTGGGGCAGATAAATCCTCGGGACAGAGAAATATGTACAAAGGTTCTGCTGATATTACTTTTCAAAACAATGTCTCCAGGCACTGTATAACAAACACTTATGCACTGAACGCTACAGACCTCAGATCTTTTTCATGTCACAATGGTTTGAAGAGGGCGCGTGCCATCAGTAACATTATTTAGATCTAACACCAGTTTCATTTGGCTTCAACGGGCTACAATTTACACCAGTGCAAACCAGAGCAGAATCTGGCAGATTTTCTTCTCTAATGGCAGATTCTTTTTTAAATGCAAATTCCTTTATTGAACACAGGAACGGGCAGACTGGATCACACACGTGTTCCACCTCGCCTGGGGTCTTGTCTTTGGCAGCGGCCAGCATCAGCTGCTCCAGAGGAAAGTGTAAGGACCCTCCAGTAGCAATGATGGGCCTTTCTGGCCTTATGAGCTATGAATCCACATTTTTCTGAGTCACCAAGTCTGCTTCTCCTCTCACCCAGCCTGGTTTTACACTTACGTAATGCAGCCTACTTCGTTGGAGGTGCTCCTGATTTACATGAGGCTCAGTGAGGAGAGAATCAGGCCTGTTGACTTTTTTCCCCCTGCTCCTAATTTTTGCACACCTAATTTTAACATATCGATCACTATCATCCCCATGTTTCCATTGTAGTCTGAATTTCCCCTCCTCTCAGGCCAGATGTGCACTACAGACATATCGGTCTAACTACGTCGCTCACGGAGTGAAAAATCCACACCCCCTGGATGACACAGTTATATCGATCTACACCCCCGGTGTAGACAGCGCTAGGTTGGCAGGAGGGCTACTCCCATCGACACAGTTACCGCCGCTTGGGGAAGTGGATTAACTAGGAGCATCTTCGTTACAGCTGTGCCACTGTAGCGTTATATGTGAAAACAAACACGCGGACTTCCTTTTCAAAGGTTATTTTTGGTTCCTTTCCCCCCTTGCTATTTCACCCAGCAATGATATGTAAGAAACACTTACTAGCTATCGGTTGTGTTAATACAAAGCATTTAAGATTTTCTTGTGCTCTAATGCTCTATTTACCGGTCTGTTGGCAACTGGCAGGGAATGTGGACTACTACATAGGCAGAGCAGAGGCCAGGGATTCGAGATTTTGGGGTCCTATTCCCAGCTCCGACTCTCTGTGGCCTGGGGAAGTCACCTACCCTTTCAGTGCTTCATTTAAAATGGGTACAATGATAATTAAACTCACAGGGTGTTCTAAGCCTTAATTAATTCATGATTCATAAAGCAGTTTGAGATTTTTCAGTGCAATATAAGTATGAGGCATTATTAGGTATTTTAACAGTAGGAGACTGGCTGTGGTTTAACTAACTAGACCACCAACATCATTTTGTCCCAGAAAAGTATATTTTAAGCAAACTGTAGGAAAATTCAGGGTATTAGTTTGTTGCTCACTATAGGCCAAGTTCTGCCATTATGTTGAGTAGGACATTCTCAGTGAGTAGTACCATGGAAATCAATAGAACTACTCACAGAGTAGGGTACCATTCATTGTAAGTAACAGTTTGAGAATTAGTTTTTTTATTAACGGCAGAGGTAGACATATGGATTCATCTGTTGGAGATAAGACCGATCTCTTTCTTGGGACAAATCCAGTAGAAGAAGGGCCTGTCATTGTTTTTATCATATAACTTGAGAAAAGACTAAAGCAAGTCAGACATTTTCAGTCAAAACTCTTTTTTAGTTTTCATGGAAAATGTGATTTCTGCAAAATCAAATTTTTCCATGGGGAAATGTCGACTTTCCTGATGGAAAATCAAACTGAAACATTTTGTTTTGTGTCAAGCTGACATTAAATTGTGTTTGCCTGAGCCACTGTGGTGCCTCATGGGTACTGTAGTTCAGGTGCTTTGTGCTCCCATTCACAACTTTGGCCCAGGTTCCCTCACCAGACTACATCTCCCATGATGCAGCCCCACGCTCCCTCTGACTGAGCCATAGGGAAGAAACAAATCATTTCAACATGTCAGAACAGAAATTTTGCAGAACTTTCCATGCTGAGAAAAGTTTTGATATTTTGATTTTTCATCTGGTTTGGGATAAAAATAAATGTTGAAATACTGGAATTTCCCACAGGACAGCTCTAGAAAAGACCATGAATACAGAGATCAGAAAGGCAGAACCTCCAAGCTAGTCTAGTAGACAGTTTGATACAAAGAGACTAGAAAATCCTACATTGGATGAAGACAGACAGGGATGGGGGGAGCAGACACATATTAACATAAGAACGGCCCTACTGGGTCAGACCAAAGGTCCATCTAGCTCAGTATCTTATCTTCCGATAGTGGCCAATGCCAGGTGCCCCAGAGGGAATGAACAGAACAGGTAATCATCAAGTGATCCATCCTCTGTTGCCTAATCCCAGCCCCTGGCAAACAGAGGCTAGGGACACCATCCCTGCCCATCCTGGCTAATAGCCATTGATGGACCTATCCTCCATGAATTTATCTAGTTCTTTTTTGAACCCTGTTATAGTCTTGGCCTTCTCAACATCCTCTGGCAAAGAGTCCCACAGGTTGAGTGTGCATTGTGTGAAGAAATACTTCCTTTTGTTTGTTTTAAACCTGCTGCCTATTAATTTCATTTGGTGATCCCTAGTTCTTGTGTTATGAGAAGGAGTAAATAATACTTCCTTATCTACTTTATCCACACCATTCATAATTGTATAGACCTTTATCATATCCCTCCTTCTTCATCTCTTTTCCAAGCTGAAAAGTCCCAGTCTTATTATTCTCTCCTCATATGGAAGCCGTTCCATACCCCTAATCATTTTTGTTGTCCTTTTCTGAACCTTTTCCAATTCCAATATATCTTTTTTGAGATGGGGCGACCACATCTGCACCTCTTAGGTCTTTTCCACACCAGCTCCTGCGAAGATCAAAGGCTGCACCATTAGCCCCTTAGCAGAGGGAGGAACAATGCTGAAGTCAGCAATGAATCAGACTTCAGCACAAGTGCAAAGAGATGTTTTGTTTTGCTCAGCTTTATTATATATGTATCTAGAGAAATCAACGCAGGATAAGAAACCGTTCTCCTTGGCAGGCGAGTGAAATGATATCTCCATGTTGAAGATCCAAAAGATTTTTTTTCTTACATCTTTAAACTTGTACAATTTAAAACCAACCGACAAAGTATCAAAACAGAAACGCTCTTTACCCTCAAGGCAAGCAGGAATCTACCACTCAGATCTGGAATTCCCAGAACTTAAGAGGGGTCTGAAACGATCTACGTCTGAATTTTACAATTGGGCCCTAACTTTATAATGGGCCAAACCAAAATCTGGAACCCAAGCGCTCCTGCATTTTGGGGAGTCTGAAATCTGGATCCAGATCCAAATTTTGCAGACAGCTCCTATCATTACAGGGTAGCCAAAGGGGGGGAGCAGTGCAAAGATACAACACTTCATTGGGAACCAGGGTTGGACTGGGCCAGTACATAGCAGTCCAGCATACTGCCATCACTCTCAAGCGGCTTATATGGTCTCCAGAACCTCAGCTTTCTTTTCTTGTCTTTTCTTTTTTTAAAGAAAGTACCTAGCCGTTATGGCTGGAAAGAATACCTTGAAAGCATGCCCCTGATACAGTGACATCTGCTTGAATTGCAGAAAGCTTGATACAAGAGCTCAGAGAGGTGTGAACTCTCTGAACAATAGTTCTGAGAGGTGTGGGTGGAGTTTATTTTGTGGGTGGAGCTTAGAAGAGCGCCACCACCAGGAGGCATTGTCCTCAGGGAAGCCCAATGCTCCTAGGTAGTCAGTGGGGGCACGTCCCCATCCTCTACACTGCACCTTTACATAAAGGTTCATAATCTCTGCGCCACTTCGCATGGTCCAAATGTCTCGACCTCCAGAATGTATAAAATCCAGATCCAGAGTCTATGGCTGGAGCCCAGCTCAGACCCCCATGGATCCATTTCTGCTACTCATTCAAGGTCATTGATTTTTATTTTGAATGTTTTAAACAAACTCCTTCCCCTGCCAGGTTTCCATGGCACCCTGCGGGGTGGGAGTTGGGTGGGTTTTTTTTATTCCTTTATTTAGTTTTCAAAGAGAACAGTGGGTTGAGTGGCGGTCTCATAAGCAGAAATGCCCCAGGTATCACCAGGTGATGTGGAGGGGGATTTGACGACAGAGGCTCATGTACCACAGCAGTAAATGCCCAGTGGGGAGGGAGCAAGCTGACAAGATGTACCAAAAACTGAATCGTTATCATCAAGCAAGGGAACTCCGGCAGCAGCAGAAAAAAGCCTGTCGAGAGTTATATGGAAATGACAGTTCTGTATGATCATTTGCACAGGGCCACTGGTGCGTGTGATGCTTTACACAGAGTGCAAGGAGACAGGGCCAGTTTCTCTTCTCCCCCACCCTTGTGCAAATCAGGAATAACCCTAACCGAAGTCAGCGGCATGATACTAGTGTAAAGCTGCTTTGAGTGGGATCAGAAGCAGGCCATTGTCTCTGTTCCAAAGAACTTCCAACTGAAGGACCAAATGGTGGTGTTTTCTATGTTGGGGGTGGGGCGGGGAAGGGAGCTCTCCCCAACCACAGCTGTACATGCACACAGGGACCCATCACAATACTGTCACCAGTGCGCCTTGTGCACAAGGGAGGTGGGCAGACGTGCACGGGTGGGCGTGTGCCAAGGGGCGTGGCCAGTAGGGTCGGGGGTGTGGCCTGGGATTAACACGCCACTTGGCAATATGTTCTCTCTGTGTTTACGTCTACACAGCGGCTGGGAGGGGAACTAGGGTGACCAGACAGAGAGTGTGAAAAACCGGGACAGGGAGTGGGTGCATATATGAGAAAAAGCCCCAAAAATCAGGACTGTCCCTATAAAATCGGGACATCTGGTCACCCTAAGGGGAAATCCCAGCTCAGGCAGATGGACACATGCTAGATCTGCTTGAGCGAGCAGGCTAAAAATAGCTGTGTTGCAGCAGCATCTCTGAGCATGTCTCTCTCGACCCGAGCTGGGAATTACACCTCCCAGCTGCTGTGTGGACGCACTCTATAGCACAGAAATAACATGCCTCAATTAAAATCAAACCTGCTGAAAATACCCCAGCATTATTCCGTTGGAAAATCCAGCCTGTTCTTTCCAAAGGCGTGTCGGACGGATTCTCATCTGATGGGAATCAATATTGCTCCCCTCGATGTCCAGGGAGTGACACCGAGCGACAGCAGCTGAGCATCTGCCCCTGTGCCCCTGCCATAATAGTAGAGAAAAATCGACCTAATTCTCTCTTCAAAACCCCATGCACGTCTCATGAAATGGCAGGTAGCCTCCATGCCGGTATGTCTCTGAAATGCTGAGCTGTCGGGAAATCGGGGCCAAATGATGCTCTCTCTGCGACACTGTGGGGCACACCTGAAGCCGTTCTATTGCCCAGCGTACATGCCCTGCTCCTCGTGCGGCTCTCAGACATCCAGCTAATCCGCTGGGGATTCTTCCAGCTGCACAGGTACAACGTCCACTGCATTAAAAGTTGCCTTTCTACTCGAAGAAACAGAACTTTCATTTTTAAAAAGCGGCCTCGGAACAAATGAGGATAAGCTGCTCGGAAAGGAAGAGGAAAGTAATCCCGAAGGGGACTCCAAACTGTGCTGCTTAAACGCGCATTAATTTGCTTGACATGAAAACCCAGTAAAAGCATCCAACCAATTCTCCTTGCTGACAGCCTAATATTGATTTGAGACTAATTCTTTATACATAAACCCAGCCATTAAAAATTCCCCATTCACCGCTACAGACTTTTATTGTCTTGTGCAAATAGATCGAGTCTCTGAAAGGGAAAGAGTAAGGAGAAATGGAAATGTGGGGGGGAGGGTTGTTCCCTGGATTTCCCCTATTTTACCAGGGGTAGTTTGAACCAGTTGGGACAGAACGAGAACCCAGTCAAACCTGCACTCATCCCCAACTGGAAACTGAACCAAATTGGTTGTTGTTCTTTTTTTTAAAAAAAATACTGTCTTCATGTCTCTCGGCACTTCCAGCAGGCACCAGATCCTGCTCCCATCTAAATCAATGGGAGTTGTGCCGTCCGTCCATTTCAATAGGTGCAGGATGGGACCCCAGAATCAACCGAACATGGTGGGAAAAGCTAGTCTCCTAGCCCCATTTTGTAGCTGGCAGAGGCTGAGATAAGTGTCTGAGCAAAACCTTGTCAGCTTTCTCCATTACTCCGTTTTACCCTTTCTGCCATAAGGCACTGACTGCTCCGGCAGCCCCTGCACGGCATGGGTGTGACCTTGGCTCCGATAGCTGACCAATGCAAAATGCCCAGTTTTTGCAACCATCCAGCCTGCTGTGGGAAACAACGAAGGCTTGATCCATACACAATAAGCGCTACTGTCACCTGGAATACTACTACAGCATGGAGCTGCAGATGCTCACATCAAAGGCAGATCTTAATGCTTCTCAGCCATTGCTTGCCCTGAGATGAGGCGTGGGAAGTTTCCTTTTGTGGGAAATGTCGAAGCTTCTTTCCATTCCAACACGGAACAAAAAGGCAAAGTATCAAACACTGACACGAAACAAACAATTCCCCCTCCAAGGTGGAATCAGCAGCATTGAAAAGGAAAATGTGGCTATTTTCAGTCAGGCCGGAACGTTCTGACATGCCAACTCCACGCGATGTTTTTTGTTTGGATTCAGCCCATCGGGAAAATCAAAGCATTTTGTCAAAGTCGACATTTTCCCACAGAAAACTTTTATTTCTACGAAGCTCATTTTCTGACTGGAAAATAGTTCAGCTGAAAGCTGTGCACTGACTCCACAGAACACCCACTCCTACCTACAGGCACTCGGAGATCAGCTTTCAACGGGGGCAGCAGTACACGTGAGATTCAAATTGGCCATAATTCTCAGATGCTTCCAAAATTGCACATATACCTACTACTGCTACTATGTTGCACTTGTACAGTTCCTTTCATCCTAAAGCGCCTTGCAAAATATTCATACAGGAACCATTTCATCTGTTACTGAAATGCAGCCACCTCTTCGATGCAACATACCAACAGCAGACAGCAACAACTAAGGCCCAATTCTTCCCTGCCTTGCACCCAATATGGTCATTTACACCTGTGTAAAGTGTAACAATATGAGAGTCACATTAAATAACTATGCAAGGTGCCAGGCAGGGAGAAGCAGTCCCTACTGTATTTATCACACCAATGGCGATATCACCGGCACTGTATTATATTCTAGTTGAGGGGTTCTCAACCATTTTCTTTCTGAGCCCCTCCTCCCCCAACATACTAGAAAAACTCCACGGCCCGGCTGTGCCACAACAATGGTTTTTCTGCATATAAAAGCCAGGGCCGCTGTTAGGGTGTAGCAAGCAGGGAAATTGCCCAGGGCCCCACATCACAGGGCCCCCCCGTGAAGCTACATTGCTCGGGCTTCGGCTTTAGCCTCAGGTGGCAGGGCTCAGGGCCCCAGGCTTCAATCCCATTCAGTGGGGCTTCAGCTTTCTGCCCTGGGCCCCTGCAAGTCTAATGCTGGCCCTGCTTGGCAGATCCCCTGGAACCTGCTTGCAGCCCCCCGGGGGGCCCCGGACTCCGGGTTGAGAACCACTGTTCTAGTTGTGAGCTTTGCTATATTGATACAAAGCACGGCTAAACTTCTCACTGCATGGAAGTCTGATACAATCTGTGTTCATAATGTATGCTCCAGTGCATTAAAGTCAAAGAGAAAGGAGTGTTGGTGTATCCTATTAGGATTTATTCTGATATGAAATTCATTAATGCAAACCTGGCAAACACTGCATCCTTGTACTTGTAAGAGGGTAATGAATTACAAGTGTAAATATGGAGAACAGGAATCAGCGCCTACAGGGCAATCTTCAGCCCAATTAAAACAAGACTTCCTTAACTATGGCTAAGGGAAATGAAGGTGACATCAGATTTCATTGTAATAGATTGCAGGGAGGTTTGCCTGTGGGAGGAATCAAAGACTCTATTCTCCCATCTTGTTAATGACTATCTTGTCAGATTCTGGTCCAATTACTGAGAGGCATTCAAAGGGGAGATATGGGTTAAAACACACACACACAAAATGCCCAGGAATTCACTCCACTGTAACCTTGTATTTGTTATTCTTGGAGATCCTGCTCCTACAAAGAAATGGATCGACTTGTCTTAGACCAGTGGGATAAAGAGGAAGGAACTGAAGATACAGTAAGGTACAAACTAGGGGCCTCGCTCTCAGGGCCGGCTCCAGGCACCAGCTTGCCAAGCTGGTGCTTGGGGCGGCAGGTGAGAAGGGGGCGGCAGTCCGAGTCCCGCGGCGGCAATTCGGCGGCAGGTCCGCTCTTCCCGCCGCCGAATTGCCGCCGCGGGACTCGGACTGCCGCCCCAGTCTCGCCTGCCGCGGCGGCAAAGGGGCAACAGGTCTGCCGCTGTCCCCTTGCCGCTCCGGAATGGGACTGCCTGCGTCGGGGGCGGGACCCCGCCCCCCGCCCCCGACGCAGGCAGACGTGGCGGGGCCCCGCCCCCAACGCAGGCAGACGTGGCGGGGCCTCGCCCCCGACGCAGGCAGACGTGGCGGGGCCCCGCCACGTCTGCCTGCGTTGGGGGCGGGGCCCCGCCACCCCTGCTTGGGGCGGCAGAATTGTAAGAGCCACCCCTGCTCGCTCTGCCGTCCCAATTCAGCCAAGATTCCTGTTGACCAAATCCCGATCCCAGCACGGCCTGGACGTGGCACTCAGCTAGAGCTCAGTGGCCCAGAGAGTCACATCACTAACAGCACTGGGCGAGACACAGTTCTTCTGTCCTGTCAAAATTTTAAAGACTTCAAAAATTTTCCTCTTCTGCACTGAGACCAAACCCAGTCCTTCTGAGGGAAAACAGAGACCTTGTCGTTTGGGGGTTGGTTGCAGCACTCACCGGGGATGTGGGAGATTCTACAAGGACTTGAGCTGACTAAAGTCGGCGCCTATGCTATCCACCACCCAGGAATAATTCCTTCTCTCTCCCCTCTCTCCAGCCCATTCAGCAAAGATAGATTCAAATGACAAGCAGGCTCCAGTATTAACCATTGTAAGACTGTCGGGGAGAAAGATGCTGGGGATGGATTGACTGTGCAACGGTGCAGATGCTCATGAGAAGTCGGAACTTCCACCACACAGGCCTCAGGCTGACTTGACGAATGGTCTCATGCGATTCGGGACGGTCCCCGCTGTGTTTGTTGGCAGGCGAAACACATTCCGTGCGGTCAGCAAGTGTACGTTAGAAAATTGGATCATGCTCAGTCAGTTAGGCACGGCCACAAATCCCTCTCCACATGTGAGCTGATAACGTTGGGCATAGGAACTGTGGGGGTTCGGGTGGGGGGGGTGTTAAAGGGCCAGAGGTGAGAGTGTTGCTTGGACCTACCAAGAAGGATTTTATAGGAATGCAGCATGGGCCATTTTTCACTTTACAATTCTCATCTCCTGGGGGAAGGGGGAGGGGAGCCAGTTCAGTGCTAGACTGAAAACATGAATGCTTTATTCTTGCTGCCTCTCAACCCCTGTTTATTGAATGAGATTCCCTTATTCTGCTATATTGTTAACTCCAAATTCTATAATATCCATTGTGTTATTATAGGTGGGGCTGGGAGCACCACCTATTATTAAGGTTGCCCAACATGTCCCATGATAAGCCCCTGTTTTCAATTACTTGTCACTTTGACAAGTTTTAACCATTTGGGCTGCAATTTCCCATGCCTCATTCTCTCTCCACCCCCAGGCCAGCTCTGCCTCTAGCTCCAGCTCCTCCCCCTTACTCATTTCTGCCCCCAGCTCCGCCTTCCCTCAAGCACCTCTCCTGAGCCAACTGTGCAGTAATGGGGGGGGGGGGGGGGGCCTCAGGCAAATTCCATTACTGGGAGGTGTGTGTGTGGAGGGGGGGGGGGCGTGACAGGAAACGTTTGGCACCACTGTTGTAATGTAAGGCCTCACAAAAAGACAAGTGCAGAGGGTAAAGTTTTCAAATGTCCGTAAGTCCCATTAAAAGTGAATGGGTGTTTAAATCACACAAGAAGAGAAAGGGAAAAGCTGTGAGGTCCTTATAGTCCTGCTGAGATATGGTCACTTCCAAAACTCTTCCCAATAAAGAAATAACTAAAATCAACCTCACAGGGTTCGAACATCGTTCTCTGCTTCCGAGGGAACTCCCTGACTCGGCTGCTCTTCCTTATTGTCGGATCAGGTAGCTGCACTCCTCCGTCTCCCTGGCTATCGTAAGGGAATCACCACCAGAAACAACGGTCTCTTGATGCAGCAGAGACATTATCACCCAACTCCTTCCTAGCCAACATATCTCTCTGCACTGCGTGATGGCGGGGTTTGCAGGAACACTTCTGGCTGTGCTTAAATGTCATGTTTTCTACTGTATACTGCCCTTGCTGGCTGGATTCCTCCACAATTAAGTCATCTGGTGGGTGTTAGCAGGGCCAGCTCTACCTTCTTGCCGCCCCAAGCAGCCAAGCAACAAAAAAAAAGCGGCCGCTGAAGAAGAAAAAATGAAAAAGCTGCCGCTGAAGTGCTGCCGAGGAAGAGGAAAAAAACAGAAAAAACCCCCGGAGTGCCACCCCAAGGACGGCCAAAGTGCCGTCCCTTCTGATTTGCCGCCCCAAGCATCAGCTTCCTTAGCTGGTGCCTAGAGCCGGCCCTGGGTATTAGAAAGAGAAAAAAGACGACCCAAATAGACTCAGTATCTTCGCTTTAAATGGTGCAGCAGATCTCGGGTATCAGTAGCTCTGGCACTACGGAATGTAATCACGGCGGCCCAGGTGAAGAGAGAACCCCACGCAGGGAAAGATGTTGAGTTCAACGAAAGGCGAGAGGCTCGGAAAAGATGTACGCAGACAGGACGCAGCATGCAGCTCTGAGAAAAATTAAAAGCCTACTTCAGCCTGTGCCATTTCCAAACAACCGCCAGCCCCCAAGCACTCCTTCCCCAACAAGCGCCTACCTCTGAATGAGCAAAGGGCTTTGTACACACAGGGCCCAAGAGCTTTTCTACGGTCTGATGAGCCTTTGCAAACTGGGATGGATCTTAACCTCCAACCCGTCTCTCTTGATAAATATTAGCTAGGGGTGAGTTAATACAACCATCACCTCTGCTCCTTCACCCAAAGAGGAAAAACACGGGGAAAACTATCTTAAAAAGTAGGGTTGGGGTTTAAAACCTACCTATTTGCCATGAATGAGCGTGGCATTTTTAGACCGGTATCCCTTTGGGCAGGGACTGCCTCTTCCTTTGGGTTAGAAAGGGCCTGGCACACTGGGTGGGGAGGGGGGGCACCACTGCAATCAAAGTGAGACATCATAACGTTGGCCCCGCGTCTTGTTCTCTTGCACATCTCCCTTCTCTCCCAGGTAGGGCACCCAGCCGGGGAAGGGGAACATCTTTAGAGCCAGCTCCGTGGCTGAGCTGGGGCACCCCGGGCCAAAGGAATGGGGGGCATGAGGCAGGACAGAGAGAAGGGACATAGCCTGCAATGTTTCAGAGTAGCAGCCGTGTTAGTCTGTATCCGCAAAAAGAACAGGAGTACTTGTGGCACCTTAGAGACTAACAAATTTATTTCAGCATAAGCTTTCGTGGGCTACAGCCCACTTCATCAGATGCATGGAATGGAACATATAGTAGGAAGATATATATATACATACAGAGAAAATGTGAAAAGGTGGAAGTTGCCATACCAAGTCTAAGAGGAAGATTAATTGAGATGAGCTATCATTAGCAGGGGAAAAAAAACTTTTGTAGTGATAATCAAGATGGCCCATATCAGACAGTTGACAAGAAGGTGTGAAGATACTGAACATGGGGAAATAGATTCAATTTGTGTAACGACCCAGCCATTCCCAGTCTCTGCTCAAACCTAAGTTGATGGTATCTAATTTGCAATGCTGTCCATGCCCTGGTGACCTTGGAGCACAGTGCCCCAGCTTTGATCCTTCCCGTCCTTTTGTAGGTTTGCAGGACGCCTCCAGACATATTAAAAGGTGTATTTTAACCCCCTCCCCACCCTCTGCTCATTCCGCAAGCAGCACTGACTTTGCCCTGTCTCCATCATGCCATTCATAAATTACTTCCATTGAATGGGGGGAACAATCTGATCAAAATTGGCCTTTTTATTCAAACTGCTATAAAAAGGGGCTGTTTGTAGGGGAAATGTGACTAGGATTGTCAGGGTTTTGTAGCACTCTGACACAACTAAACGCATTTTTATGATGGAAATTAATCTGAATTGTTGGGTGTGTTGTTTTTTTAAATGACAGCCGGATCCGGTTTATTTCCCTCTCTGTGGTTGTGTCTTCAGTACAGTTCATCTGTAAGCTCTGCTACAGCATGGACTCTAAGCACCACTTGCCCCTGCAGACGAGAGGCATTTCCCACGTACATTCCAATTAAGACTCCATTAAATAGCTCAGCACCTAGAACCTTCTAATTATTACAGGCGTTGGCTCTGCTGTTCTACGGCTACCAGCCTGTCAAGCCAGGTTGCTAACAGGAAGCCAGATCCGACCAATTATCTACAGGAATGTCCAGCCCCCATCCCTTCGGAGAAGTCTGTGATACCGTCACCACGAACCTTGCGCCTGTAGGGGAAGGTCTCTCAGGCAGAGGGATAAGAATGGCACCCGTCACCGTCTCTTCAGTCCTAAATTGTAGGTGAAAGTAATTCAGCACCTCACTTCTCCTGACCCCATAACAAACCCCTGAATCCATCACACTAGCTATAAATCCGGAGTAACTCCAGGGACATCAGTGGACTAACTCTCAGTTTCCAGGGGTGTAAAGTGAGAGTAGAATCTGCCCTACCACCCTTTTTAGTAAAGATGGAGAAACGAGGTCCACAACATTGGCATTTAAATTTGAAACCCACAGTGAATGATTGTGCATTGATCTGTCGCACGCAAGCTGGGACAAGCTCTTTCCTGGCCAGTCCCAAAGCATGTCGATCTCATCTCGTTTTGCAGGGGTACCCATATCTCACTCGCTAACAGTCTGCTGCATCTGAAAGTCATGTCTCAGGAAGGGAAGCACTAATGGTGCAGCGAGCAGACCAGCTGGCCTGGGTTTAGTTGGCCAACTGCTCGCCTATCCACGCCGGGGGAGAACTTGCACAAGGGGGACAGTCTAAGAATTTTAGCTCCATGTCCATTATGGGAGCTGGACACAATTTGTATCGAAAGTGATCAGGTACTGGGAAGCATATTTAAATTACAAACAGAACTGGAGTAAGAAAAAAGGATACACAACCCCCTTTATTCTTTACATTCCCCTCAAGCACTGCAATCCAAATCCCCAAAAGATAGTGCCATATCATCACAACAGAGCTGGAAGCATGATGAACTACACAAGGACTAAGACATAAGCCTGAGGAGTTCCCTGGTTAATTGGTACTGAGATCACATGTGCATTTATTTATGAAAGAAAGAAAGAAATAAAGAAAGAAAGAAAGAAAGAAAGATCTATAATCTGGCATCTCTGGAAAGTACAGGTAAACCAGGAAAATGCACTGCCAGGAAAATCCAACAGATGTTCAAGGTGGGTTAAAGGAATGTAGTGATCAGCTGAATCAAAGGCTACCAAGACATCTAACAAAACTAGAATGGAAACCATGCCAGAGTCCTTGTTGAAAGGAAGATTGCTGCAGGCTCTCCTTAGTGCTAGGTCTCTGCTTCAAATCAGACTGTCACATATTTTCCACGGAAGACAGTTAAGGGCCTCGTGTTGGCTTCAGGGCACTCTACTTAAGCACCTTCACGAATAGCTAATTTGGAAATGGGGTTATTCATTAATACACTCCTCCTGGATAAGAGAAGCTCCTGCATCTCCTGTTATCCTCTGGAGAAGACAGGGATTTTCCCCATCAGATGGAGCAAAAGTACAGGCAAGGAGGAAAAGCACAAGGATATCAAGTTGGAAGAGGCTCTGGCTGACAGGTCAAATGGCACATGTACAAGGGAACCTATTTGGTGACTTCAGTGACATAACTACAGTACCTCACAAATGGTGTCAGACTGACATACTCCAGTTTTGGAGACTCAAGGAAACCAAGGTTGTACAGTATTGTCGGCACATTGAGTCTGTAGGGTGGGGGTTTGTGGGACTGTCCAGAGTTGAGATGGAGTGGGGCATGGAGATAGAGGTGCACATTTCATGGAGTTGTCCCACTTCCATGGAGTGAATTACGTGTTCAGTTTGATGCTTTGTCTAAACTCAACCTCTTTCATTCTCTTTCCTCTCTAAGTCAAACCTTTGGCCCCATGTACATTTCTGTTGCCCTTCCCTGCATTCCCCCCAAACTCCTATTCATAAAATGGGATTTACTGGGCTCAAGATATATTATTAATAAGACCTTCTGCTGTAAAATTTAATTGCTGAACTTAACCCAGGCACCTCTTGTGCTATAGGAACATGGCTTGGAGCAACTGGATCAAATGTGCGTGAAGGAATTTTACCCACAAAGCTTTACTTTCCCCACTGAAGCCAATGTTCAAACTCTGCTGCCTATGGGAACATTTAGGACAACTACTGAGTGCTCTGGGACATCCTACCTAGACAGTGTTCAGTCATGTTTATATTCTGCTGGCTAAACACATAATCATGGAAATGTCAAACTTGTAATAGCCATAAACATCATTGCCGGGAAAACTTGGGTGATGGGGGGAACAAAAGCACAGAAACAAAGAACAGTGAAGACAGTGGTGCCCTCGCGATAACCACTGCCTCTGGTGTGCTCCGAGTGACCAGTGCAAGACACAGACTGGATGGCAAGTGAGCAGTGCCCCAAGGCTGGATGAAAATAAACCTGACTTCTAACTGATACAGTTTCTGACTGTTTCTTGGACGGTTTCTGAAGACCTGTTAATTAACGCTGTGGATTCTGAGCTGAATGGGACAATTTCACTCGATTCTGTTTGGCAAAGAGCTCCCTTTAAAGGCAGATCAGTGGCAACGTTATCGTCTCATTTTGAAACTGAGTGCAAATTAAGTGGCAACATTTTTATCACAGATGATTGCAGGATCATCAGAGCTTCTGAAACGTCTGAGCGTAGGGCAGAGGTGCGGTAAAGGAAGCGACTGGAGTGGGGACACATCATGAACGTACGTTTTATTGAAAACCCTTAACACGAGAATTGCAGGTATTTTAATGCTGATGGAAGATGCTGGATGAACAACAAAGATCTGTATTTACCCATCGCCCATGTACAACAGATGTCAGACAGAAGCTTACCATTCACACACCGTTCCCTGCCACCAAGACTCCAGCCATGGGCGTTCAGTCTCTAAGGCCTATTCAGTGTTCGTCTAGTCTGCTTCGATTGACCATAGCTCTCGTGATATTTGTGATGTGCACACCTGTGTACTGGAAACTCACTTTTCACCAATCACCACCACCGTGGCCTGGATATCAACCAGTGGGCTAGGGACATTGAGTGGCTCGGTAACGCCAGTGGGATTGCATGAGGTTTGGACAGAGCAGTAGAGGCTGTAGTAAGATGAGGCCCTGAGCATAAACCCTTGTATCAGAGGCTCGGTATGAGGCCTAAGGCCTGAGCTAAAGTAATGGTCAAGACTTTGCTAACATAAAGCAAAGTTAAGCTGTGAGCCAAAGGCAGGCCCTGCTCACAGAAGTTGGCAAGGAAAGGGCTGATGTTGCAAAAGTACACAAACCTAAAAGGTACCAGAACACTTGTACATTCCACACAGATAACAAGGAACAGGCTGGCCCATCCTAAAGACAGGGGCAAAAGGGTAATATGATGGATAGAGTTGTTTTGTCCGAACCAACATGTACATGGG
The DNA here is from genome assembly GCA_037349315.1 of Chelydra serpentina. Taxonomy (NCBI): domain Eukaryota; kingdom Metazoa; phylum Chordata; order Testudines; family Chelydridae; genus Chelydra; species Chelydra serpentina. Next base: position 44,938,623 of record JBAIAC010000023.1, read on the forward strand.
AGGCGGCACCTTACTGCGTAGAGGGGTTGTACCTTGTTACGTAGAAGGGTTGCACCTCAGTACGTCAGGAGTGATGTGTAACTTGTTTGTACCTGTGTATGAGAACTCACCCCCGAGGAGTTGTCTTTGTCCGGCCTAGGGGTCAGTGGAAAGTCCCGCCACTGACTGAGCTGTGTCATAGAATCATAGAATCTCAGGGTTGGAAGGGACCTCAGGAGGTCATCTAGTCCAACCCCCTGCTCAAAGCAGGACCAACCCCAACTAGATCATCCCAGCCAGGGCTTTGTCAAGCCTGACCTTAAAAACCTCTAAGGAAGGAGATTCCACCACCTCCTTAGGTAACCCATTCCAGTGCTTCACCACCCTACTAGTGAAAAAGTTTTTCCTAATATCCAACCTAAACCTCCCCCTCTGCAACTTGAGACTATTACTCCTTGTTCTGTCATCTTCTACCACTGAGAACAGTCTAGATCCATCCTCTTTGGAACCCCCTTTTAGGTAGTTGAAAGCAGCTATCAAATCCCCCCTCACTCTTCTCTTCTGCAGGCTAAACAATCTCAGTTCCCTCAGCCTCTCCTCATAAGTCATGTGCTCCAGCCCCCTAATCATTTTTGTTGCCCTCCGTTGGACTCTTTCCAATTTATCCACATCCTTTTTGTAGTGTGGGGCCCAAAACTGGACACAGTACTCCAAATGAGGCCTCACCAGTGCTGAATAGAGGGGAATAATCACGTCCCTCGATCTGCTGGAAATGCCCCTACTTATACAGCCCAAAATGCCGTTAGCCTTCTTGGCAACAAGGGCACACTGTTGACTCATATTCAGCTTTTCGTCCACTGTAACCCCTAGGTCCTTTTCTGCAGAACTGCTGCCCAGCCATTCGGTCCCTAGTCTGTAGCAGTGCATGGGATTCTTCCGTCCTAAGTGCAGGACTCTGCACTTGTCCTTGTTGAACCTCATCAGATTTCGTTTGGCCCAATCCTCTAATTTGTCTAGGTCCCTCTGTATCCTATCCCTACCCTCCAGCGTATCAACCACTCCTCCCAGTTTAGTGTCATCTGCAAACTTGCTAAGGGTGCAGTCCACACCATCCTCCAGGTCATTGATGAAGATATTGAACAAAACCGGCCCCAGCACCGACCCTTGGGGCACTCCACTTGATACCGGCTGCCAACTAGACATGGAGCCATTGATCACTACCCGTTGAGTACGACCATCCAGCCAGTTTTCTATCCACCGTACCGTCCATTCATCCAGCCCATACTTCTTTAACTTGCTGTCCATTGCCAGGGTGCACATAGGGATTAGCAATAAACCGTAGAGTTATAATTTATAATCCGGGGGGCTAGAGATTGTGTTTCTCCTCCACAATAAACCTGGCCGGGTGCCTTCGTACCTTATCAGAGTCTGTGGTCTTTGGGGGTTCTCTCGGGGTCTGCTGTGTCAGCTATCTGCGCAGAGCTGGGGCAGCACACAGAGGGAACACACGCACGCAGCCGACTGAGATCAGCATTGAACAGAGCAGAGCAGAGCACCACACACCGCGGTAGCCATCTGACAACAGAGGCGACGCGTCAGGGAGGTGGGGGGCACGCAGGGTCATGTGCCCTCCCAGGTTTGCTGCTTGGCTTGTACTGAGCATGCTCAGTAACATCTTCTGAAGCCACTGCCCCCACCCCCCCATTATTGGCAGGCATGGGTCGTCTCTACAGAGCAGAATAGGGCAACTGAAAATGAAAGGCTTTATATCCCATTATCAAACCTCCAAACCACCCACTTTTCCCCTACCCAGAGCTTCTCTGCTGTTCCATCCACTTCAGTCAAAACCTTCTCTATCTTGTCTTGTCCATTGGAAAATATGAAGGTTGCGGAATTAAAGAAAAAACAACAACACGGATATGAATATCAACAGGCTACACGCTGGCTTAGTGGAATTTGGTTTTGATGGTAAGGAGATTGCTCCTTCCAAAACAGATATGGCTTTCAGAGTGTGAATGGGTGCCGCTCTGCATCTGAGCTTTGTATCAAAACTGCTAGACCTCCCTCTTTTATCACCTACATGCTGGCGCTAGACTGGAAAATGCTTTAATGTAGCATAATGCAGGAAGAGGGCCGTATGCTTTGAGACTCTGAAGACTGATAATTGACCCGCTCTCTCTGATTGCTGGCCTCCCCGGTAAGCTTTAGTGGCATTTGCAGATGGCTCAGAAACTTGCTGCTAGCATATTTACGCACTAGCTTATTTTAGCAGGTCCCGCTATTGTATTTGTTTCAGTGGCTCCCATCTTAGCAGCACATTAACATGAAAACCATTTAAACACATCCAGAGTTTATTTCCATTGAAGAGTAAATTTAGTGATAGGAAGTAGCTGGGAAAACAGCCACCAATAACAACAGAAAACAGAGAAAGACTGCACCATCTGTAAAATATAGACACCCCTTTATCTGGCACATAACAGAAGGACCTCATCTAAAGAGGGAGGTAAAAAAATTGCAGAGAGAAAACAGTTACACAATAAAAGCTGTAATTGTATTTCTTTCTGCGCCGAACTGCTTTGAAAAGCAAGGGAAACCCCCGAGAAAAGCGGTGCTGATGAAAAGCACGGAGTGGATCATGGCTCTGGTGCTTGCATTGCCATGGGACAATAACGGCCTACGGGGACCTGCTGACAGGAAAGACAGGCTGCTTCATTGCAGTGCTTTGCTCCTGGCTCCCAAAATGCAGTGGAGATTTCCAAGACGTGGGTGTCACCAAACAATAGGCAAGGGACGGCAATGACTTTCAAGCACTGTCCTGGTCTCGTTTCGGACCAGGGATCTAATGGTATCCAATTACCTGTCCTTGGAACTATCAGAGGTATTCAACTACCAGCCTTACTGTTCCCATCTACTTCTCTTGGCTACATAGACACTCTTTCCTTCTCTACTGATACGGGTTTGATTTTTTTTGTGATCACATCTTCTTGCTATTCCTAGAAAGCCTCTGAGCTTCCATTGTGGCTGTACACGGTTTAGTAACAGAATTTGTACTTTTGCTAGAAAGGGTGTGAACAGCTGGGATTTGGGATTAATTGCATGTGATGGAAATGCTCTTGGAGTCCAATTTTTAAGACTGAAATCTACAACCATCTGACTTAGATCATTAACTTCCTATACATTAACACTCGTTACTGGTAGTCCACAATCCATTAGACTGGATAGTCTGACTCTTGGGTCTGTTACCACAACTGACAAGTCTGGTGTTGAAATGAACGCCGAAGTCTAACCTGATCCCAAAGACCTGCTAAATGACTGAACGAAACCTGCAGTGCATCCCAGAGCTCCGGTATGGGATTCAGTCAGGACTGAACACTGCCTCACGAGCGAATCAATGGAATATACTAACACTGACTGACTTTGTATTCACAAGGTTTTGTGCTGGACACCTGATTCTGAGTTACATTCATCCACCCGAAGAACAGAAATATACCACGTGACTTTCATGTCCAGTCAAAGAGGCTTGAATTTTTAATATCAAACCCTTGCAACAAACTGCGAGCGAGCTACAGACCAAGAATTATTCACAGATAATACCAGTATTAATTCAGTAATAATTCTGAATAGCACATAAATCTGAGGCAATTTGAAAATGGAAGAGTTAACATCTGTTGACTAAATCCTCTGTTATGAACAATTCATGCAGCTGTACTGGCTACTCATCTTTTAAATCTTTGTAGAAAGTCTGGGCAATATAGTCAAGTTCCAGGGGGGACTGAGACACAGAATTTGGATGATCCAGTTTTTTCTTGGCGCTGCATTTCAAAACTCACCGTGTAACACTTGTTGCAGGGATAGGCAACCTACGGCACGGGTGCCAAAGGCGGCACGCGAGCTGATTTGCAGTGGCACTCACACCACCTGGGTCCTGGCCTCCGGTCCGGGGGGCTCTGCATTTTAATTTAATTTTAAATGAAGCTTCTTAAACATTTAAAAAACCTTATTTACTTTACATACAACAATAGTTTAGTTCTATATTAAAAAGACTTCTAGAAAGAGACCTTCTAAAAACGTTAAAATGTATGACTGGCACACGAAACCTTAAATTACAGTGAATACATGAAGACTCGGCACACCACTTCTGAAAGGTCGCCGACTCCGGCTATACAGTCTGTAGGCCCCACTCCCGCCTCCTGTGTCTCTCAGCTGCACTTCCAAATGATATTTGAGTGAGTAAAACGTCAGCTTGTCTGGCATTTGTTCCTCATTATTCTACTTAGCCAAAGACACATGACTCACCTTTTAGAGGGTGGGGGAGAGTGGATGAATTATTAAACTATTTGGATACATTTATGGGGTGGGGATGGGGGCGTGGAGCAATAACCTACAACCAAAACACCCTTGGCCTGCCTCAGCTCTCAGTGACATCAGCGTAACTCCATTGATTTCAAAAGGATTTACTTCAGACCAACAGTGACGCAAGATCAGACTCCTGTCTAGTCATTCTCCGGGGATTCGGTAACACTTATGATTCCCTGGATGGCTCTGTATAATAAGGGGGATGGAGAAAACCCTATAGTCACTAGTTCCCAATAATAGAGAAGAATTTCATGCTGAACAGATTCTGTTTTATTGCTTTTACTCTTCAGTAGCGCTCATCAAAGACAGCACGACTGGAGATGAAAGGAACAAGCTTTTTCACCTTCGGTTCCCTATGGAGAAGCCAGCTGCATCAAGGAGGTTTACCAAAAGTTTTCAGGTCCACAGTCACGCTTGCTAATGACCTCAGCAAACAGGCCTTTTTGGACTTTGCTTGAATTGAAAAGGGGGAAAAATAAATTAGAGCAATACTGAAAAGAGGAAGGGAGGTCTGGTCTGGGGGCTGAGACAGGAGACTAGGATTAGAGCTCTGTAGACCATTTCTATTTGATTCCCAGCTGTGCTACAGACTTCCGGTATGACCTTGGGCAAGTCTCTGTATGTCTCAGTTCCCCGTCTGTAGAATGGTGACAATCCTCCTCCTCTTCCTCCCAGGAAGGTTTGGAGGGTCAATCCATTCACACCTGTGAGGTTCAGCTGGCTATGGTGGTACGTGCCATAGCAAAGCCTCTGAGTGATAACCATAAGGTTATTTGTAACGGTTCAGTAAGTAATTTGTGGACTCAGAACCTCTTAAACCCACGACAAATCTTGAAAAGCAGCAGTTCAATAGCATTTTTTAAACCCATCTGTCAGTTCTGACAGTCTTTTGAGCATTATAATTCCTCCCACCTGGCAAGGTGAATTCTACTGAATACCAGCGAGTCCCTGTGAAAGCCCCCTCCCTTTCTGTACAGCCAGAGGGATTTTTAGGCTGCTGGAATATATGTTCAGCTGCATGAAAATAAAATGCTTTGCACAGCTTGCCCAGATATGACGCTAGCCCAGTACGGTGCAAATTCTCTCTTGCTTTTCGGTAGAACTCTACTGCTAACAGCCCCCTGCACTTACAACTCTACATAAGCTCGATCAACTCCACTTGACTTCAGCGTGAGATACACCGGGCCTTACATTTACAAATCTCCTGAGAGCAGGTCTGTCCTTTAATCTATTGTGGTAGAATAGACGAGACAAAATTCCACACTCGGTCATCAGCAGAATCGCATGGAATCAGATTCTAAACTGACACAGGCACCAGTTCACACCCACAATTGATTATTTGGGGGTAGGATGGATTCTTTCTCAGGGAAATGGATGTTGGGAATGCAGGGTCACCTTCCTCGGGGACTCTCAGCAGGGATCAGCTGTAAGGAACTCTTGTCTTCTGTCTATCTTTTGTGGTGCTTTCATTCAGTCTGGACCTGCCTCAGATCTCTCCGTGCATGAATCTATTTACTCTCCTATTTGCTCCATTCTGCTACATCACATCAAACTTTTTCCAGGAACCTACCCAAATTGGACCATGTACATCCTGTCACTCACATTCAATATGAACCTCTCTCCATATAGGATTAATGCAAACAATACAGTCCTGGTCAAGACAGTTCACTTGATAAAAGCACTGCTCTGCGTAAAAGTTGATCTGGCCAAATTTGGCAAAGAGACCTTCTGACCCAAAAGCGTGTACTTTATACACTGCAGCATGGGTCAGTCTAATCACATTTATCCAGGATACGTTTTCTTGGTATCCCTTGGAGAGCCGCAGATTTCCCACACTATTCTGATGGATGTCCTAGAAATACGACAGACAGACAGATAGATAGAGGGTTTGGGGATAGATAGATAGATAGATAATCACTGTTGTCAATACAGAAGATTTTCAAAGACCCCTAGGGAAGCATTCAAAGTCAAAGGGAGTTGGGTGCCAAATTCTCATTTGTGCCTTTGACAGCTTCCCCCAATGTGTCGTTTGCCCAAAGAGACGTGCCCGTTCTATAAATTCGTACAAAAATCAGATAATACTAGTGGTGTCTTGCCTTGGAAGAGTTTATTCCCAATAACCGGAGCTGAACAGAGCACAGTTACCGAGTTGCTGAACATTGAAAACATCCAGAAACATGTTTCTTTTTTTCGTTTATTCACTGCCGTCTAAACGCCGGGTTAACTCAATTGTCCTTTGTAATCCAGACAGCTATTTTCTGCTGACTTCACAGGTGTACGCTAAAGAACGGTTCAATGATTTTTATTACCTAGATGTCAGAAAGGCTTTCAAAAAAATAAAAAGACATGGGAGGTTTGTTGATTGGTGTTTCCACAAACACCTAATGAAGAAAGAAGCCATTTCATTTCATTCCAAACCAGAAACTACTGTAGAAGAGGAAATACTCTCTGCACGTTATTTATGGATTTGTGGGTAATCTCCCTACATGGTGAGATAATTCCCTTTCCTTATTTTGCTTTTATTATGTACATATTGGAGTTGGGTGATTATTTATGTATTAAGCTAAATGAATATCCATTTATCTAACTGAATGAGATCATCGTCGAGGGCCACTTTTTCAAACATGAAAATCCAGTTTGTGCCCTCCACATTTTTATAATTACAATACCCCTGGAGCATTACAATTGACCCATCCTGCATACAAATGGACTCTTAAAGTGTGCAAGTGCCCGTTTTGTGCATGTACATTCCTCTTTGTCCAGGCAAACGTGGATTTGACTTTCAATATCTGCCACACATCTGACAGTTCAGCCCTCTAAGGCATCCTTCTTTCCTCCCCAAACTTTTCAGAGGGAAATTTGAGATTACAGGCAACAGGGACATTCATTTCTAACAGCTACCCCTGTATGAGTGGAGTGGGAAAGCAAGAGAGGCTTCTGTATGAGGAATGTTCTATACTTGGTGTGACAGACCCAGACCAGTGGGGTGCAGGAGTCTGGTCGAAGGCAAATATACTGGCCACTGGATGAATAGTTTTCTGTTCCCTGAGTGACCAGAGCAGGGGCTGCGCTAGAGCAATCAGGAACCTCCTAGAACCAATTAAGACAGGCAAGCTCATTAAGACACCTGGAGCCAATTAAGAACATACTAGAATCAATTATGGCAGGCAGACTAATCAGGACACCTGGTTTAAAAAGGACCTCCCATCAGTTAGCGGGGGGCGTGCAAGGAGCAGGGAGTGAGAAGGCGGGCTGCTGGAGGACCGAGGAGTACAAGCGTGATCAGGCTTCAGGAGGAAGATCCTGCAGTGAGGGTAAAGAAGGTGCTGGGGGGAGACCATGGGGAAGCAGCCCAAGGAGTTGTAGCTGTCACGCAGCTGATACAGGGGACATTGTAGACAGCTGCTATCCCCAGGGCCCTGGGCAGGAACCCGGTGTAGAGGGTGGGCCTGGGTTCCTCCCATCCCCCCAATTTCTGACCGGACACAGGAGAAGTTGACTTGGTCTGTGAGCAACACCAGAAGGGAAGGTCTAATTTGGAAAGGGATCTGGCCTGTCCCCGACCTACTAGGTGGGACAACAGAGATTGTGGAGATTGTTCTCCGTTTCCCCCATGCTGGCCGGTGATGAGGGTAGCTCAGTGAACGGCAGGTTTGAGCCTCTAGCAGAAGCGGCCAAACTGAGGGCTGCTGTGAACCTCTGAGGCGAGCGAATCCGCCAAAAAGTGCAGGACCCACCAAGGCAAAGGAGGAACTTTGTCTCATTGGTCATGCACTAGCATCCATTGCATCACATGATCTGGCACTTACATGTTCTGTTTGGATGATCAAATTCTTAGGCACATTGAGTTAGAAAATGCTGGTATTTTCGTGGCTGCCAGCCACAGTCAATGAATGCTTGGAAAGATCAGAGAGACAGATAGAGGGTTTAAAAAGGGGTATGTTAAAGCGATAGACAAATGGGTTATACAGTTTGACCGAAAGGATCTCTGTATTCACACCCAATACACTATTGTATTAATCTTTGCACATAATATGCCTTGTGGGGTATCACTTAAAAACAAAGAACTCGCTGGTTGATAATATCATGGTGAACTGCGTGTAGCAGCATTAGGTGTAGAGTTATGAATTCCCCCATATGACGTTATAGCACATGTTCAAAACCAGACAGCCTGCCTAAGCAAAAGTTGTTAAACAAGCCTATCCCAAACACAGGAATGTGTATTCACCTCCATTTACATATAAATAGTAAACAGGGTCCTCAAGGCAGCAAGGGGAGGAGATGGCAGGGGACAGAGCAATTTGCAGTTCAGCAAACACAAGTGGGGAAGAAAGAGCATAGAGCCTCCTTCACCAGACTCCATGTCCCTTTCCTCACATCTTGAATGAACTTTATTTTGAGGGGCAGCCTTCAGCAGAATCCATTTCAAAGGTTCACTGGGCTATCAAAGAAAAGGAGCAGAAACCCCACGTGTCTTTGACTTAAAAGACAAAGGCACCAGCACTTTGGGGCCTTCAGGAGAGACCCTGACCAAGGAGAGGGTCAGTCACCGCTGGAAGACTGGGGGGGGGGGGGGGGGGGTGAGAAAGGCCATTTTGAACAAATCCTTGAACCAAAACTTGCTAGATAAAGTTTTAGATGGTTAGATGTGCGTTTTCACTTGTATTTGCTAGTATCTTTTATAAGCGAGCTCACTTAAAACCCTACCTTCTTTTGTTCACAACCTTGTTTTACTATTAACCTAAACCAATAGTGCTGTGTCTGTACTAAAGGGAATGTCAGCTCCAGTGAATGTGGCAAACCGGTGCGCGTTTGACGGGTGATGTGAAAGGAGCAAATGAACCATATTATTTCTCTGAACTGCCCAGGAGAAGGCTGGACATTGCAGAGCATGTGGTTTTGGGAAAATCCGGGACTGGGAGTGTGCTGGGGTCACCCTGCAAATAGTAACCCAGGCTGGTGGAAGCCAGAGTGAGGCTGTGGGGCTGCAGACCGGCTGCTGGGGTCAGAGCAGCTGAACCAGGGCTGTCTAGCACACAGACACTCAGGGTGTGACCTTCACGCTGGCAGGCTGCTTGTGAGTGGTCCAGGTTGGGCGCTACAACAGCAAAGCATTGCGCGGCGCCCCAGGTTGCAGGGCAGACAGTGACACAACCCCTCACTGGTCTGGATTGCACCCCAGGATGTGACATACAGAGACGTATTACCAAGGTTTGTGGGGTACAAAATGTGGGTCTGCATCCAGGTCTGATCAAACACTTTCCCAGTGGCCATAAGAAAACATTTCCCTCGGAAATCGAAGCAGATAGAAGCGTGCCTCCCCGTCTGGACAGTCAGACGCGGGCTAGCTTTGCTCAAGCTAGTGCTCTAAAAATAGCAGTGTGGCTATTAGGACGTGGGCAGCAGTTTGAGGTAGGCGCGAGAGTCCAAGCCCTCCCAGGCCCCTGGGTCCAAGCTTGCCTGGGTAGCCCCTGCTGCACCCTTTGTCGTTATGTCCACACTGCTTTTTTAGCACGCTAGCGCGAGCAGAGCTAACACAAGCCTGATGACCCAGGCTGGGAGGCAGGCTCTCAGCTCCAGCGGAGACGTACCCTAAGGCCCCAGTTCAGCAAAGCCCTTAAGCGCTTGTGTAACCTGAAGCACCCAAGTCTTCCCATTGACTTAAGAATGTGCTTACGCCCCTTGCTGAGCTGGCCACAGCAGAGGACAATTTACTGGGCACTCAAGAAGAGTCAGGCTGAGGAGCCCTTTTCTCAAGCGTCTTTCAGGGAAATGGGGTAAAATGCCCGCCGAGGCTTTCCCTCAAAGTGATTTTCAATGGCGGGTTGCAAAATGAAGTAGTCCACGGGAAAGGAGAAGGAAGAAACGGACAATCCACTGCAGTGCCTGTAACTTATGATACTGTGCGAGGCCTGCAGCGGCTTTTGCTCAGCTCTGGCTGTTTCGATGACTTAAGACGGCGGGGACAGAAAAGTGATGTATGGCCTTGCTTGCGCAGTGAAGTACTAAGAATAATAGTGATGCATCGCTCCCAAAAGCCAAGCAATTATTAACGTGGAACAGTAAAGTATTTTACAATTAAAGCTGATGTTTGCTGAAGAAAGAATACGCCTCGTTATCAGGACATATGACTGATGACTGCTGCCATAAAGCAAAGGGGCAAAGTAAAACTTAAGAGAAATAAAAAGAGGAACACAATGCATTCTAATCTCCCCCGGCGTGCATGCTGCAATATGCCTGGCAGGACCTTTGGAAGATATACAAGTTTATCCAGTCCCTGTATCTAACTCTCTTGGACAGATAATCTGTGGGTAAAGCTGCAGTCTGGAGCCAGGAGAATTCCCTTATACCCAGCATCGCCACAGCCCTGCCAAGTCACCATGGGCAGGCCCTTTCACCTCTCTGTGCTGCCGAATCCTCATTTGCGGGAGACAATGGCTTCGATTTTCAAAGCAGCCGAAGGGAGCAAAGGTAGGCGCCCAACTCCTATTCTCTCCATGCGGCGTAGTTTTCAAGGCAGGGCTCTGCTGTACATCGACACGTTACCCACCAGACGAGGCAAGGACCCTCCTTTCAAAGCACACGCACCCCCCGAAGGTGATACAGGATCCCAGGCCGGGGGCCGCGTGGGAGACAGGCTCCCCTAGCAGTAACTCCAGGAAGCACCATGTCTGGAGCAACTATGGGATTGTCGGCTGCTGCACCCCCCTGGAAGATGGGGAGGTGTCTTCTCCTTTCTCCACTCTTCCATCCCTGCCCGCTTTGGAGGCTAACGCTGGTAGAAACGTGGTCATTGCGCTCAGTGGAGCGTGAGAACACTGTGTCTAGCTCCTGGTGCTTCCCTCCCCACTGCGCCCAGGCATGGAGGGTCACACACAATTTTTCCCAATGCCAAGTACCTCTGTAGCTAGCAGCCTAGTTCAAACGCCCTGAGATTCTAGTCTACTTTCTCCTCAAAGATTTAATGAAAAACGCTAAATCCAAGAAGCGCAGGAGATTAACATTTGTTTAATCTCACAAGTCTCAGGCAGAAGAATACCATCCTTGCGGTAATTACCCTGCAGAGCTCCCATCCACATCAAAAATCTGTGCATCGCTCCCACGCGCGCTTATCAATAATACATGTGGGCAGCCCTGGAAGCAGCCGACCAAAGAAGCTCCTTAGAAACAGAAGTCAGCCCTTTGGAGTTGTCAGGAAGAAAGCGGCAGAGAGACAGCAAGGTTTCCCATCTCCCTGTCACGTTTCGTTCGCATCACCAAAGCGTTCGCGTTTCAGAAAGCTTTTAGCACGAGGCCGGGGCCCGTGTAGGCATCCGGGGGGTTGGAGAAATTCACAGCAATGCAGTCAGGATCACTTGAACGTCCCGAGATTCAGAAGTAAACTCGTGGACAAACCTCCTGAAAGCCTCTCTTTGTCCCTGGGGCACATCTCCTCCGCACTTGGAGTGGCATCAGCACTCCAGGAGGTGGCAGGAAACCCTGATCTCTGCTTTCCTAATGGCCAGGATGGCCCAGCACCAAATCAGCCCCCGGAGTGGGGATTTAAAAATCTGAGCTTTGTTTGGTTTCACTGTTTCAGGGCCGGATTCCGCCAGCCTTCCTCACACTGAGTGATACCTTCCGCCATGAAAGGAAGGGGGCAACATGCTGAGGAAGGTACTAGGAACAGCAGGATCTGGCCCTAAGCGAATGCAGCATCCCACGGAGAGAGCCTCTGCTTTCCCAAGCGCCAGTGACAGCGTAGGCGGCAGTACTGAACATTCTCTCTACCCACCACCTCCATGGGAGTGAGGGCAAGTCCTTAGCTGTCTAGATCAAACTTCTCTCTGAGTACCCGTTGGGAAAGGCATTAAAAAACAAGGAAGCAAAAGCAGCGGCAGCAGGAAGACACTGGAATATGCAATTAGAGAAAGCATGAGGCTGGGAGTAAACAGAATTAGAGCCCCAAGAGTGAACAAGTGAGAGCAAATTACAGCAGAAAGCAGCCTGATACACTACAAAAGGACCGATGAGCTCCAGTGGTGAACAGAAGCAGCTGTCAATTTCCTAGACCCATGAGAAATTGGCAGAGCGATATCAGAGCATCAGTGAAAGCTGCTTTTGATCCTGGAAAGTACTGACCAGACCAGAAGTTCCAAGCATTGACCAAAATGGTCTCTTCTGGCCCTGCTATCTATTGAATCATCTTCCACCTGTGACCCCCCTGCCCCCCCCAACCACCACTTTTTCCTTCTGTGACTTCAAAATCTCCACTTTTCCCCCTCCCATGCCCCCAGAGCCCAGAATTCTGGGTGTCTAATCCCAGAACCCTTAACACTATTTCAGAAAAATCAAGTTAAAACACACCACCACTTTTGACAGTATATTTCATAAGAACTGTTTTTGAAGTGCCTTGTGTACGGCCATAAAATCAGCATTTACTGTCAGTGCATATTGATTTATTTCACTTCTTTAAAATATATTGAGTAGAGCCGGTCAAAAAGGTTTTCAGCAGAACACTTTTCCACAAGAAAACAGAGTTTCGTCAAAATCAAAATGGTTCCTGGTTCAATTGGACATTTTCTACAGGATAAATGTAAAATGAATCATTGCAACATTCTCGTTTCACTTTTACTTTTTCATTGTATTAAAAATTTCAATGTCATATATTTATGTTGTATTATATAACATGGATATATTTAATATTTTATATTATATTTTGATATTATTGAAGACAAATGTTTTCAATATTTCTGAATCAATTTTTTTCAGAATGAAAACAAATTTCAAAATGTCGGAATTTCCCAGGGAATGCAAATTCTGGTCTCCAACCAGCTCCATTATTCAGATATATATTCGATAGCCATTCTTATTTAAATACCATGACTGGCGCATTCCCATATTATATATGCCCAGCAAACTCAATCACTTCAGCAATCCAATTTTCACAGAATCATAGGCATGTAGGACTGGAAGGGACCTCGAGAGGTCATCTAGTCCAGTCCTCATCACTCAAAGCAGCACAAAGTATTCTAGACCATCCCTGATAGGTGTTTGTCTAACCTCTCCTGAAAAACCTTCAATGACAGAGATTCCACAACCTCCCTGGGCAATTTATTCCAGTGCTTAACCACCTTGACGGTTAGGAAGTTTTTCCTAATGTTCAACCTAAACCGCCCTTGCTGTAATTTAAGCCCGTCGCTTCTTGCCCGATACTTAGAGGTTAGAACACTTTTTCTCTATCCTCCTTGTAACAACCTTTTATGTACTTGAAAACTGTTATCATGTCCCCTCTCAGTCTTCTCTTCTCCAGACTAAACAAACCCAATTTTTTCTATCTTCCCTCACAGGTCATGTTTTCTAGACCTTTAATCATTTTTGTTGCTCTTCTCTGGACTTTCTCCAGAGAAAAAGAAAGCTATTAGGTTGGTTTGACAAGATTTGCTCTTGACCATTCCATGCTGACTGTTACTTATCACCTTATTATCTTCGAGATGTTTGCAAATTGATTGCTTGATTATTTGCTCCATTATCTTTCTGGGTACTGAAATTAAGCTGACTGGTCTGTAATTCCCCGGGGTGTCCTTATTTCCCTTTTTAATAGATGGGCACTATATTTGCCCTTTTCCAGTCCTCTGGGATCTCTCCCGTTTTCCATGACTTTTCAAATATCATTGCTAATGGCTCAAATATCTCCGCAGTTAGCTCCTTGAGTATTCCAGGATGCATTTCATCAGGCCCTGGTGACTTGAAGACATCTAACTTGTATATTTCCCTATTTTTAACTTGTACTTTTCTTATTTTAGCCTCAGAACCTACCTAATTTTCACTAGCATTCACTATGTTAAATGTCCAACAGCTTTTAACATTTTGGTGAAAACAAACAAAAACGTCATTTAGCACTTCTGCCATTTCCACATTTTCTGTTATTATTTCGTCCCCACACACACACCATTGAGTAACAGGCCTACCCTATCCTTGGTCCTTCTCTGGCTTCTAATGTATTTGTAGAATGTTTCCTTGTTACCCTTTATGTCTCTAGCTAGTTTAATCTCATTTTGTGCTTTGGCCTTCTAATTTTGTCCCTACATACTTGTGTTATTTGTTTATATTCATCCTTTGTAATTTGACCTAGTTTCCACTTTTTGTAGGACTCTGAGTTTCAGATCATTGAAGATCTCCTTGCTAAGCCAGGGTGGTCTCTCGCCATATTTCCTATCTTTCCTACACCGAGGGATAGTTTGCTCTTGTGCCCTTAATAATGTCTCTTTGAAAAACTGCAACTCTTGTACTGTTTTTCCCCTTAGACTTGCTTCCCACAGGATCTTACCTACCAACTCCCTGAGTTTGCTAAAGTCTGCCTTCTTGAAATCCATTGTCTTTATTTTGCTGTTTTCCCTCCCGTCCTTCCTTAGAATCATGAACTCTACCATTTCATGATCACTTTCACCCAAGCTGTCTTCCACTTTCAATTCTCAACCAGTTCCTCCTTATTTGTCAAAATCAAATCTAGAACAGCCTCTCCCCTGGTAGCTTTCTCCACCTTCTGAAATAAAAAATGGTCTCTAATACATTCCAAGAACTTGTTGGATAATCTGTGTCCTGCCGTGTTATTTTCTCAACAGATGTCTGAGTAATTGAAGTCCCTCATCACCACCAAGTCCTGTGCTTTGGATGATTTTGTTAGTTGTTTAAAAAAAGCCTCATCCACCTCTCCTTCCTGGTTAGTTGCTCTGTAGTAGACCCCTGCCATGACATCACCCTTGTTTTTTACCCCTTTTATCCTTACCCAGAGACTTTCAACAAGTCTGTCTCCTGTTTCCATCTCAATCTCAGTCCAAGTGTGTACATTTTTAATATATAAGGCAACACCTCCTCCCTTTTTTCCCTGCCTGTCCTTCCTGAGCAAGCTGTATCCTTCTATACCAATATTCCCGTCATGCGTATTATCCCACCAAGTCTCTGTGATGCCAACCATGAAGGCTCTTTGCTTCCATGAGGGCTAGAAACATGTAATCTTTTAAAAAAGAAAAACTTATATTGTGTAGAAATATTGGTGACTCCCACCCTAAAAATAAATAACCATCTACCCAGCTTAGGCGTTGCATAGACTCAATTACACAGCAATAGTCATGGACAAAAATATCTCTCAGCAAACTCAGAAGCATTAAATAAAGTCCAGTTTCTTAGATGAGAGTGAACTGATCCAGGTACACTCTCCCACTGTCCCCCAAGATTTCAACAACTCCCACCGAAGATGTAGATTCACGGGGAGAAATCCTGGCTCCACTGGACTTAATGGGAGATTTGCCATTGACATCAATGGAGCCAGGATGTCACATGTAGGTTTTAAGACCAGAAGGGACCTGGTGATCATCTGGTCCGAACGCCTGCCTAACTCTGGATTTCACCCAGCAATTCCCACATCAAGCCCAATAGCTTCTGGGTGAAGTGGTGTGCAGAGCCCACTGCCAGTCATACTGATCAGTATAATCATATTGTTCCTTGCACTCCCCTCGCTGTCCGTATCCAGCTGTTGTCTCTTGTGCTACACTTAGATTGTAAGTCCCGTGGGGCAAGAACTGTTTTTTAAAATTCTACGTTTGTACAGTGCCTAGCACAATGCGGTCCCTGGTCCATGACTATACCTCCCAGGCACTAGGGCAAAACAAATCAATCATATAATCAGCATTAGGGTGTATCTGCGAGTCGCTGGGAGCTGCTCTTACCCGGTAGGGGAAGAAATGGTCCCATGTACACTGGCATCTCACAGTCTATGCTGCTATTACTGTTCAAACCCAGTAACCTACACACCTGAATCAGTGCATCTTCCAGGGAGCACCTGACAGTGGGGTGGATTTTAACGCTGCTGCTCACCACTGCCTGTCCTTCCCTGGGTGGTGCCCCCGCTCCTTAGGGCTCAGGGGTATAAGCCGCACCCGCAGGGTTACATTAAGTCCTGTGTACTTTCCTCCTTTCAAACTGAAGTTGTGTAACTAGTGGAATGGGTTAATGCCTGCGCTTAAATAATTCTGCCAAGCCACTTATTCCCAAGTGACTTGTTAATTCTGCTGCTGCGTCCTGCCATTCGCACAATGGTGCCCAGGAACAGCAGGCCCCTGGCACGGGGACGTCCTGAACGGTGGTTAAGGAAGGGAGCTCTGTCTCTGACATAGTCTCCTGAAGTCCTGGTGTCTGATCCAGTCACACGGGCCCAGATTTGGGTTCATCGGTTGTAAGCACGTATGGAGAAGAGGACCATAGGAGGCCTCTCCATTGTGCCAGACAGAAGGCAAGCGAAAGTAGCAGGAGGGGCATGGAGGGACCAACATACCTCCCCTCCCCAGCTGCATTCTGCCTGCCTGTGTTCTCTGGATCTACAATGCCTTTGGGCACTGCTGTTGGCGAGATGCCCCTCTCTACGATAACCTTTGGGTTGCGCAGACTGGAAGCCCCTGGGAACAAGCATATTGCCTCTCCCACGCTCTCTGCGGCACTGGAAAAAACTGTCAACATGCAGCAAATCACAGGAATGACTAATTGGCAGCAGTCAAAGCAGAACCGTTGGCCCTATCTCTGGGCGCAGAGTGCGCTGCCTCGAGGGAACGCTGGTTGACTCGGAGCTTTCCTTGCAGTAACAATTAGTCCTCTGAAAAGTTTGGCTGAGATGCTGATTTAACTTAAGTGTCAAGTGACCTTTAGCCCGAAATGCAAACGCCCGCACTACAGAGGGTGCTCAGGGATGCAGATTCAGCAAAACACCTAGGCTCATGCTTAAGTGCTTTGCTGAACTGGGACATTGAATCTCCTAGGGCCAGATTCTGCCACCATTATTCATGCCGAGTTGTACTTGACTCCATTGATTTCAATGGAACTACTTGCACACAAGGTACCACGCAATGTCAGTAAAGGTATCAGGATCTGGCCCTTATGTACCAAGGGTTCAGGATGGCAAATAGCTATGAGGCAGGAGGACTAGGAATTAAACATTACTTATCTGACTATCCTTGTCTCTGGTAAGTGGGTGGACGAAATAAGATCCGAGACCTACGTCTTTTCACAGAAGCAGAGAAACTGGAGGTGGTCCAGGCTCCCATCCACGTCTGTTCCCTACAGCCGTGTTCTCCACGGGCTTAATCAGTACAGTTTCAAACATCTCAAGCACTTTAGACTTCTACCGCTTCCCTTGAGCCAACAGCTAAACAATTCTCATCACTGAAAAGTTTCCCGTTGCCCATTTCCAACCTGTCACTCTTAGTTAGATGGGCTTTCACTCTAAGCTATTCTCCTCTGCCCTTGGTCTTTTCCATCTATCTTTTCCGTTGCCTTTTCGTCACCTTTTCCATCTACCTTTTCCATCACCCCCAAAGCCATCCCTATTCACTTGTTTTATTCTTTCCATCTTTGAATTCAGTGGTAGCAGAACACAGATCCAAACCACTTGTTATGACAGAACTGACCTCAATCAAATATGTCTTCTTTTTAAAAACCTTCTCTGCACATAAAACAGAGTATTGTACCCAGGAAGGGTGATATTTATCCTCCTCTCACCACTAGGGAAGATCTTAACTTCAGTTGTGTCTCTGATGCCCATGAATTATGGGTAGCTCTCCCTTGTGGAAACAGATATTCTCCTTCGTAGGTGAAATAATCCACGTACAAATTATACTGGAATTCAACACAGCAAACCAGTATGCCCTTGAGATGTTGCAGGAATGTGGAGAAGTGGGGAGATGGGAGAAGATAGAGGGACCTAGGCTAGCATAACATTCCCTTCCGTCCCCGCCAACAGAACTAAAAGGGATGGCATTCAGGTTGATGTCCCCGGTCTGAATCAGGCATCATAGGATCTTGAACCTGGGTCTCCCACATTACAGGTGAGTGCCCTCTCCACTGGGTTCTTAGCTAGCCTGTGGTGGAGCGCTCTCATTCACACATCAGAAATTCCATCCCGGGCCTCAAAAAACCATTCTCGGGAAAGTTCAATTGAAACATGATTCTGTGAAAAGTTTTGGTTCCAACAAACAGGCATTTTCTGATGCACAAACCTTTTGTTGAAAAGTTCCAGACCAAGTCAGCACATGTCTGCCTCATTCTCATGACTTCTACAGTGCTTAGTTAGAGAGCTTTGATTGTGTATCAATAGCTGAGGAGAAATGCCTGAGCAAACATGGAATCCTTTACACAAAGGCACAATTCTTTAGTGTCCTGCTTGAGTACTTTGCTGAATCAAGTGCCTAACTTTGAACGCGTGCTTAAATCCCACTGATTTCAAATTGGAATGAAAACTAAACATCTCAAAAGAAAAACTTTAAAAAAATTGATTTGCATATTATTCTGCATTATATTATAATGCCTAATTTAAAAAATCAATACAAAGTAACTTCAAGATGAAAAATCAAAACATTTGATTTCAAAAATGTCAAAATGGGACATTTAAATCTTGTCAGACCACCCCCCCCTCCCCCCAGACAGACAGACAGACAGACAGACAGACAGACACACACACACACACACACACACACACCCGCGGTCTTGTTCTAAAATGAAATTCTGGTAAAAATCACCCTCATTTTGCAATTTCCATTTCAATAGAACTACAGATTCTGACAAAGGATTTCCATGCAAGTGGTGTATACACATGCATGTAAGTGCTTTGCACTGGGACTCACTGTGAACGGGCCCAGTTCTCTGCTGCTCCTTGCCCTGGGATTGGAATAATGCCCCTGAGCTCAGTGGGAATTATTCTCGACCTGCAGGGAGGGGAGGATGGTACCCCCATGTACATTAATCCCTCAATCTGTGCTATTATTAAACGAGACAGGGAATAGCCTGCCAGGAAATCAGGGTTATGTCCTGCTGCTACTGTCCTTGAACTCTGAAACAGCATCGCGGAAGCCTCAGTCCTCCCTTGAATAACCAACCCCCCCAGCTGGAAAGTAGGTTTAAAACTAGTTCATCTGAAAAGCCAGATGCGCTGGGCAGTACAGCGCTGATCCCCCTTCTTGAGCCTCCTGCCCAGCACTACGCTAGAAATGTTGTTAGAACACAGGCCCCTTACTGAGAAGCGAAATGAGGAACTCTTGCCCCAGAAGTTCCGGCATTACAATGTCCTGTCAACCCCTCCTTGTCAGGAGAGCAGAGAGGCTGTGCTTGCCAAGACCCCCTTTTTAAAGGCTTCGCACGCAGTTCTGCCATCCCTGGCATCACCCGCCTTTCTCTATGCACCAGCGGAGATTAACAGAGCCGGACATTGGAGCATTACAAAACCTCTGTGGAATGGAGACAAAGCAACACCTGTGGAAGCAGCTCAAAGGAAAAATAACCACTGGACTACTGACAGCTGTGCTTACAAAGTCCCATGCCCTGAGAGAGCTGAGCCCCGCGGGGGCTGATCAGAAGCTACGCTTCAGGGACATCCAATAAAAGGCAGGAATCAAATCACTTTTCCCAACAGAACCTCTCACACCACAAGCACCCTTGTATGCAAGGCTGAATTGGTTTATGAGATATGGGGAAGTATGTCGTTACTGTGCCTAGTTGGCAGATTTAACAGTACAGAACGTTTGGGGGGATTGAGTGTAACCACTAGAGGTCAAACGTGGCACATACTTTGGTGTTAAAAGATACACCAGCCAATGACAGGAGAGATGTAGTCCCCATTGATTTTAGCTGATAACCTTGCGTAGATAATAGTATAATAACCCTAGAGGAGCAGTGTTAAATAGTTATGACAATCAGGGGCGGCTCTATGATTCGTGCAGCCCCACGCACGGCAGTCAGGCAGCCGTCGGCAGCGTTTCTGCAGGAGGTCACCGGTCCCGCGGATTCGGCAGTGTTCCTGCGGGCACTCCGCTGGTCCTACGGTGTTGGCGGACTCGCCACCAAATTGCCGCCGAATCCGCAGGACCAGCGGACCTCCTGCAGAAACGTCGCCGACGGCTGCCTGACTGCCGCCTTCACGGCGACCGTCACGCCACCCCCCCGCAGCTTGCCGCCCCAGGCACGTGCTTTCTGCGCTGGTGCCTGGAGCCGGCCATGATGACAATACAGGCAGATAAAAGCCCTGTAATATACACACTTCTCTGGATGACAGTTTATTATTATGCAAGGCATGTTCGTTATGCAAAATGATAGAACAGAATAAAAAGGCGCAGAAAGAGCAGAAATGAAAGATACATAGAGCTCGTAAGGTTACATGCAGGTTTGTTGTTCAGGTTTTTTTTTATTGTGCATAATCATCATTCCTTCATTAGCAATGATCTTTGAAGGGACTGGAGCTGTAATTCCCTGCATTTCAAACTGTACATTTGATGTGGTAAACGCACACGGCACCCTTGTAAGCAGCCCAGGTTTTTCTCGTGGCAAGTCTGTTAGAGTTTTCATAATCATTCCAATAAATAATGGATTACAATTTCTCATTTCAAAAATGATTAGAATTCCGAGTTAAACAACGGGGCATGTGTTATGGCAGTACATTCTATCCAGTGAAAAACAGAAGTGTTATGTACTTGGGACCACATTGGTCCCAGCTCTAACTCCACTGAATTATACAGAACAGAGAGAGAATTTCCATATACGCTGAGCAACCCAATGAGCCCGAAGAGGTACTTTTGCTCCACGTGGGCTTTCACTGTAAAAGAACAATGCTCAGCACTTTTCACGTGCAAAGCACTTTGCAGACATTCTTTGTATTACCACAGTGCCAAGACGCTCCAGTCATGGACCAGAACCCCGCTGTGCTAGGCGCTGTACAAACACAGAGCAAAAAGATGGTCCCTGCCCCAAGGAGCTTATTAACTACTTCATTTGCACCACACCCCTGTGAGAAACATAGGTACCCCATTCTACTGCTGGGGAGCCTAAGGGTTGAAGGTTACGTGACTTTTCCAAGGTCACTGAGGAGTCAGTGTCAGAGCTGGAGTAGATGTAGCCTAGTAGTGGCTCAAGAACTGTACTTTATCCTATCTGTATCTATGGAATACACGTGGGTGTGGTATAAACGGTTACCAGCATGAGTCTGGGCTGAATGTCTGAGTCATGAGAGCAGCATCCCGGGGAGGGCGTTCTCTTAAACAGATGCTGAGAAAACCTTTATGCACTTCCACATTGTTTGCAGCTACCACACATCACAGGAAAACTTCCTGGGGAACAGGCTGGAGGGTTCGTGAACATGTTCTGGGGACTAGGTTTTACACTCCTCCGGCTGAAAAGCAGATGCCTTAATTAACAAGGGCCTGATTTTCATGGGTGCTCAGTATCCAGAGCTCTAATGGTTTTCAGAGGCAGCGGTCAGCCCTTCTCAAAAAGCAGGTCCCGAGAGTCCATGCACACAGGGTACAGAGGGAGTCCAACTTTTCTATACCGAAATGTGTCATGACTACAGAATTTGAAATGTTGGACCTTTCCAGGCATAGAAGCTATTGGTCCCTCAGTGAGAATTTGGGAGTCTTTACTTTCTAGGGGGGAAAGCGTCCAATTTCTAAGCCACAAGACATTGGGCTTCACTCTTGTGATGTTTAAATGCAGAAAACCTGTTAGTGGCCGAGGGCTGAATTCTGTCTGTTCTAGACCTCGGGCAATGGGGGATTCTACATAATTTCCTGCACTTCTCCCCCATCAACAAACACACACAATGCACTATTAACCTGTGGAACTCTCTGCCACAGGATATCACTGAAGCCAAGAGCTCAGTAGGATTCAAAAAAGGATTGCACATTTATATGGAGTATGACCACATCTCTAACGGCATGAGGCATAAATAGATACGGTTAAGCGTTACAAGACCTTCTGCTGCCTGGCCCTAATTGACAGGGGTTGGGGAAGACACTTCCCGTGAGGGCTGGTTATGCTAGAGTTGTACTCGAGAGGGCTTCTTGCCTCTTCCTCTAACGCAGCTGGCACTGGCAGAGACCAACTAACCCAGCCTCTAGCTGAAGCCCTGGCCTGCTTTGGTAGAGCAATTCCCAGGCTGAATTCTTTTCTGGTGTAAGCAGATGGGACGCTATGGAAGTCAGTGGGGCTGTGACCATTTACAGAAGCAGAGAATTTAGCCTATTGGGAGAGAAGACGGGGGAGGGATAGCTCAGTGGTTTGAGCATCGGCCTGCTAAACCCAGGGTTGTGAGTTCAATCCTTGAGGGGACCATTTAGGGATCTGGGGCAAAAATTGGGGATTGGTCCTGCTTTGAGCAGGGGGTTGGACTAGATGACCTCCTAAGGTCCCTTCCAACCCTGAGATTCTATGACTCTAAGGAGGAACCATTTCCCTGGCCAGCTGGTTTATCTGGAACCAGCGACAGGGCGTAGAATGCTCCGATAAATGCGGGGGGGACGGATCAGCAGGCAGGGTGGAGCTGGGTGAGTGAACAAAGTCAACAAGAAGTATTTGCCCCTTATTCCAAATCCCTGGTTGCTGCCCTAGAGAAACCAGGCATGTCCCTGGCTGCACGTTAAACACGCCAGGGGCGGAGAAAAGCTGTGCCTTATGGCCTTATAAGCAAAAGATTAAAGACCCAGCGGTTAGGATGGGAGACAGGACGGGAAGGAGCCTTCGAGAGCCATACACCGGTGCCACATGCTGACCCCTGCCCCTCGTGAGAAGCAGCAGCTGCAGTCGACAGTGAGCGGAGTAATTAGCAGTCCAGCTACAGACCTTGGTTCAATCCTTGGTCTTTGATGTTTAGAGGCATTTCAACCCGCAGTCCTTGCTGTTAAGACGACCGAGCCACCCCAGCGCTAAATACCAGGCCTCATTTCCTTCTCACTTCAGGCCTGGTCCAAAGCCCATGGAAGACGCCCATTGAGTTCAGTGGGCTTTGGGTGAAGCCTACGCTGCTGTCGGTCTATCATAGCTCCCCCGAGACAACGGAGTCAGCCCAGCAGAGAGCTGGTGTGTGGGGGAAGCCAGGCCCAGTGAGCCGCGTCTCCTTGGGACGCGAGGGCCACGGACCATCCATGCACAACGCACGGGAGTTTGCGTCCCCGTGACGCTTTGTTCATGAAAGAAACAGTTTAATTCTTATTGTTGCAGACGCAGCTGAAAGCCATCAAAACCACAGCATGTAACCGTGCCCCTGCCTGTCGTCCTGCTAACCCCTGACCGTTCTGGGGGATTCTCAGTGTAATATCGGGGATAATGTAATCAGAGTAAAGCTCCCAGCTGGAGGTACTGGGCCAAATCCTCGGCTGGTGTAAATCAGCACCGTTCCATTAGGCTGTACTCATCTGCAGCACTGGACGATCTGGCCAGCTAATTGTAAGGGAATTTGTTTGACTGACGGGAAAGCCCCTCCTCGTTTTTAAGGCACTCCATCCTGTCTCCCAGCCACCACCTGCTTTTCTGGCCTTCCCTGTCTCCCTCCGGCTCCTCCTCAATCCTTCACACAACCTCACGAGCGTCAGTAAGAGAGCCTTCTTCTCTGCAGCTCCTGTTGTCTGGGGCTGCTGCCCCTTAGCTCTTCCTGCATCGTTAGTCCTGGATTGCTTCCCATATTTGTGGATGGAGCTGGTCAAAAAACCGGACACAATTCTGAAAGATTCCAGGGACATTTTCCCCCCCACCATTTCTGTCCGAGTTTTCAGACCAGCTCTATTTACAAAGCTCTTAACTGCTTTCCCTCCTGGTAATTCTTTTACTCTGCCAAGAACTCTGAGCTCTAGCCTCTCTGAAGGGCCCCGTACGGAAGTAGGTATTCTACTGCGCAGAACGCCTCTTCTGTTTAAGTCACACAATCCGTGTACCCTGTACAGTTTATCTCGAGAATTAATTATTTGTATTACTGCAATGCCCAGGAGACACAGTCTTGGATCAGGGTCTGTTGCACTCAGCGGTGGGCAGACACAATCCAAAACAGGATGGGCCTGATCCCAAAGAGTTTGCAAGTAAGTAAACTATTTATATGGTTAACTACACGAACCGTAATAATAAACGATAATACCAACACCAAGCTCCTATAGAGCTCTGTTCATCCATGGGTCTCAAAGTGCTTTACAAAGATCAGTAGCATGGTAAATTGAACAGATTTATTTAAAGGGACACAACTGATTAGACTTAATTTACACTTACATTTACTGAGCTGTGAAAGAAAGGGAGGTTTCTGGCATAACCAGAGAGCTGACTGATCTCTCTCTCTCTTCGTCCTGACAGCCACCCGGTTTTGAAAACCAACACGTGATCCCCAAAGACCCAGCCACGCTAGCGTAATGACTTGTAATTTCCTACCAGTGAGCAACACCAGGCTATGGCAGAATGCCAGGGGTAAGACAGGGGAGCTCTGCACTACTCAGTACGGGTGAGACCTCAGCTGGAGTGCTGCCTCTTTAAGAAAGCGGTGAGAAACTGGAGAGAACCCAGAGCAGAGCAACAAAAGTGACGAAAGCTTTAGAAAACCTGACCTGGGAGGAGAGGTTGAACGAACGGGACATGTTTAAGCCACATCTACACTAGTGATCTTAGAGCGGCGCAGCTGTACCAATGCAGCTGTAAGCTCGCTCGTGTAGCCGCTCTATGCTGGCGGGAGAAAGCTCTCCTGGCAACATAACTAAACCACCGCCACGAGCGGCGGTAGCTACGTCGGCAGGAGATGCTCTCCCGCCGACACAGCGCTGTGCACACGAGCGCTTACCCTGCCACAACTTATATCACTCGGAGAGGGGGGGGCGTATGTGTGTGTGGTTTTTTCACACCTCTGAGTGACAAAACTTTTGCCAACATCAGTGGTAGTGTAGACATTGCCTTAGTCTTGAGAAGGGAAGGCTCAGGAGGAACCTGACAATGGTCTGCAAATATAAAAGGGACGTCATAAAGAGGACGGGGGTTGATGGGTCTCCGTGTCTAAAGAGGGTCGGACAAGGAGGAATTGGCTTAGTCTGCAGAATAGACAGAAGAAGAGATAAGGCAGAAGACTTCTCTGGGACAGGTCTAGGTATAAGGACTCATGTCTCCTCAGTGGCGGGGCGCAGGGAACGGACTAGGTGATCTCTCGAGTTCCCTTCCCGCCCTGCACGTCTGTGATATTATCGCCCCCCAAGGTAAGAAGAGGAAATAAGTGTTATTTGAGTGGTTTACAACCGGAGCGCTTTGGCCTGTCGAGATCCCACTCTAAGGAACAACCCTGACCTGGTCAGGGAACAGAGCGAGGGGGTGACGAGGCCGTTTACACTCTGGACTGCTCAGACTGTGATTGCGGCATGTGAAGAGGCTAATCCAGGGTCTGAGCTCTGATCCCACAGCGCTTACTCAGGCATCCAGACAGTGATTTTATCTTGCAAACAGAACCCCACAGGGGAAACTACAGGAGAAGTCGATCGACAGCTGCCAGAAGGAGGAAAATATGCATAAGAGCCACAGACCCCCAGGCACCTTGTACTCATTGGGAACGCCAACGTATCCAGTGGTACCACGTTTTCTCCTTCAGGTCACGAGACACACGTTCGCACTCAGTCCTATAGTACCTGCTCTGACAAGAATTCCTAATATCCCAGGGTGGTGGGACAAGACGACCACAGACCTGTTTCATCCCATGAGCTAGTAACCGGGCTGCCCTTCGGTCGTGAGGTAACTAGAGGTTATGGTGATAGCCACATTACAGATCAATTAGCCAGATACCGAAAACTGAACTGTGCCTATTTCCTATTCTGTGGCTCTATCCCCAATCCAACCTGCTCCCACCCCAGCCACACACACAGCCTTTAAAGTCAGAGTAACAGCAGAATTACAGTACTCTGGAGTAAGTGAGGTCAGAGTCTGGCCCATAGACTCTACAAATATCGGAATGGAAAATGTATGAACAACAATTTCCTTATCGCACAGCACTAGTGTGAAGTTATTTCAAGCATAAAATATTCCTAGCAAAGAACCACCTCATTTCGTCAATCATTGTGAATCAATGATTTACTTCAATTGAGAATCTGATGAATACCCTCGTGCTCTTTAATGCCGTCTAAGAAAGTTACTGGGGAATTACTCAGTAAAATGTGGCTCATAGATCTTTTATACTGTGTTAAGAAGACCACTCATATACAGAGACATTCTGCTCAGTTACGCTGGGGTAAATCCAGAATAACTCCATTGAAATCAACGGAATTACTGTGGTGTGGAGAACAGGACCTATTATGATCAGGTTCACCGGTGTGTGTCAGGGGTATCTCTGTGAAGGCAATGGGTGGTCGCACTGATGTAAAACCAGATCAGATCCAGCAGATTCGGTAACCTAACACAGCCAAGACCTGAGTTAAGCGACCATGCAAAGGAGCAAATAGACGTGTGCCTTCAACTAAAGGTCGAAGAATACTGCCCTGAAACGACATGGAGATACTTTGAGGTAGGTGCTAAAGACAGGGAAGAGTCTATCTGACAGTGGGCCTTATGACCGCTCCTTCTGTGCCAGGCTGTCTGACGTGTTCCCAACACAGCAATGCGCTCAGAAATCAGCTCTGAAAACACCAAACCGGGCAATGTACTTACTGAGCTGTAGAGATATCCCTCGCCATTCATGGCGACGTAGAGACCTGCCTTCACCCCCTGGATCGCCACCACACGAAGGCCCACAGGAATTAGATTGAAGAGGGCTGCAGTTGGAAGAAGAACAGGGGAAAGCAACTGTTACTGAAGGTCGTCTTTCCATGTGGCCCATGGTCCGTTTTCATTGTCAGCTAGCACGCCCCCCCTCCCTCCCGGGCCCTTTACACAAGAAGTAGAGTTACAACCATCTCCAGGGATTTGCAGGGAAGGGTCTGTAACTCGCTTTCCGTAGGGAGGGTTGTAAAAGTTCCAGTTCTCACTGTATCCCAGAAACCTGCGGCCCATCATCCTTGTGATCACAGCTATGCAAGGAATAAAGACGCTCAGAAGGAGGCATCCTGGACTCCAGTGTCTCCATGACTTGAGGCCTCTGGGCCGTCTGGAAGTGGTGCCAGGCAGCGCGAAAGGACAAGACCCTTCAATGCCCCATTTTACTGCCGTCCTAGTGATTTAAGCGTCGCAGCCACTCCCTCCCCAATACGTTACAAAAGGTAACTATTGCTGGATGCCTCACAGCCCCTAGGACTCAGAGAGGCGACCTCTCTCTCATGCACAATGGCATTTTTTGCTACTACACCTCGACCTAGATATAACACTGTCCTCGGGAGCCAAAAAAAATCTTGCCGCGTCATAGGTGAAACCGCATTATATCGAACTTGCTTTGGCCTCGAGCACTTCCGCAGTCCCACCCCGCGGAGCGCTGCTTTACCGCGTTGTATCCGAATTCGTGTTATATCGGATCGCGTTATAGCGGGGTAGAGGTGTATTTGTAACGTAACAGGATCGGAAAGGCTGCCGGCATTATTATATTAAATGTAGATGCATTAATTGTTTCTACTATTGCTACCTGTAATACAGGCATCACTGAGATACCCCTGCTGAGATCAGGGCCCCACTGCGCTGTAGCTGGGGTTTGCAGGTGCCACTCTATGCACAGTAGGAGACAGTCTCCGCCCCAGAAAGGTTACAGCTAGATAGACAAGACAGAGGCTGGGAGAGGACATGGAACCACAGAGAACCCAGGTCTTCTGAATTACTGCCGGGTGCCCTATCCGTTGGACCACACTGCCTCTCCGCATTAACCAGCAACATTTCAGAAACCCCTAGCAGTGGCCCAGTCTAGCTTTTCCAGAACCACAGAGATACTGCACAGTGTCATGACCTTCTCCTGCCAGGAAGGAGTCCATGTTAGGGATCGTCCCTCTCCAAGTGTATAGATTTCCTCCCATCTGTTGGCTTGGAGGAGTCAGAAAATACCAGATCTCACACACATCACTTTTGTGGGAGTTAGCACTGACTCTCCTAAACCTTGGACGAGGGCAATTACTGGGGCGGTGGGGAGACGAATTAGCAAACACTTCACTGGTAGGTTGTTTTATATTTATTCATTCATTCAAAAGGCGTCTGTTAGAAGTTTCTCAAAGGGTTTGGAATGCTCAGATTAGTCCCCGGGGGGACGTATCAGTGGGCAGAACGCAGGGGAGATGCTCGATGATCAATAGCATGCTATTTATCACCTAGCTTTGCAGTTTATTGCCTAGCTATTGCCATAAGTATACCTAATCATTCCATTTATTTGACAGCTAATGGATATACTTGTGTGGCTAGGAAATCACTTTGTAAAGTGAGCACGGCACAGTGGGGACTTTGGATGAAAGGTGATATCCAGATGCCAATCATCTTTTTCACCCCCCCATTGCCCTGCCCTCTGCCCCCTTCTCCCTTGGAAGCCATTTGTGCCCCAGCATGCTAATGATTCAGTGTTACTGCGACACAGACCGTTAGTGCTAACCCTGGTTTAACAGAGCTGAATAATTCAGACCCAAATCAGACTAAGATTTCCTAAGAGACTGTTTGCACGCACACGTGCTGGGCAGGACACGTGGCTTCAGCTGCACCAGGAGAAAACACGTAACTACAACACACCAGAAACCCCAGGAGTCTTTTCCACACGAGGCCTATGAGCCAGCTGCCGAGATGGAGCTTGTTTAGACTCTCACACACCCTAGTGCAAACAAGGGATAACTCCAGCTGTATGGGAGATCAATCAGGCCCACGGCATTTGGGAATTATTTGAAGCATTATGGGAAGGCCAGGTATGCCATGACGGCGTTCGCAGCAGGTCTGCCTAAAGGTAAGCAGGATAGCCCTCTTTCAGTGGGAAAACAGACACTAAAGACACGCTGCCGGATACAGCCCCTTTTCAGAAATCCAGCCTGCCAGCCCCACTTCAGAGAAATTCAGTCTGAAGCCCCACTGAAGCGAATGCACATGCTTAAGTGGTTTCCTGAAGCAGGAGGACTTCAGTGGAAGTCAGTGTCTAAAGCTCAGCTTCCATACAGGTCTTTGCAGATCAGCATCTAAGGCGATGCTGTAGTCTCCGTGTTCAGGATTGGTGCCACTTTGCCTGTTCGACACACTAACACATCTCACTGGTGTAACTAGATCCGTGTAGTGCAAATCCTTCACGCAGGCTCCTCGTGAGAAGGTCCCTTATCGAGGCAAGTTGTTATTGCCATAGCTTTGGTGCTACCGCGATGCTCCAAACCTTGTTTAATTAACAAGTCTATTTATATGCAACCCCCCGCCCCTCCCCTTTTAAAAACTGAAAAATGGAGCATATCACTACAGATAATGAAAGCAAACGGCCGTCATTATTCACTCCCCACAGTTCGTTCGTCTTGCATAGAAAACTTGCCTCGCAGACCATTCGTTTGGCAGTTTGGGTGACACCACCCAAGATCAAGGAGCCAGAGTATCCCCACGGAAACCTATTGGTGTTTTGAATAATTCCCTCCCGCCCCCACAGGGGCCAGACCCCCACCCACGGGGTAAATCATACACTATTCCATGTAAGGCGTCATCACTGTGTATTAGGTAAGGGCACCATGGGATTACACAGCAGGTGGGCAACTCCTGGGAAAGGGAGGGGGCAGAGCTGTTCTGGAAGGAATTTCTACAGGAGCACAGGATGCCTGGTGGGCATCGAGACTGTTTTTGTGACTAAAATGTGTTTATAGTCAGGGTAAGAAGTTAGAGCTTTTTTACCTTGGTATCAGTCCAGAACAAGAATTTGAAACTGAAAATCCTAGCACGGCCAGGCAGACTGGAAGCACTCCTAATGAAGTCATTGGGCCCGATTCTGCTTTCAGACTGGAGTAAGCCAGGGGCAATGGTATGGAAGTCAGCGAGCCAGTTACCCCATTGGCATCAATGGAGCTATGCTGATTTACCCCACTTCAAGATCTAGCCCAAATAATTTAGACAAGTACAAAAGTGGACTGAGACAAGAATGAGGCCCGTTGTGTGACCCAGATTCTCAGCTGGTATGAACTGGAGCAGATCAATCAAAGCAGCCATGCTGATTTACACCAGCTGGGGATTTGGCCCTGTGAGTGCAAGACGAAACATTTATATGGAATACACTATGTTGGGGATCGAATTCACCCCTCTGTTACAGCAGAATTGTGCTGCCATATCGATGGGTAAAACAGTTCAGGCACAGAACTGGGGTCATGAAGTCCTGAACCAGGCCCAAAGAACGATATTGATCAGTCTAGTAAAAGATTATGTCGAGCAAAAGGGAACAAAAAAAATCAACACAATATAAATGGCGACAAGTGACCCTAACAATCCTACTGACCAAATTCAGAGTAGTAACATGATGATATTCATAACATAGCTATGGGCCTAAGTTCTCCTCTTATATTTGGGGTAACCCCTTTGGCTTAAATGGAAATACTCTTGATTTACACCAGTGTAAGTGTGAAAAGAATCTATCCCACGCCTTTTAACTTGATAGCGTCACTTTAACTTAGGGTGACCAGACAGCAAATGTGAAAAATCGGGACAGGGGGTGGGTGGTAATAGGAGCCTATATAAGAAAAAGACCCAAAAATCGGGACTGTCCCTATAAAATCGGGACATCTGGTCACCCTACTTTAACTCCATGGCCTCGGCACAGATGTACTAAATGCTGTTTTGCTGGATGTCAGTTCAAATGCCAATTGATCTTGGCTTCTAACTGTATTAAAAAAAAAAAACCACCCCCCCAACCTCCTGAGTTTCCCCAAGAACAGACACACGAAGTGGCACCAGATAGATAAATTAATTTTAAAATAGCTTAAATATTAGCAGTTCCTCTTATTTAAATAACTGGATTTTCATTACAAGTTTTAATTACATCGGATGTGTAGAAGGGACGTGTCTCATTTCATTTTAAATGTTTATCTTGCCAGAGTAAGCCCACATAGTGCGTTCCATGTAAAATTCGCTCCCTTTCCTAAGGCTAATCAGTCCGCCCCTAACAGAATGCAAAGCGGTGATGTATGGAACGCCGTGTTCCTTTACGTGTTTACATTACAGATGCCATGCAGAGTCCATCTAGATTGTCCCCCTGCATCCTGCCAGGCGAGAGTGAATCAGACCCCACCCTTGGGATATGGGTGTGCGTTTTGTCTCCTAGAGTGTGAATTTCAACCCCGAGCACTGCACCAGTCCCATTACATGACCCAGATTTTCTGAAGCGCCCACAAGTTTTGGGTGTCCAGCTTGATTGTCAAGGGTGCTGAACACCCACGGCTCCTGCTGGACTTCAAATGGAGCTGCGAGTCCTCAGCACCTCGGAGAACCAGGCCCACCTTGTCTCAAACTGGGCACCCAAAATTAGCGGTCATTGCTGACTATCTGGGCCTAAACCCTGCTCTGTCCCTCTGCACCGGGGTGAGTACCATCAGTACGGTCTCCCTTGCCAGTCTGGGCCACTACAGGACAGCTCTCCAGTATTTACCTAGATTCATCTGAGTTTCAGATTTAGCCCATTATTTTCTTGTCCCATCCTCACTGACTGATGAGAACAATTAATCCCAGTCTTCTCTCTCAGCCCTGGCCATGTGTGTTGACGGATATGCCTTCTGAGCCTTCTTTTCCCCTGACTGAAGATACCTAATCACCTTAACCTCGCCCGTAAGTCATAGGGCCCAATCCTGCAACCTTTACTCACTGGAGTACTCCTTGCTCACACGAGCAGACCCACTGATGTCCTCCCATGAGTCTGGGCTGTTTGCAAGTATGGGCTGCAGGACCAGCCTCTCCACTTATCAATCCTATTTGCATTGTGCGGCAATACCAGGTTCACCTCTTTCACCCTCCGATGTAAGCCAGGAGGGGCTTCCCTGAAATCAAAGGCACTACACAGTGGTAAAAGCCCAGTGAGAGACCAGAATCGGGCCCACTCCCTTACAGCGAGCTACTGCTGTGTGTCTGCTGAGTACAGCCTTTGGATCGGGCGAGGGGTGTCTGTTTTCAGTAAGGGCTGTTTTCTATTATTTCAGCTGCTGTCCTCTGAAAGCATCGCTCCGTGACCTGGTTCCCGGAGCAGACGGTAGGACTCTCGCTGTGCTCGAACCGTTGCTGAACGAAGGAGAATAAGTGCCCTAGTGCTCCTGCCACGGTGACCCTGCCTACCCGTCACCGTCCTGGGCACAGCGTCACGTCACTAACGGCTATTCAAACGGCTCTCTAGTCTGAGGGCTCCCCACCGCCCCCAGGAGGCTTCTGGTGGAACTGCTACCTAGCCAGCACTGGAGCCAACGTGCCCCCTTGACAGCTCAAACCCTGCAGTCTTTGCTCAGGAAGGAGCTCCAGTGGGTTCGCTAGGAGCTCTGTCTGAGGCAGGATGACAGGATTGATCCCCGGATTAAGCAGACTGGATTATCCCTCCATACGAGTACGTCTACACTGCTGCTGGACGCGCGCTTCCCGGCGCGGGGAGACCGACGCCTGCTAGCGCTGCTCAGGATGGCATGCTACAAGTAGCAGCGTAGGCGGGGACAGCACGCGTGGCCGCTCGGGCTAGCGACCCTGGGTCCCCTGGGTACGTATGTGGGTGGCTAGCCCAAACCGCTGCCCGGGCTACCCCGAGCTAGCCTGCTATTTTCACTGCATGCGTCTGCCTGCCCGGGGAAGCCCCCTCCCAGCTGTAATGTAGATGGACCCTTAGTGGGGGGGACTTTCTCTTTGCCGAGCCCCCCTCAAAGTTCAGCTTCTGCTCCGACTATTAATGGCTGAGAACTCCCGTCCCTTCGGGAAGGTGCCAGACGTGACGTCCTTCTGGGAAGGCGGCTGCAGATGCCAGACTCCCAGCACAGGGACAAGGTTCAGTCCTGCCCTCGCTGATGCAGTCAGTGAGAGTGAAGGTACTGCCGGCTGTGGTTACCCTCTCAGAAGGACTCCTGGGTCCCACAGAGAGGGCGGCGCTGATGCCATAGACGGCACTTTGCATCTCCTCTGGGGCCTAATCCTTCCGCGTGGTCTCAACGGGAGCTGAGGGCACCCGGCACTTCCCGTGACAAAAATGTTTTGTGCCATCGCTTGCAGAGGGCAATGGGCCACTGGGGAGTGCTGCCATCCAACATGGTCTCCTGCGAACATCAGCGGCTTGCTGACTGCCGCATGAAAAAAAAATCTGCATCAAACTTTGCTCCAGACCTTGCCATCCATAGAAGGATCTGGGTAACTTCTGTCAGCCTCTAAGTGTGGGGTGCTCAGAGGAAACTTTCCCTGGAGACAGGTTGTCTCATCACCGCCTACTGCAGGGTCTCTTCAGAAGCAGCTTATAATGGCCACGGTCAGAGACGGGGTGGATAGCTCCTTGGTTTGATCCAGTCAGGCAATTCCCATGTTCCTAAGTCTAGTTAGGTTTTAGATGTTTTCCCTGAAGATCACTTTCCTTTTATCCCCAAAGGAAACAATCCCTACATCCTTCTCCCACACGCATAGCATCTGCGCAAATATCACTCCTCTCTCTTCTGGCAAGAATTCAAACCAAGTGCTTTTATTCTTCTCCCCACCCCAGATGGTTGTTGGAGCGATAGAGGGAGAGAGAGAGAAAAAAACAACAATGTGTGAAAACAATAAAGGAGAGATTTAAAGGGGAAGCGTCAATGGAAATAAGCTGCTGAGAACAGCTGGCTTCTTCCTAATTTGATCTTTTCAAAAATGAAGGCTTACAAGTGAGACCCACTAGGTGATGCATTTCATTTATCATCTGCTTGCAAAGAAGGCTAATTTTCCTTACTGTAGTCGCTGTTTTCATCCTTGGTCCCATCAATCGTACCATCTGGGTGCATCTGCAGGAAGTACTCCTGCTGGCTGAATAACCTTGTCACAATTCCTTTCAGCTGGGGTTCTACAAAGATAATAAGAAGTATTAGATAAATGAAATATACCAGGAGAGGCAAGAGAGATCAGTTGCTCAGCTACTGTAAACCCCTAAGTAAATAAACCAGTATTCTGGTAGATAACTTCCGGTGGTTCCCTGCACGTTGGATTGTAAAGCAGGCATATAAAACGGAGCTCAGGCGAGGAGGTAAATAGAAAATACACTGTTAGTATAGCACAGGGTTAAGAATTTAAGGAAATTCATTTAGAAGAGCTGCCTTATTGCAAGTCATGTGCATCCTCCTATGCAAGTGCCAATGAAACCTTTAGATCATTCCATCACGTATAAAACACAGGGGTTCTCAAACTGTGGGTCGGGACCCCGTTTTAATGGAGTCGCCAGGGCTGGCGGTAGCCTTGCTGGGCTGCAGGTCCAAAGCTGAAGCCCGAGCCTGGGTCTGAATCCGAATCCTGAGGGCTTCAGCTAGGGTGACCAGACAGCAAATGTGAAAAATCGGGACAGAGATGGGGGGTAATAGGAGCCTATATAAGAAAAAGACCCAAAATCGGGACTGTCCCTATAAAATTGGGACATCTGGTCACCCTAGCTTCAGCTCTGGGCAGCAGGGCTCCAGTTACAGCCCCCTGAAGCTCAGGCTTTGGGCCCCCCCAACCCGGGGCAGCAAGCTCAGGCTTCAGTCCCCACTCTGGGGTCATGTCGGTTTTTTTGTTGTCAGAAGGGGGTCGCGGTGCAATGATGTTTGAGACCCGCTGACATACCGCCTCTTTAACAGAGAAGCTGGTTTAGAGAGAACGTAGGGAGTTATTAAAATTATATTAATATGATTATAAATGAATATGAATAAAAGCAAGTTCCTAGTGACGTAATAGGAAAATATCCAGTGCAGTATATCATGATGTAATCAGTTTCACGGCTTTGATGCACCGAGTGAGATTGTTTAATAGGTCATTATATAACTCCGGTCAGAATGTCAGTGTTTCCATTAGGAGTTTACCACTGGGCTGTACAAATTTCCTTTGAGAATGACACGAAGAGCCCAGGGACACTGCATTCCTTCTGCAGACAGAGTGCCCGTGGACATCTCTGGGCGCTCTGAAGGCAGGACAGCAGGAGCAGATCATTAGTGCGGAAGGGCTCAGCTTAAAATCATGTTGCCAATTTAAGAGGAGAAAAGCACCATTTTATAGTTTGTGGCAGGAACGCAATTTTAGAACTGGTGAATGTGATCTTCTACGCCACTGTGCTTAACAAAGTGACTTTGGAGCGTTAATTCTAGGCAGGGTTCTTGGTGTAATGCTGTTGCTCCTCTGAAGTAGAGGTAGGAAGAAGATGATCATTAAATAATTATACCGCTGTGTTTAGAGTGTTTGCCAGAATGATGTCTCTAGACCACCAGTTAGCCATTACCTCGCGCTGCAAATGGAGACACCATTGTATTGTCAGGGTACCCGTGTCACTGCAGTAAAATCAGAGATAAGTGCCCCTGATTCCTAGTCTCATTACAAATCTGACACACCTTACGTCAAGCCTGGCTCAAGGTTCAACATTTATGAGCTTTCTGGCCAATCCCAGCCTAGCTTGGAGTCAGCTTGGGCTGATTTATGGTTTTGAATGGTAATGAGATGGGTCTTGCCATTTTTGCATGTTTCCCCATCAGTTGAGTCTTAGCTGGAGTTTTTGGGTCCAGCCCAATCCCCA
Source organism: Chelydra serpentina (assembly GCA_037349315.1). NCBI lineage: Eukaryota > Metazoa > Chordata > Testudines > Chelydridae > Chelydra > Chelydra serpentina. The sequence goes on from JBAIAC010000023.1 coordinate 44,974,342, forward strand.
AATTCACAGAAAACTGAAAAGAACTAAGCTGCCAATAAAAGTTGCCGAGTTTCTCACAGCCCTAATAAAATCTGATAACCACGGTGTTCCTGTCACTTCACACTCTGCGTGGGTTGCCTTTCCCCGCCGGGGCGTCTGTGCTTTCTGGTTCCCTCTGAAATACGGGGGCGGAGAAGAACCTCCAGTTACACGGGGCACGGGGGAAATCCTGCCCTGCACATTCTAGAGCCGCCATCTGCACTTCAGCTTCCACACGCTATGTTCGGGTTGGAGTTTCTCAGTGAAGCAGTGGGATTTTGATCAGTCCGGTTATGTCTCGGGTAAGGCACCTGGACTTTTGGATGCTTACACCTGAACTTAACCCTAAACCCCTGAATGCTCAGACCTGCACACAACAAGCATAAGCCTGGTATTCTCCTAGGGAGATTCTCCCCACAACCCAGAATAGTAGCGGGGCGGGGCTTAGGGACACCTTTGCATGTGACGAGAGCAGAGGGTGACCTCCGAGTCCCATACTGAGTCTCTCCCCTTCTGTTTGAAAGCTCTGGATTTCTTGCAGTTTGCTCATCATTACTCACACCTGCCTACCTCTGATTTAACAGCCCTGGGCACAGAAAGTGTCTGTCTGACTACAGAACAGGTGTAGCTCTGGCCAAGGCACAGTGAGCATGATCTGGGGAAGCAGCCCCAGCGGTGGAAGGCAGGCAGGCTGACTGGACCGTTTGTTGATTGACCTGTCTACGGAGGACGCCAGCAGAGGAGGCAGGGAGAGTTAAGGAGACCCGACATTTTTAACCGGGAGCCAGGATACGACCACCCATTTCTTTGGCAAAGGTCATCAAACAGTCATCAGATGGTAACTGCCCCCGTTACTAGCATCCGGGGAATGGCTTGGAGGCAAACTGCAGCCCCTGGTTTTAAGCCGACTCCCTGCTCGTGTGAACCTGAATTTGGCCATATATTTTGGTGTCGTTTCCTCTTACAGCAAGGAAGATTGAACAGGTAATTGTATTGCAGCTTTCTCGAGCGCTGCTCCCCTTCCGCAGCAGTAATTTTCAGGAAAGCCTGTTCGTTTGTGGGAAATACATCAAAGGCAGCACATCGTCCAATTAAGGTGGGGGAAATGTCTGAGTAAATCAGAGCAAGAGGCAGCTTATGTGTCAGACAATAAAATAACCTGAGACCGTCTGGGAGTTTAGCGAGAGGAAACGATACCCAAAGATCCTTCAACTCTGGCCATGCGAGTGACGTGATTAAAAACTGCACAATCAACCATAAGCTTAATATTGTAATTCTCTTATTTGTCCAAAGCTCCTTCAACAATATCGCCCAAAGTTACACGCATTAAAAGAAACACACAGTACTAAGAACAACATCCAAGCACACACCATGCCTACCTCCAAAAGGGCTCCCCTAGTTCAGTTTCTTCCTGCAGCTCATACTTTCACCGGGGCCTGAACTGAAACTGACTTTCCTCTCTCAGGTCTCTTATTTTATACCTGGTGCGGGGGTTCCCAACTTGCCCTGCTCTTAAAAGGGACAGCACCTTATAACACACTTCAGCACAAAATCCTTTCCTATCACTGAGCTGCACAACTCTGCACACCCTTCTGTTTTGCTTCCAGATCAGCTTTCCTGCTCTGTGAAAATGGAATGGGATTGATGTGGACAAAACACGCTCACCGGTGACTTGGCTTGCAGCGCTCACGCTCTAGTGCGGCAAAGCAAATGCATTTAGAAAGACAAGCGTTACCTCCCCTTATTTCACTGTATCGATGGAAGAGATCTGGGAAACTCTCTGACCCTAACGACTGGATTCAGATCCGAGTGCGACAGGGAAGAAAGGCCATAAAGACAAAACCATGGCTAGGGCAGCAGAAAGGTAGCAATGTTCTCATTAAACACAAGGCAGGGGCAGCTTTGTGGAGTGACTGTTTGAAACGGCAAGCGTTGATGCTGAAGTGATAACCCTTGATGGCCACGACACGTGCTCTATTACGGAGAGTAAACACAAGGCATAGAGCTCACTCTGCCTCCAGACACCCATTATTAAGTATCTGTATTACAGTAGCGCCCACTAAGACTGGAGCCCCATAGTGCTACACATAGAGAGTCCCACTCCGAAAAGCTTACACTCGAACTAGTCAAGAGACACAAAGGACAGGAGGAAAAACAGGATCACAGGGAGGGGAAGGGTTAGGTCCCCTAACAGGTCAAGAACAGAACCCAGCTCTTCTCATTTCCAGCCCAGCACCTTACCCACTAGACCACGCTGACATGCTTGGTTTACACAGCTCTGGGGTCTCCCATTAGATAAGAGATTTCACCTACATCCGCCTCACCCCCTCTCGCCAGCATCGAGAACACTGCAGTCTGTCAATGCTACGGGTCTCATTTAACCCCACTCCTCACCCACTACTTTGCGGTGCTCACCAGCCTGTCTGCTGGTTCTCAGAGCCCCGTGATCAGGTGACTGCCCTCTCCAGCTGTCAGTTTCCTACCAGTGCATTAGTCTCTATGCAGGGTTCCCCGCAATCCTTGTGTGCATGGGAATCCCAGAGAAGGCGACGGGATTTCTGTGCAGTGAGTGAAGGGAGACTCTTGCTATCAGTAGGGCTGCTACACTTTAGGACACCAAAACTAAGGGCCATATTTTGGCTGCTCTTCTACAGATGCACAGGGCTCAGAACCCCCCCCATCTTCACCCCCACCCCCACTAACACCCACACCTTGTGTTCTCCAGCTGCTGGCCAGAATCCTTCACTTCATGTGCCCATGAGGTGCGAGAGAGCGTCCCAGGGGGATCATCTGTGGTGCCCCCCTTTGCCCCCCACCGTGGCCACAGCTAACGAAGCCGTGGTCTGTCTAACCCATCCACCAGTGGGGAAGAGAGGAAGAACTCTGACCAGCGACACTGGGGCAAACATTTCCTCTTATGGAAAATGCGACTGGGTCTCTGATATGTACAGATTGGATTTCTCTATTCATTGAGGTTGAATACAGAATCTATCCGAAGGTGGGCACTGTACAAACTAGAAAACATTAGGAAGATAACTCTGTTTAATACACAGAGAAGGATGCTCAACCAGGCCACTGTATAACAACACCCAGATGGCGATAGCAAATCGCAGCCCACAGCCATCAGTACAAGACAAGCTCCTACAGAAGAGAATAACTCCGGGGGCAGGCAACACCCCTCCATTGCCAATGCCCCCAAACCAGCTCAGCCCAGTGCTCCCAGAACAACAGATGTCCCTTGATGTGTGCCCTTAAGGTTAACTAATCTGAGCCCTGCGGGGCCATGCTGGGGAACTGAGCTTCCATCCCAGGGGACACGGTGCCAGGAAACCCACTCCCTGCCTGCTCAAACAGCATCTCTCATCACAACTCTGTGCTACTGCCTTGGGGGACAGAGGTGAATCAGGCTCCAGACCACTTAGTCCTCCAATATCCAAGCAGAGGTGATAGAACCCTGGTTATAGGAGGCGCCCGAACCCCCACCACACACACACAGACCCATACAGTCGCCCTTTCTGGGATTTGAACCATTGGTCCCAAACAGGGTTGGTGATTCATATGTGATGCTGACATCACTAAGTAACCCCTCCGGCTCATCTGCTGCTAAATTCTGCCCTGAAGGTGTCTGCATTTCAGTGGTGGGTGAAGCGATCTCCGTCCTGAGCATTTATGCTCACAGCGCGCACACTCAGAGAAAGTAGATAAAACATATCAATATTTCTGCTGGATGGTTGCAGCGTAACACTACTTACTCCTTAGAATTCAGAGCAACAATACACAAGAACCCAAAACAGAAAGAGACAAAGCAGGCTGCTCTCTAAAAAGCAGAGGCTCGACTCACCCTACCTTACTTTAAGCTGGCTTTCCCCCCTGCTCCCTGGCTCCTCCCCCACCCACATACACACTCTTAAAGTGATACCTTGCAATTCCAACACTGTCCTCAATACACCAACACACCTCAATACTGGATAGTGTACTCTCTATCTGTTGCATCTTGGACTATGAAACTGTTACGCCTTTGTTTTCTGTGCACTAAAAACTTTAAATACCTAATGCCTCCACGGACAGCCAGCCATTGTGTACAGCAAAGTGCAGACTGTTAGAGAGGAGAGAGACACTGCCTGTGCTCTCATAGGAGACTAAGTTCTGGTCTAGAAAAAGAGCAAAGAAGCAAGAGCAAAAGTACTCTGGCTGAAAGCCTGTGTCTGAACTCAGTGGGGTGGAAAATGGAGCAATATTATCAGAGATTCCAAACGCAGGATTTTAAACGGGCCTTTCCTGAAACAGCATTCATCCAGCAAAGGGAAGCATTTCCACCGCTCATTGGCACTGGGAGGACGCTGAATGCCCTTTGTGTCGGTGAAACAGTTTTGCCGAGAATGTGACGGCAAACACTCCGAGACCTGCATTACATCTCGGGAGCACAACGCGCCCAAATGTTTTTTAAACATTTGTTTGTGGCCATTAAACATTTTAGCCTGGAACTTACACATTCCATTATTCTCATTTTCCTCCATTCAGGCGGCAGCTGTCAGAAGGGGCGGCTGATCTATGACTCACCCAGGCAGCTCCCAGCTCCTTAACACACCAAAACTACCATTCAAGTCAGAGCGTAAACTGCTTCTAATTTACTTAAATTAACTGCAACTTTAAAGTGCCATCACAGAAATTGCTCCGACCCTCCCCTCCCCTCAAAAGTGACGACTCCGAAACACTTGTTAAAACTAAATAACAGCCACCCACCAGGAAAAGAGCTAGTGTCAAACCACCGCGTTTGTGACCGTTTATATGAGCGTATCAAGAATATCCGTCAGTGCACCCAATGCAGATTGCTATGGCGACAGGCGTCAGCACGGAGCCCTGGGAGAGAGAAGACACAGAGAGAGGATAATTGTTCTCTCCCACTCCAGGAATTGCTGGGTTCAGCCATGAGTCGAGATTAACCGTGTGGTAAGTGGTTGGTTTCAATCAATGTATCATCATCACTGGAGCCACAGCACAACTTACCGGCAAGCTTTACTGAACCCACAAAAACTGGGGACTTCTGCAGTGGAAGCCGGAGCTCTGCTAGTAGGCAGGGGTCCTGATTCTCCCTGGCCCTGCACCTCGTGCGCTGCTACCCACTCCAAAGGGGAGCCGTCAGTACCTACTTCGCACTGGTGTGAGTGACTGCACAATACGCGGGGCCGTGGAGAATCCGGTCGGAGCTTCCTGGACACCGGGCAGAGACGTTGCACCTCACAACACATTCACTGTGGGGTCGAGGGATCAGATCCTGCTCCCTGCAAACAGGGCTGGATGCTGCCAGGCGCGGGGTGCTCTCAACCCCCACTGCAGTCGGCGAGGGTGGAGAGCCCTCCCGGTGGGGGTGAGGAGAGGAAAACAAAACTGCCCCGAGTAGAAGCAATCCTTGAGAAAGGGGCTCCCCTACCTGGACGGACCCTGCAGCAGGTGGCCTGTGGTGACTTGACCGGTCAGGTTATAGCGTGTACCGGGAGGGTGAGGGGAACACGTGTAAGGGTACATCCGCAGCACACACGCCCCCTGCATTGCAGGTACAAACGCTTGGGAGCGGCCTCCAGCGATTCTAACACTGGGGCTGCAACAGCGTTCGCAAGCACACATTCCCTCGCCTCCCACGCACATCTGGCTCCGGCAAAGAGTGACGGCGTGGATGCGGTGTAAGTTTGCAGGTGCACAGCTGGCAGGCGGGTGGGAGAGCAAGGGGGCACCTGGCCCTGTATAATCAGCTGGGCAGAGAAACCGAGGACCCCTGTGATGCTGGTGTATGGACATAAGCAGGCACTCCCTAATAATGCAGCCGTCCTAAACCGATCCATAAACCTGCCTCCGAAGTCATCACATGCCCCTGGGACATGCGATAGCTCTGCAATTGATCACCGCCGTGTGTGTGGGATGGACAGGTAGCTGTAAGTGAGCAAAACAGAATCTCGAGGAGCGTAATGTTAGACAGCTGACCGCTGAACTCAGCCGCCGTGAAACTCTCCTTTCTCTGTAGAATTAAAGGCCCAACTCCTAACAATAGCAGGGCTACTGTCACCCTCCAATTATAGAGCGTTTGTTCCGAGAAGGAAATGACTCCGGTATAATAGGGCTCCGCTGTACACAGGCATTTACCCACTTTGGCTGCAAATCTCAACCCAACCCTACTACAGACGGGCGCCTCCATAATAATTACACAAAACCACAGCCTGAGTTCGCAGGCCCAGCCTCTGCTTTCCTGAGCAATGGGACATGCTGCAGAAAGACGCAGCGTGCTTCCCCTGACCCAGGCCGGCCATGTGCGCCGTGCACCGAAAGGACGTCTCCTGGCAATCTCATTCCATTACTGGTAGGGAGTCACTCGAGCACACGGGTACCTTACTGGGGAAAGAACATCCCAGGGAACTTTTATATTCCATGCTGAGGCCTACGAGGAAAAGTACTAACCCTCCTTGGCCCACAGAGCAGCTGTCTTCCTGCACTGCCATACCGGGGACAGGATACACCAGACTCTGTGCTGCCTGTCGCCTACAGAGTCTATCCCCAGCAGGGGCAGAGGCTCCCCAGGAAGTGGGGAGGTTTGTCCCACAACTCACGTGCAGCCCCTGGGCAATGAGGAGGCACACATGGGACAGGAAGGGGTGCTGCTGGGACACGCTGAAGGATCCTCTGGAATACGTCAGCCACTGGGGAGCTCCTCTCCCCAACCTCTGCCCTGTAACTGGGCCCAAGACTCACCCACTTTGCACATAAGGTGCAAAGCAGGGGAGAAGCAGGCCCAATGGCTCAGGCCAGTTCCTAGAGGACAGGTGTCCATGTAATCAAGCCAGCCTGCTTACCGACTGTGACAGAGGCCTGACACACTCGCTACACCTCACACACACTGTTGTCCCGATCTGTATCTAAACGGTGCCATGTATGGTACCATTGGCAAGCTAATAGCTCACTGATCATTAGTACAGGGTGCGTCCAAAGAGGCATGGATATCTGCTGAAATGATGTCCTTGTAAAGTGTTTGGCAATCAATGAGTAAGCCCAGTCTGTCTTAGACAAAGGAATGTGTATTTGTTTGTGTGACTGGCCGGGTGGTCAGGCAGCGGCAATGAAGGTACATTTACAGAAAAGGTAAACAAAGCCATCAACCTAGCAAGTGGGGGAGACAGCCTCTTGCAGGGGTCTGAACCACAAATGATAAGCAACTGAATCAACTGATTGTATACAACGTGACTATTATAAAAGTGCATCGAGTAAGGTTTTTTTGAAAGCTAATGACACACTGGTGATTACTCTCATTGTATGATGTGTGAATTTACACTATAGGAGAAATTATGGATCCTCACTGATATTATGCTTTAAAGTCAGTGACCAAACCAAGAGGGAAACGGGTTTCCTCCCAGACAGGAGAGAAGGCAGCTATCTACCTGTCTCCAGTGAAATTAAGCAAGGTGTGACCAAAAACAATGGAAGCCCCATTTACATACGGAGGATATGGGAAGTCCACGGGAAAGAACAGCATGAGATCATCCTGAGCCTGGGGACAAAACAGTGTGTTTGGGACGATTCGGAGAGAGAAGAAGCCGTCTTGGCATCCATCACTGGACAGACACAAGGGGACAGAGCTTTTGCGAACTGAGAATGATGGGTCTTTCAACCAGGGGGATTGAAGTTTCTGGGAACAGATCATTAATATGCTCTTGGAATGTATGCATGGGGTGCATACAAAGATTTATGGATATGTGCTGGAATTATGTCCTTTAAAAGTGCAAGGTCCCGACTGAGAGAAAGTCAGCCGTGGCTGGAAAGAAAAAGCTTGGTAAGAAATCGACCTAGAACCAAGGGGGTAGCTTGTTGGGTTATGTCTTAGCCACTAGGAAGCGAACTTTACTTTTATTTGCTTGTAACCATTGTGTCTTTGTCCCTCGTGCTTGCACTCGCTTAAAACCTATCGCCTTTTGATGAAACAATCTCGGTTTATTACAAATCCACCCAGTGCTGTGTTTGCCCTGAAGTGATTGTTAATGCCAGTGAAAGCAACATGCTGCTGAGCGTTTGTCTCTTTAAAGGAGCAACGGAGCTTTTTGCTCCTCTGAACGTGCCAGGGGAGGGCAGGACAGTTCAGGCAGAAAATCTTGGGGAAATTCAGGCCTGGTGGTGTGTTGGGGTCACTTGGCCGGTGGTAACCGAGGCTGGTGGTGAGCTGACTGTAGCTGTGATGTAACAACCCGGCTGCTGGGGTCAGAACTGCTGAACCAGCGCTGCTGAACACAGACACTCAGCGCAGGCTTGGACGCTGGCTGGGAGCATCCAGACAGGGAGCAGCAACAGCAGAGCCTTTTCAGGGTTACAGGACAAGCGGAGACACGGCCCCTGATTGCTCTGGGCTGCCCCCCAAAACATGAAACTGACATTAACTCCCCCATCCCTCCGGCACAGAGGCTGAGGAATGCATGAGCATTCCCACTGAGCGCCTGGTCCACCCATGGCAGATCAAGGGGAAAGCCTGGGGGCAGTGCAAGGGAGTTTACGCTGCCTTTCGGCAGGGTAAGAGGGCCTAGCTCTGCTGTCAGTCACATCAGCGTGACAGGGCTGATTTCAGTTTGGCCCCCCTCTGCATATGGCTCAGGTCTCTAGCACATTTCATCAGCACTAAAACTTTTCACAGCACTTTAGAGTGCAACTGCTGCACCCACATGCGCGTGCCTCATCCCTGGGGCGTGAAACCAAGCCCGATACTCACTGAGAGCAGCCAGGACCCAGGCTCACGGCAGCAGGGCTGAGTCAGCGCTTAGAACGCATGCGCCCTCTTCACGGCAAAGAGAGTCAAAACCAGACCTGGCTTCTGGGAGAGGTTAATGAAAGAGCCAGGACAAATTCCAGCAGAAGCTCCTCAGTCTATCAGAACATAAACTTCCTGGCAGAGGCAATGTCTTGGCTACTGACGTGGGTAGGTAGCACACACACACCCCGAAATGTGGGGAACAGGTGGCTGTGTGCTCTACCTACACCCTTTAGTTACTCTGCAGCTATTCCTGACCCACTCAGCAATCCGGCCGAATCTCAGTCCATACACCAAGATGGAAACAAAGGACGGTGAAGGTCTTAGGGATGGGTCCACCGCCCAGAGCGCATTTCCCTCGGATAGGAGTGGGACACCACGAACTGAACAAGAACAAAGCTTCTTTCGGGGGCTGTTCACCAGGCCATGTCCATTCCGACTGCAACTTCAGTGGATTTACACTCTCCGTCTCGGGACTTCTCCGGCCCTCCCCACCCCAGCACTGAGCCCCCATCCCGCCGAGTGTGAAGCACGGATGAAACGAAAGTGGCAACACCAGTCAGTCTATTCATATTACAGCAGCGTCTAGAGAGGCCCCGCTCTGGGATCTGGACCCTGCCGTGCTAGGCGCTGTACACATGTCTAGCAAGAAGGCAGGCCCTGCGCCAAAGAGCTCACACCAGGGCCAGACCAAGCCTTGGGCTCAGACCCAGCTAAGGGACGGCCCATAGCTGTGCAACCCTAGGAATGGACCCGGGAAGGAATTATGACTCAGGCAGTCAGGATTCCTTCGCCAGACCCCTCTTGCCCTGGGGGGGAAATTTCAGGATGCGGCTTCCTTTGCACCTGGCTGGTTGAGGGAAGAGCTAGGCTCTGTCCTCTCCCCATCCCCCACCCCCACTTGCAGCCACTGACCCCACACACATCACGAGGGAATGGCTTTGCTGCCCTAGCCGCCCCCTGCACAACAACGAGGCCTGGGTACACCCGTGTCTTGAAGAGCTGGGTGGCAGGTTGACTCCTCCCAGGAGATCAGTGACTTCACAACCCTTCTGAGCTCCATGTTGGGAGGAATTCAAGCCATAACTTCCCTCCGCCCGACCCCCTCACCTCTCACTTCCACTGTTGGCCACCTCGAGGATGCCAGAGCACACACCGCAATGACAAATAATCCAAGGCACTCCCCACCTTGCTTTGCTGTGAGTTGTGCTGCTCCCAGACACAAAGTCTCTCCACGTTCCCCAGCAGCTCTGCAAGCCTGAAATGCCGCACAAGCCACCAGAATGCACACAACCAAATAAAACCCAACTCCGCTGAACTGGCCACATCGGCCTTCTCCTCCGGGGAAATGAAATCATTAAAACACAAAACAGCTGGAGAATAACATGAGAGGGACAAGCTGGGGAGATGCTGCCTTCCGCCTTCCACCAACAGAACCTGGCCCAGTAAAAGGTGTTACCTTGCCCCCTTTGTCTCTCTAATATCCTGGGACCAACACAGCTACAACTACATGGAAACTAACACAAAAGAGAACCGAGCGGAGCCCATCAGAAAACACGGAAGGCCTCCAGTAATTCATGATGTGGTTCTGAGTGCATCGTTTGTCACTTACAACCATCATTCATATCTCCCGATGATTCCTTGCCACCCTTAGAAACCTAAAGAATACAGGAACCTAAATTTATTGGAAGGAAATACAGGGAAAAACTTAGGTTCCACGTTTGTTTTGTAAGCTCTAAACTAAATAAGATGGTAACATGTCTTCTCCCTATAGCATTTTTCCATCTGTGTTTATCAAAACACTCTGATGAAGGTGAGTAAGAAGTGTTATCCCTATTTTACTACTGGGGAAACTGAGGCACCAGAGGGTTAAGGCCTATCTTTTAAATCATGCTTTTGTTTCTGGGTTGAACCACCTAGCTTAAAATACGGGGGCGGGGGGGATGATTTTCAGAAGCTGCTGAGCACCCACAACTCCTACGGATGCAGCAAATTGAGACTAGAGCCCTATTTGTTAACATCCCTCAGGGCCGCACTGCCTCCCACTAGAGAGCTGTGAATCTAGAGCTCACCCACTGGGGTTCTATGATAAGGATGATGGAATCAGTCCCGCCTGTGCTAAAAATGATCTGAATCGAGAACAAACCCTGTACTTAGGAACAAAACTTGGACACTAAACCTGACAAAATCTGAGATCCAGGAAACTCTCAAACTAGGGTTGGGCAAATCATTCTTTCCTATCATTTAAACCCATTTCCCTTCCGAACAATAAAACAAATTATTCTATTTGACAAATACAATTTACTCAGAAGAAATAACTGCAACATTTGTAAAGCATTTATTTGCACAAATCACTGCATTTTTAAGACGACGGAAGCGGAGAGTTTCACCTCACTTAAAAACGGCTTGCTTACAAAATCAGATATAAAAATACACAAGATTCACAGCACACTGTTACAGACAAATGGCTTGCTTTCGCATGTTTATCATTTAATTATAAAATAAATCAGTTGGAATATAAATATTGTACTTACAGTACAATATAAACAAGTCACTGTCGGTATGAAATTTTAGTTTGTACTGACTTTGTATGTAGCCTGTTGTAAAACCAGGCAAATCTCTAGATGAGTTGATGTACCCCCTGGAAGAGCTCTGTGTACCCCCAAGGGTACACATATTCCAGGTTGAGAACCACTGGCCTCACTGACTAAGGCCCTGATAAGCCTGGGCTGATTCAGCTGCAGGATTGGGTTTCTTAGACTTTAAGGGCAGAAGGGATTGTGACCGTCTAGTCTGACCTCCTGCACATTGCTGGCCACAGAACCTCACCCACCCACTCCTGTGATAGACCCCTACCCTCTGGCTGAGACACTGAAGCCTTCAAATCATGGTTTAAAGACTTCAAGTTACAGAGAATCCACCATTGACACTAGTTTAAACCTGCCAGTGACCCGTCCCCATGCTGCAGAGGAAGGTGAAACCCCCCCAGGGTCTCTGTCAATCTGACCAGGGGGAATATTATAATAATAAATGGAGATATGTCTATCTCAAAGAACTGGAAGGACCTTGAAAGGTCATCGAGTCCAGTCCCCTGCCTTCTCTAGCAGGACCAAGTACTGTCCCCTGACAGATTTTTGCCCCAGATCCCTTGATGGCCCCCTCAAGGATCGAACTCACAACCCTGGGTTTAGCAGGCCAATGCTCAAACCACTGAGCTATTCCCTCCTGACCCCCCATCAGGCGATCGGTTAGACCCTGAGCATGTAGGCAAGTCTCAGCAGCCAGACACCCGGGAAAGAAGTCTCAGTAGTAACTCAGAGCCTGCCCGGGCTTAGCTAGTTCCAAAACTCACACACACCTGCCCACGACTCTCCCGGCTCCCGCAGCTCTGCAAGTGCCAGGAGAGGTGTGTGCACCAGGGGCGTGTGTGTGTGCGTGCGTGCACGTGTGTGCGTGCTTGTTCCACGATCAAGCCTTTGGCAACAGGGAGTTCTGTCGCCTTTGGCTAATTTCAGCCTGGTTTTACAATGTCCAGGGCAAAAAAAAACCAGAGTGCCGGTTCGCAGCTTGGTTTTGCTCTCACTAATCCCATCTTACTTGACCTTTTGCAAACAGTTGCACTTTGGGAGGCGACGAGAATGTATTTTAATGGCAGCCCCGATACCACGGAAGGGAACTGCTCAGCAAAGAAGCTATTTGTGCATCGGGCAGGGGGAGGGCATTGCATAATATGTTAGTCTAGATAAACAGAAATAAAGTGAGCAGGGTCAATTAACCGCAGCACCTGGCTTCCCCCCCCCCTTTCATTTCAAACCCAGGTACTTGAATATTTTACGTCCGACTCTGTGGGAAGGCAACACCTTTTTCTAGTTACCATGACCACCGTTAGCACCCTCTTGGTTTCAGCTTTCTGCTGGGAAATGGGGGGCGTTAGCACGCGTTCATATCGCGTCTTTCTGTATATTTCACCAGCCACTCACGGGCAGTCACCCAGCAACTGTTGAACAGAGCACAGCCTGCTACCCAGCCACTCAGGACAGGCAGCGGAGAATGAGACATATCCCACTGAAACTACCCGTGGATCTAGTTTGGGTAGGCAGCAGTGTTAGAATGATCTTCCTTTTGCCCGGGCTTCCATGCTTCCAAGCGGTCTGGACTGTGACTTTAAAACTCACCTCACAGTGCTGTTAGCTCTGGGGGTGGAGAGTCGATTCAGTACAGACTCAGCAGAATGAGCTCCTCTAAATCACCAGCCGCATTTCCTGCAGCACCCACACGATATTCCATCCAAGCACAAATCCTAACCCGACCCACGAGATCTCCAGGTGCAGCAAACCCACATGGTGCAGACAAGAGACAGTCAGATCCCACCCCACCCCCCGGGAGCTGGGACTAGATCCCTTGTCATGATTATTTAGTCTGTACCATCTGCGCTAAAGAGAACTCGTTTAACAGAAATAGCAGTGTGGATACTTAGTGCTTGTGTGGTCTTTTCACTCAAGGATCTCAAAGGTGGCTAAGAATCCACATCATAGGACTGGAAGGGACCTCGAGAGGTCATCTAGTCCAGCCCCCTGCTCTCATGGCAGGACTAAGTATTATCTAGACCATTCCTGACAGGTGATTGTCTAACCTGCTCTTAAAAATCTCCAATGATGGAGACTCCACAACCTCCCTAGGCAATTTATTCCAGTGCTTAACCACCCTGACAGTTAGGAACTTTTTCCTAATGTCCAACCTAAACCTCCCTTTCTGCAATTTAAGCCCATTGCTTCTTGTCCAATCCTCAGAGGTTAACGAGAACAATTTTTCTCCCTCCTCCTTGTAACAACCTTTTATGTACTTGAAAACTGTTATCATGTCCCCTCTCAGTCTTCTCTTCTCCAGACTAAACAAACCCAATGTTTTCAATCTTCTCTCATAGGTCATGTTTTCTAGACCTTTACTCATTTTTGTTGTTCTTCTCTGGACTTTGTAAAATTTGCCCACATCTTTCCTGAAATGTGGCGCCCAGAACTGGACACAACACTCCAGTAGAGGCCTAATCAGAGCGGAGTAGAGCAGAAGAATCACCTCTCGTGTCTTGCTTACAACACTCCTGCTAATACATCCCAGAAGGATGTTCGCTTTTTTTGCAACAGCGTTACACTGTTGGCTCATATTTAGCTTGTGATCCACTATGACCCCCAGATCCCTTTCCGCAGTACTCCTTCCTAGGCAGTCATTTCCCATTGTGTATGTGTGCAACTGATTGTTCCCTCCTAACTGGAGTACGTTGCATTTGTCCTTATTGAATTTCATCCTATTTACTTCAGACCATTTCTCCAGTTTGTCCAGATCATTTTGAATTTTAATCCTATCCTCCAAAGCACTTGCAACCCCTCCCAGCTTGGTATCGTCCGCAAACTTTATAAGTGTCCTCTCTATGCCATTATCTAAATTATTGATGAAGATATTGAACAGAACCGGACCCAGAACTGATCCCTGCAGGACCCCACTCATTATGCCCTTCCAGCATGACTCTGAACCACTGATAACTACTCTCTGGGAACGGTTTTCCTGCCACTTTATAATAGCTCCATCTAGGTTGCATTTCCCTAGTTTGTTTATGAGAAGGTCCATCAAATAGGATGTACCAAGCGTCATAGCCAGAAGGAACCGGGATATGAATCAAACCCACCCCTCCCTCCATATAGCAGACCACTGTCGGAACATCTGGCCATGCCATGGTCATCACGCACCTCAGATACCTGCTCCTCTCTGCCCTCACCCTCCGTCCCAAACACCCCTAAACAGGTCGTCTCTCTCATGGGATGCCAGACCCTCCTTCAGTCCCCCCGCTGGCTTCCTGCCTTTTACTGCATCCAATTCCTCACCTGACTTTCCAGCCCTGCATCCCTTTGTCCTGGCCTAGATCCCCCCTGCCTCTCCCACCCCCACTCTTGCTCCAGTGCTCCCCCCAACATCTTCCCCACCCCCCATACTCTCCTCCCATTTTTGACTTCACAACTTCTCTCCTGCTCCCCCGACTGACACAGGGAACAGCCCCCCAGCTTGGCTCCCACCAAGCATCAAATCCCTCCTGCAAACCCATTGCTTCTAGGAAGCCTTTCGACCTAGTTTTCCTCCTCTGCCATCCCTCCCTTTACACTACATTCATTGCGGATCCCACCCCACGGTTTGTAAAGTGCCATAAATCAGTGGGCCTATATAAATTCTTAGTAATCACTCTAGGTTCTTATATATCACCCAAGTATTTAAGAACAAAAACAACAATAACTCTCTCTCTCTTGTTTTCTAGCCAGTAGGAGAAAAGACATGGGATTAATTTTCAAAAGTGGCTATCTGGGCTTCCATAGCACAGAGTTCCAAAGAACCCCAAGGCTGTGGACTGACTCACCCACCTGAAGGCAGATGCCCGCAGCAGTGGGGGAGATCAGTCTCCCCAAGCTCTTCCTACCAGCATCGCTTCAGTCCCACCTGGGCTCGGGTTTAATCAGCTGCTCTTCACGTGGGGGCTGATCTCAGCTGTGCAGTGAGAGAGCCGGGAGACGGCGTGGCGTGTGCTTGGCGTGAAGGAGATGCAGAGCCCGGTGCTATCCACATGGCTAGTGCGGCAGCCGAGGTTGTCCCACCAGCTCCCCCCACAACTTCAGATTGCAAATAATATGGAGAAGAGGGATCTCGGGGCGAGGGGATTGGTCCGAGTGGAAGGACCTGAGCATTTTAAGGCACTTCCACTCGCCCCAGCAGCTTCTCAGCAGCAGGACAAGGGTGGTTGGTGATAGATGATGTTCAATATTGCAGCAAGGCCAGGCAAGATGAGCATGGAGGGATTTCCCTTGGCTGCGCGCAAACACGTATATGGGAGGTGTGCAGTATTATACACTTATACACCCAGACAACACAGCCATCACCTACATCCTCTGACAACTGGGGGTCTATGAATTCCATAGGGGAGAGAGATTATTATAGATATTCCTAGCACTCCACGACTTTTTTTTCCCTATAAAAATTGACAGAAAGTAAAACACATTTGACTAAACCACCTGTAAAATTGCTGGGAGAGCTAATCACAGTGTTTTAAAAACAGCAGAAATCTTTTAAGAGGCTGAATTGTGTAGTGCTAAGAATTATTTTCCACATTTGCTATGAACTGAAAGAAAAGGAGGAGGGATTTTGTATGGATTTCCGATGCCTGTGGGACTAACATGATATATGTTGTTTTGATTTATAGGATGCATTAAGTATTGTGGTCCCAAATCCTGAAGTTCTTCCTCAATTTTTGTTCAGGGAAAAGTTCCATTGGCTTCAACGAGCATTTCTTCCCAATGAGAAATTAAGGTCTTCAGGATTTGGGCACATGGTCTGTAACAGTTTCTGTATAAAATAAAAACTTCAGCGGCTTCAAGAAAATCTGTGGCTGAGCTAATCCCTTCTGCTCTGATATTTTTGCTTATATAGGTGTATAGATATACGCATGTATCTTATAAATTCTGAAGCCCCCTTCTTAATGCAAAACAAGCATTTTAAAGGGAATTTAAAATTCCCTCTGGGGCACCTGGCATTGGCCGCTGTCGGAAGACAGGCTACTGGGCTAGATGGACCTTTTGCCTGACCCAGTAGGGCTATTCTTATGTTCTTATGTTTTTAAGACTATGTATTTGCCTTTCTAGCATTGCAGTTTGTCCCTACAAATGAACCATTTCCTTCATGATACAAAAAACCTTGAGCGCTTTAACGGCCAAATGTTCCCTGCCCAAATGACAACAAGGTACACATTGAGAAGTAAAAGCAGCATTTGTTTAGTCTTTGCAAGGTGCAGGCAACTGGCAAGAGCACTGTGAGCTAAGCCTTTGGAGGGAGCTGGAAGCTCATGAACAGTGAGGCTGAAGAGAGTAGGGAGGACGCTGAAAATAGTCTCATATGCCATGAAGTCAATGGCAGTTTCAGGATATAATGGGTGCTCTGGGTCCCATCCAGCAGTCTGCACTCGGGCAACATTCCCATTGACTTCCATGGATGTGCTGCCTGATGCCTCTTCCTTTTCCCACCAGTGTGCAAGGCCCCCAAAAAACCCGATACAGCTCACTTGTTCTGCTGCACTAGGGGCAGCCCCCAGGAGGAGACGTGGCAAATGCTTATATACTGCAGATACATACAGATAGCTATATGGCCCAGAGAAGAGAGCTCTGGAATAAAATTAGGTCTCTCTGTGCTCTTGGACAAGTCAGCCAACGGCTCCCTACCTCAGTTTCCCCATCTATAAAATGGGGAGAATCATCTCCCCCTTGTAAAGTGTATTGAGCACTACAGTTGAAAAACACTGTGTAAATGCTACGCCTTTGACCCTTACTCAGTACAGCAGCAAAACAAAGGCCTGACTAAGAAAGTAGCTGTAATTTCCCTAGCAATGTACCATTTCCACAAAGGATTTTTAACCCCATTGAAAGTGAGTGTTTCCTGACACTGCTTTCAGTAACTTATACGCTGCTGAGCCAGCAACTCAATTAGGAAATGTAATCATGGGGGTTCATAGGTCACTACACAATTTATGCGCTTTCCTTTTACACCATTTTTCATTTATTAGCATATCTTTGTCCATGCACAACAGAAACTGCACTGTACAACTCCTTCCAGCATTAATAAACTCTAAACAAGGCACTCTCATTAGCAGCAAACTCATAAACAGCTCTGGTACATACACCCCCGAGTCCAGGAATATGATGTGCAATATGAAGAACCATCTATTTACAAAATCTGGAATAACGTGAATGAAAATAGACTGTTAAAGGGTGTTTAAAATCTCCTGCACAAATGATAGACTGCCTTCTACACTGTATTGCTCTATTTTTATACAGGCTCCCTCCATTTAAATCAAAGATAGAAGCTTCATTGTCTTCAGTGGGACTGGTCCTGCAATACTTAGCACCTTCAACCAGTGAGCAAGGAATCCCTGAGGATTAAATAGATCAGCAAAAGGTTACTGATGTCCCAAAGAGCTAATAATAAGTGTTTTCTAACCTGTGGCTGATGGGTGTGTGGGAGGGCTGAGGAAAGCACCTGACTATGCTTTACTGCCCTTGACAACTTCTTAAACCAAGCCATGGTCTGTAACGCAGCAAGGGAGCACAGTGGATTGTAACAATCTATGTGGTGTACATGGGAAAAGGAAAGAGACAATAACTGTTTTCTACAGATAAACCTGTTAGGGCCCAATCCTGCAAGGTACAGAGTCCCCACAACTATCCATGGGAGCTGAGGACTCTGTAGAAACTGAACTGCACTTGTGGGTCTTTACTTTGGAAATGCAGGCAACTTCTACTGAAAACTGAGATGTTTTCTAGCGCAGGGGTTCTCAAACTGGGGGTCAGGACCCCTCAGGGGGGTCACAAGGTTATTACATGGGGGGTGGGGTTGCAAGCTGCCAGCTTCCACCCCAAACCCCGCTTTGCCTCCAGCATTTATAATGGTGTTAAATTTGTAAACAGGTGTTTTTAATTTATAAGGGGGGGTCGCACACAAAGGCTTGCTGTGTGAAAGGGGTCACCAGTACAAAAGTTTGAGAACCGCTGTTCTAGAGGATCGCACCTGCTTCCAGTCCACATGGCACAGACACTGGGCGCAAGGGAAATGCAGGCCCCCAGGAGAGACCCTCTCTAACCCATTGTGATCTGAATATTACACATTTGTGTGCCTGCGGAAGGCCTCTAAACGAATCCCATGCTAGTGGGATCACAAAGCCGCTCCCCTTGAGACTAGCACTTCCTAGATCTGCTTATCAAATGGCCACAATTTTAATTGCCCTGGATTTATAGACTTCCTTGTCAGGAGGGAGGAAACAAGAACACGCTGCTAAAAAGCCAATACGCATCTACGGCCAAGGGGGGAACACAACACTGCGTTAAGCTACTAGAGGCTGAATTGCTGGGTATGGCGAAAGGGCTGTTTCACCACCTTTCCCAGACAGCTACATAGGGGTTATTGATCACAGGTCAATGCAGATCTCGAATACAAGCCCCTGCAAGGACCCCGGCAATAATTAAGTGCTAACCACCAGCTGAAGCAGAGTCAGAGGGAAGAAGTCAAAGCTGGGTGGGGGTCTGGAGTGCAAAGTGTCTCTCCTTTCAATCTGGCTGCGCCAGGGGGAGAATTTCCCCGGGGCATGGGTGGAGAGGTTCAGTTTTATACTAAAGTCTTTCCCTAACTAGGGCCCTGGCTTGGAGGAAGAAGTGGTCTCCTGGTAGGGTGCCCAGGCAGCAAGTGTGAAAAATCAGGACAGGGGGTGAGGGGTAATAGGAGCCTATATAAGAAAAAGCCCCCAAAATCAGGACTGTCCCTATAAAATCGGGACATCTGGTCACCCTACGGGCAACTGCTGCTAGGGCTGGCCATTAACCCCTCCCAGCTCTGGAGCAGGCCAGGTCTGAAACGTGCGCCGCTGGGCTTTCACACCTGGCCAGGGAGGATCCGGAACCACCCGGGGTGGAAGAGGCCGGGGAGCAGGTGCGGGGAAAGGGGGCGCTGCTCCCAGGGGCCCAATTCAGCGCCAGGGAAAGGGGCCAGGGCGGATTTGGTCTGAAGTTGGCTACGAAGCCAGCCAGGGCTCGCTGGGGCTGGGGAGCGGGGCGGAGGCAGGGAGGCCGCCCGGGCCGGGCTCACTGACCTGGTCTCCGGCGGACCGGCCGCTTCCGGCCGCTGCAGAAGCGCACTTTGCTGAAGACGCCCAGCACGTGTCTCTCGCACAGCGAGCGCCCGTCCTTGCTGGGGCTGGAGCGGCGCTTGGACGTGGTCACCCGCTCGCTGTTGGACTCCCGGGCCTGGCGCTTCTGCCGGATCAGCGAGCTGGCGATCGCCGCGGCCATGGCCGCTCATCGGCCCGGCCGGGGGCGGCTGGAGGCCGGGGTGAGGGGCGCCGGGGGTGGGGGACAGAATCGGGGGGGGGGGGGTTCTCCGCGCTGCGCCCCGGAGCTCCTCAGCCGGTCAGGGGCAGGAGGCCCGGGCTAGCCCGCGCCCCCCTGGGCCGGCGCAGCCGCCCCCCATCCGTGTGTGTCCCGGGGAGCCCCGCGGAGGCGGCCGGGCAGCGCACCAACAGCCGCCCCGCTCGCAGGCGGGTCTCTGGAAGAGCAAGTCCCGCGGGCCGAGCCAGGGCCCTGGGGAGCCGGAGCGCGGCAGGCTGGGGATCCCGCCCCCCCGGTGCCCCGCTGCCGCCGGCCGGGCGCGTCAGTCCTTCCCCGGCTGGGCGAGCTGGGCACCGGCGGCGGGTTTCCTTGGCGGGGGAGGCGGCCCGGCTCCGTGGGCAGAACCGATCCCCGCTGCGGGCTCCTCTGGGAGCCGGTCCGGTCCCGGCTGCGGGGCGCTCCGGCCCGCGGGGACCCGCCCGGGGCCCCTGTCACGGGCAGCCCCCGGGCATGTCTCGGGCGGTCCTGCCCCGCGCCGCTCGGTTCAGGGCACGGAGGGAAGCGGGGAGAAAAGCCGCTGCTCCCGCGGCGCTCCGGGCCGCCTCTCCTCCGGCAGCGGCGGCGTCCCGGGCCGGGCGAGCCACGTTGCCCCGCCGCCGGGGCCGGGGCGTTGTCCGCTGCTCACTCGGTCGCTCTCCCCCGACGCCGGGCCAAGGGGCTGCAGCAGGCGGCCCCCGGGGCTTTTCCACCCCCTGCTCCGCCTCACCGCCGGCCGGTCCCCATCCCCTCCCCGGGGTGGGGGGGCACAGCACAGACCCCTCCCGCCGCTAACTCCCCCGAAGTCGCTGGGTGGCCGCCGGGCTCGGGGCGCGCCGCATGCCCGCCCTAGGCTCCCCCGCCGCCCGCCGGCATCCTCCTGCCATGCATGAGCTGAGGGGCGGGGGCTCAGTCGGCAGCGGCTCCGGGAGGGGGGGTTTCAGCCCAGCCCCCCGGCGAGCCCCCGCCTGGCGGGCTGGGTCGCAGCCCGGGAGCGCTGGGAGAATCGCAGCCGCCTTCCTCGCCGCTCCGGCTCTACGCAATCCTACGTGACCGAGGTTTGGATGAGAGAGGAGCCCGGCAGCGCCAGGGAACTGCAGCCCCCCCGGGCGCACTGGGGCTGGACGGGGCGGGGGGGTTCCTCCGCTTCTCCCCGGGACCGGGGAGGTGGCTAGACGCACAGCCCTGGGGGCAGAGGGGGTTTAGGCGCAGACTAACCCTGGTGACCCCCCCACCTGGGCGCTCCTGTTATTTAGCGCAGTGTCCCTCGGCCTGGGGGGCGCCGACGCCCTGAGCCGCTGCCCCACGCCGCGAAGGGGCTGGAGCCAGTGATTAATTCGTGCCCCGGCCCCTCTTCTGGGTGATTTCACTTGACACCACACCGTGTTGCGGGCAGCACACGGCACAGACCCGGCATCAAAAAACCCTCTTTGCGATCAGGTACCAATTGGCTGAACTGCCCCCGACTATCCGAAGCTGCAGCTTCAGAGGAACCAATCTGGTCCCTTCCCAAGACAGATTTCTTCTGTTTCTGGCCGCGCCGAGAGCAGGCAAATCTCTCGGAACGGAATGCAGCCGGGTTTCGCCCCTGACTTTTGAAATGACAGGATTACTTGTCCTGTCTTCACATCCCGTTTTTGCAGGTGTAATTAACCGCCTGCGTGCAGCAGCTCTGTGCCAAGAACGATCCTCACCCGAGACAATCCTACAGGTAACAGATTTCTCCTGCCCAGGTGTGGTGCTTCTGGAAAGAAAGGCACCACACCCAAGCGTTTCTCCAAGCGCCAATTGCCTCTGCAGTCTGTTCAATGAAAAGAGAACTTGTAAAACTCTATGGAGTATCACCATCTGCTGCCTTCCACCTTGGAGCCCGGGCCTGGAAAAGTGCACAGCACCATCCACTCCCTGGGCAGTCAGTGGAGACTGTAGAGACTCTCGCCTCTCAGCTCACACCCCCAGGCTGCAAGGTCCTGGGAGCCAACAGGCAAGACTGCCCCCTTACATATCTGCAAAGCACCATGCACCTCTACAGATAACCTATTGGGGGAAATAAGCCAGAAGCCACCCTAATACTGCGGTGCCATTCCAGTTAGCAAGAGGGGTAGGATAGGGAAGCTACCCTGAATCAGGGGGACGTTTTGGGGGCCAACCCCCATCTGGGAGGAGAACTCTTATTTCAGCCTCAAACTGGGCCAAGACCTTCGGCTGGCTGAAAATACCTTCCTCCCCTGGAGTACCAGCTTCTCCTTTCTGAGCAGAGCGGGCATGACTTTCTCCGCCCCGTCCTGGGTCAATGGACGTCTTCCCATCGTCTTCAAGGAGAAGCAAACCGGGTCCAGTTTGAGCAGAGTAACTGATCGCCTGGCCCAAGCAGCCCGCTTTCCCTTAAACACACACACTTATCCCCCCCTCCCACCCCCCCCAGGCTGGAAGGCTTCCCATGTACATGTGATAAGCCCTTTGAACAATTAGGATTCCCCACTGCCCGACGAGCATCAGGCCAATCGGACTTACTAGTGAGGTACTCCCACTGAAGTCAGCGGGTGATGCACCAAGCGCTCACGCAGGGGCAAGTGTTTGCAGGACCGGGCTTAATGTTAGCATTTTAAAGGTTTTGTTCACTACACAAATAAGCTCTCGCTTTCTCCGTGCCAAGGTTAACAATTAAGTCCTGCCTGGATTGCAGGGCTTTGTGGTTTGGGGCAGAGAGGAGATCCAGCACTGCATTCCCTCACCTCCCAAACAGGGCGATCTAAGTAGGTCAGCAGTGAGGTTCCTGGCATCATTCCTTAGCGAAGTGCAATCGTATTGCCTTTGGGATTGCTAACCGAATACCCAGCTGGTTCTTCACACAGGCTTCCAAAATCCTAAACTATGTTCCACAGCTTCAGTCATTAGACACAGATCACTGTTTTACCAGGCACATACCCCAGGCCAAATGTCACTGAAAACGAATGCGCCACAATTAAGATATTCAAAATGTAATACCCCTTTAAAAACAAATAATCACACATCAATCGTTGTGGAAAAAAGACAACTTCCAGCTCCGTCCTATAACTACTAACAGGATAACTCACCCTTTGATAGCACAGCAGCAATAAATCTCCTCCAATGAGGCTGTACTGTTGAGTTTCAAGTCTACATTTAGTGACACCTTTAGAATTTTATCTACTTTCCACTCTATGTAAATTACATCTCCAGGGTGTGCATTGTCAGCTCTGCTTCTTAAGCAGAATCGAGCCCATATCCATGTTTTATTAATGTCTTTCTGCATAAGGTAGCTTCCCGTTGCTTGTCTAGAATCATTAAAATTCATGTAGCTTTGGCAATCCCCCTTTTCTGTGCGTGGGGAGATTCTTTTAAAAACATGCCCTGGTATCCTTCAAGAAAAGGACCTAGAGTATCTCGCTTGTTTTCTGTTCAGGCTAACTTTGTTTATAATGCCTGGTTTTATATCTATGTTTGGATGGCTAACAAGAATTCTCAGGGCCACTTAGGAATTTTTTTTGTTTTGAGAGATGTAACTGGCCCTAAAACAGCACCAGCGTAGGAAATCTGGCTTGTTTACTGGTCTTGTCACTCACAGCCGACTAGGCCTTATTAATACATGTAGAAGAGACTGCATTATCTGATTGCCAATTGCCATATTAAAACCATTTCTTTAATGGACCCCTCTCCCCCACTTTTGGCTTCAAAGATTCAATTAAAACAACATTTGCAACTCATCGCTAGAGTATTCATTAGCCTGCTCAGTGTCTTTAAAAACAACTCTAGCCTAGAGAGGATTCAACGCAGGAATGAATTTGCCAGCGACTTCAAGCAAACAGCATGTAAATAGTTGTACGGAATAGAATTTGCAGGAACAATAGCTTCTTTAAAGACATGGATTTCTACCTGACAATAGAAGCTTTTATTTCTCTCCTGTGACTTTTCATCTCTGTCAAGGAAGGGCGGGAGAAAGCTTTACCTCACCGAAAAGCCTGGAAATGAAACTGTCAAGATGCATTTTCCTTTGAGGAAATTCAAATGTGTGTGAACATACTCCAGAGCCGTGTTATTTATTTTTCCATGTGTTAGGGAGGCGCCCATTAAAAGGGGCCAGAAACAAAGTTCTTCAAAACAAGGTTTTTTTTTACAATTTTACTTTACCAGAGGGGCAATAGTTGTAGGGTTCAACCCCTACCAGCCCGACTATACAGATCTCAGAACAACCTTAATCAGCATCGTGGTGGCAGACAGTGGCCCTCTGTTCTAGGCCTCCTCGCGGTACAATACCAGTGGGGCTGATGCGGTGTGAGCAATGGTAGGACTGGAATTCAGTCTGTCCCTTGGCCCCTCTGTACTGGCGTCTCCGGTTCCACCGAGTTCCGCACCCAAAGCGATGGCAAGCGATGGAGAGGCAGGAAGGCCCTGGGCTCTCACCCCAGACTCCTTTGGTGGCTTGAGCAAACTGCAGCCGCTCTGTGCCTTAGTTTCCCTACCCCACGGGATGGACGGGGCTGATCTGCATACCAACCTTTGCAGCTGCAGAGGGCTTAGACAATCCCCATGTGTTTTAAATATCAGCGCCCAACATGCAGCTGCCACAATCAGGGTGGCTGAAGCGAGGTAGAGTGTCCGGGGGCCTGATTCCGCACCTTCCTAACTACGAGTGGCCCCAGGGGTTGCAATGGGACTACAATACTAAAGACGCATGAGGGTAGCAGGATTGCCCCCCCCCCCCCCCCCCGGCTCTGCCCATCCAGCCAGAACGCAGAGACATGCCAGTGCAACCTCTCCAGGACAGACCTCGGGATGGTTTGCCAAGCACGCGACCAGGCTCCATAAATCCAGAGCCCTGAAGGTTAACAGCAGCCCTGCCTGTCAGCCTTTGGCAGGGGAGCAGAAGGGGGCCGCTGCCCTTGTGCTAAGTTAGGTGCCCCTGAGGGGGGAAGGTCTCAGAGCCGGGGGTGCAGCCCGAGTCTGAATGTCTACACGGCGTTTTTAGCCCTGCAGCCCGAGTCGGCTGAGCAGGGCTCCCAGACTGGGTGCTGCGGATTTCTTATCACAGCGCAGACGGACACGGAGACGCAGTGCCCATGGGGCACTGCTGTTGCCAAGTCAGGGCAGGGAGAAGCAGCGCGGCACCAGGGTGGGGGAGGGTAATCCTCCCCCGGCTCATTCGGGGGCTGCGGAGTTTGGTCGAGGTTAGGTTGGGTTTTTTTCACCACTGCAGCTCTGCGCGGTACGACCGAGACGCAGCCCCGTGCAACGCGCCTGTTCTGCCCGTGCGAGGTGTGCGAGGCAGGGCTCTCCTCAGAGCATCCCTTACTCCCAGGGCTGGGGAGCTCTCTCCCCCTGCAACACACCGGGGCTGGCGGAGGCCCTGGCTCCCATGATCGGGGACGCGGCGTGCAGCAGTCCCGCCGACAGGGAACCAGCCACACGCGAGCTCGCCCCTGCCTGGCGCTCGGGCATCTCAGCCCTGAGATCCCAGAGCAGACACCTGCGCTCGCCTCCCTTCCATTGCAGGGGCAGGAAGGGAACAAGGATCCAGGAGGAGTGAGGGAGGTTTGAGGGCCTGCTACCCATCCAGCCGCGGGAACTTTGTGGCTGGGCTGTTGTTTGAAAGCGAGTTTGGGCCGGGCCTGTATCTCTAGGAGGCACGTGCCATGCAGACCCAGGGGCAGCCCACCAGCTCTGCTCTCTAGGAGTCAGAATTGGGCCCAGAGCCTGTAACGTGCTTTGTGACACTCCAGGGCTGTCTGGCCTTAAAATCCCACCTGCCTGCAGCGTGAGCGGTGCTAAATACCACCAAATTCCTGGGGCGGGGGGACCCCTCCTGCCTTCCTGAAACCCCCCCTGGAATTTTAAAGCCGCCAGGCCTACCCAGCCTGCCCCTCAGGAGGGCTGAGGGGGTGCGGAGAGAGGCCGGCCCGGTGTTTAAGGAGGAGACGCGCGGCCTCCTGCACCCCAGTCTCACAGTCAAGCGGCTCCTCGAGGAGCACAAGCGCCAATACCGGCCAAAATCACGCCCAGCGGCGGCAGGTGAAGCCTCTCCACGTCGAGTCTGCAGCGAGCTGACTTTGCTGAAAGTCAAATGGAACCGTCCTGATTAGATCTCGGCGGAGGGGGAAGCCAGAGAGCCTGACCGTGGGATGGAGGATGAGAGAGAGGCAAGCGGAGGAGGGAAAAAACCCATCCCAGTCTTCCAGCAGGACTCCGAGGGCTTCTGTTTCACTGGAAGGAGTCGGCTACTGACAAGCTAGTGAGTGCAAAGGGGCTGGATCTCCCTCCCACACCTACCACCGCAGCAGGGGGAGGAAGAAAAATGCTGCTATCAAAGCCAAAAAATAAATCCCTTGAGGTCCTGAGTCCTGCACATCAATCTCTGCACATTGCTCACCCTGTCGGGGCACAGAAAGCTCCCCGCCTCCAAGCTTTGCCCTTCTCTCTTAATGCAGCCTCTGCACTCACACTGAGCCATGCAGGGTGGGGAGGACAGAGCCTGTCTCTCCCTCTCTCCACAAGAGCCCCTTTTCATTCGGGGAGGGGTAACAGGTCTGACTACTAAGGATTGGTCAGTTGCCGCAATCAAGCTCTGCAGAACAGGAGCTGTGGGGATGTGAATACCACCCACAGGAGCGCTCTGAAGTTAAATGCATCCAGATTGCATCTCATTTAAACAACTCGGTTGCTTCTCCCCATGCGGCAGAGATCCGCTAACCACCAAACTGTACAGCATGAAAGAGGGAGTCTTCTAGGGTGACCAGATGTCCCGATTTTATAGGGACAGTCCCGATTTTGGGGGCTTTTTCTTATATAGGCTCTTTTACCCCCCCGCCCCCGGTCCCGATTTTTCACACTTGCTGTCTGGTCACCCTAGAGTCTTCTAACCCAGCTGAGGTCTCCTAACATAGGGTGATTTCCTAAGGCTTTGGCTACACTCGGAACTTCAAAGCAGCGCGAGTGTGGTCGCGCGCCAGCGCTGGGAGAGAGCTGCAGGCACTCCACCTCCACGAGGGGAATAGCTTACAGGGGCACTGGCTACACTGGCGCTTTACAGCGCTGGAACTTGCTGCGCTCAGGGGGGTGGTTTTTCACACCCCTGAGTGAGAAAGTTGCAGCGCTGTAAAGCACCAGTGTAGCCTGCAAGTCCAGGTGAAAAGTACCTCCATTGCCACATCCCCAAGGCCACCTCTCCCGGCCCCGGCCACACTGATTTAAATTGCCACGTCTTCACTGCCCCAGCAATAAATCAGCTCTACTCTCCCCTAGTAAAACCAGTTCTGCCACCCCTTTTACACCAGGCACTAATTACACACACACACACACACACACACACACACACTTACCGCTATGCAGATAACACAGTCCCATATCTTCACCAATGACCTGGAAGCTAATATAAAATCATTGCTGATCAAATTTGCCAAGAATATAAGGATGGGGGAGTAGTAAATAAAGGTGGGGACAGGACCATTATGCAGTGAGATTGCTTCACTTGGGAAGCTGGGTGCATGCAAATAAGATTTATTTTCATCCAGCCAGATGCAAGGTCAGACATGGAGTAGCAAAGAAAGTAGGCCAGACTTCAAGAGTGGAGTTGGTGTTTGGGGAAGCAGTGACTCTGTAAGGGAGGCAGAGATAATGGTCGATAACCAATTGAACAGGAGCGAGCGGTGCAGTGCTGTGGCTAAGAGGGCAAATGCGCCCGTTTGATGTATGCGAGAGAGAATATTGAGAAGTAAGGGGGTGGTATTACTCTGTGTACAGAATCGGCGAGACCATTGCTGGGACACCGTGTCCCGTTCTGCTGTCCAGCCTTCAAAAAGGACGTTCAAAAATCGGGAAGGATTCCAAACAGAGCTAACGGCAAAACCTGCTTTACTGGAAGAGACTTGGCAAGTTCAGTCGTTTTAGTTTATCCAAGAGAAGGATCAGAGATGACTGGATAAGGGTCTAGACGATTTTCCTCGGTAGAAGACTTTTGATAGCAGAGGGCTCTTTAGTCCAGTGGACAAAGGCAGAACAAGATCCACAGGCTGGAAGTTGAAGCTAGAGAACTGTGGGGTAATTAACCACTGCAACAACATAACAAAGGCTGTGATAGTTTCTCCATTATAGGATGTCTTTAAATTCAGAGTGGATTTCTTTCTAACAGCTCAGCTGAAGCTCAACCCGAAGTTCTGGGCTGGATGCAGAAATCATGGGTGAGGTGCTCTGGCTGGTGTTAGGCAGGTCCCTTGCCCTTCTGGCCCAAACATCTGTGAATCTACGATTAACGAATTCGAGGTGCTCCCTAACCATTAATTTTAGACTCTCATCCCATCTCCTCCAATGAGTGAAGCTGCATCTCTCCCCCATTAATGAATTTTTGGCTCTTTTCTACTCTCCTAATTAACGTACCCTGGATCCTGCCTCTCCAGTATATTAATACTAATCTCCAACTACCTCTGTGTGGGACTCCTGTCTGGCTTCATGCCTCAGGCCTTTCAGGAATCCCAGTAACTCTTCTCCGCACTGGCTCCCCTGTGCCCGGAATGAGGTAGGGAACTGCCAGAGCAGGAGGACCCTGACCCCCGAGCAGGGCTGCAAAGCGTGAAACCCTCATTTCCCGTAATCGGGTCCCCCAGTCCCCATGTCGCCCTCTCATAGTTTAGTCTTAACACTCAACAATTTTTACATCCTGAATCCATAGGGGCCGACTTCCGGCCCTGCCCGTGGGTGCTGTCACCCGGCGTCGGGGGCGGGGCTCTACCCGAAGCCGGGCCCCGCCCCTGAGGTCGGGTGACGTTGCGGGGCCCCGCCCCCGAAGCCATGTTGCCCAGCGTCGGGGGCGGGGCCCCTGCAACGTCTCCCGGTGCCCGGTAAGTTTCCCGCGGGTCCGGGGCGGGTGGGGAGTTGCCGGTGGGTGTGGAGCACCCACCAATTTTTCTCCGTGGGTGCTGCAGCACCGGAGCACCCACGGAGTCGGCGCCTATGCCAGAATCAGCAACTCCCTTCCTCAGCACGTCCACGCACTGGCCAGGTCCTTGGGGAGCTCCAAGGGTCTTTGTCCTCAGCCTCCTGGGATTCACAGGAGGGCCCCGTCCCCCTGCTGTACGGTACCAGACAGCTCGCTGTGCCCCCCTCCCCATCTATGGACACACGCACAGGAGGGTACGGCCTGGAGGATGCTTTCTAGGAACCACCAGCTGCAGCATGAAGTCAGTCAGACGACTCAGTAGAAGACACCTTTCCCCCTCCAGTTGCTCCTAAGATCATGTCCCAGCCTGGTGCTGCTGTTGGTCCCGTCTTTCCAACAGGACATAAAACGCGACACGATCATGACAGATCCTCACGTTCGGACACCATCAGCTCATGGGGAGGCCCCTCCTTTGTCCCACTCATAAATCACAGCCCTGGCTGCTACCCCATTCTTGCTCCCCTCTATAGACCCAGCCAAGGCCAGCATCGGCCATAGTGCGGGCTCCTTTCCAGCTCAGACGTCAGCAAGGGGAGCGATATTTACAGCTGCTGTGTGAAATCCAGAGGTTCAGGCTTGGCTGGTCCTGGGGATTCTCAGCAGCTGCCTGGTTTACCCATAAATAAGTGTCTAAAGCCAATTTAGTGACACCCGTGCAAGCCCCTGTTCCCAACCAACTTCTTATACTGGAACAATAGCGTCCACCTGGGCATTTGTACCAGTTTAACTAGACTGGTTTAAATTCACCCTTCAGGTTAAACCAATTCAACATTCCCATGTAGACAAGCCCCAGAATTTGGACTCCTGGATCCTACTCACAGAAAATGCCGGGCAATACGCCAGTAAATGGTGCTATAGCATTGCCAAGTACTATCTTATGCAGGGAAACTCACAACGAGAGCTGTCAGTCTTCTTCATTGACCCAATGCTTCTGCTGTGGCCCACCGAAAACGCAGTCTTCTAACACACTCATGGTTTTCGTACTGCTCATTCACCATAACACAAAACGGAGGGGGAATTGCATTCATTTCTTCTGACAGATACTAACTCACACGATTAGTTGGGTTCTGCAATTAGAAACTACATCAGCTCGGGGGGAGGGGGGAATCTAAATGAAAAGCCACTTGAGTGAGCACTTTGAGGAATTCCTGGGAGAGTCGTGAAGGAGAGTGTGGCTCTGTGTTGGGGTACGGGCCGCGGGGCTGTCAGGGAGCTGACTCAACTGCCTGCCAGATCTGAAGAGACTAGTGCGTGTTTTCTTGCACAAACAGCTTCCTTGGGGGCGGCGGGAGTGACAGGCCGTCTGGATTAACACACGCCACTCTTCAGCGGTGTCTCAGGAACATCCTCGTACCAGGGAACAGGGCTATTCTGCACAGGGCAAATACCCAGGTACCCCGGCCAAGCTGGGGGCCCCCACAGGTGCTTCGGAACCTGGGTAGATGTGGGGGGGGGGGGAGCACTGGCGCCAGAACTGTGGCCCTGCCCCCTGCTTCTCTTCTTCCCCCGGAGGCCCTGCCCCAGTGATTTCCCTACACCCCCCCCTGAATTTCCCCAACCCCCCCCCAGTTTTGTGAACTAGTTACATGCCAATTTAGTGACCCCCCCATGTAAAGGCGAACACTCCCCCCCCTTTCAATTCCTGGGGAGGCCACTTCCCTGCCCCTTGGCCAGGCCAGAGCCGGACCATGGTAAGAGCTGGCCGGGGAGCCCCCGCTGCTGTGGGGAGCTCCAGATCCTTCGCCTGCCCTGGGTGCCAGAGAGCAGCCCCCAGCCTGTGTCCCTGCCTGGTTCTGGTGTCCCTGGGCCCCCAGGGCGTGGGGAGGGGGCTAACATGTTCTTTGTGCCCAGAGCCCCCAATAAATCTTAATCCACCTCTGCAAATAGCTTCTGAAGCACCTCGCTCGCCAGGAGAGGGAGAGCTCAGTTTCTCCTCCCTCCTCAGTGCCTCCTTCCCTCCCACAGCAACTGAGGGGTTGTACCTCTTTCTGCAGCTGGCCACCAGCTCCCTTCTCCTGAACACGGCGCTGGTCGCGGCTCACCAGTGGCGTCCCCAGTAATTGAAATTATGGGGGGGGGGTGTTCAAATTTACTGGGGGGAGGTGTCACTAAATTGGCATGTAACTAGTTCACAAAACTGGGGGGTGGCGTAGGAAAATCACCCTGGGGTGGTGTAGGAAAATCACTGCGGCTCAGTGCAGGTGGCTGGCGGTCCCAGCCGCAAGTAGGCTGTCCTTGTCCTGCAGGCAGGCGCCTGGCCCCATAACGTTTCCGTCTCTTCCCTAGCCCAGCCCCATATGCTGTCCATGTCCCGGGCACCCAGGTTAGCTGGATCTTTGGGGTCCTCCTCCTTTCTAGAGTGCCCCAGCAGGGTCCCAGCTCAGTGCTGGGAAGCAAACATGCTACTTTGCCATTCTGACCCAGCTGTTACTTCCCGGCTGGTGCCTTGGGAGCGGCCTCTCCCCCATGGCAGTGGGATTCTGTGCGGGGTAGCTAGGATACAGGATGGTACCAAGGTGATACACACCATAGGAGAGCACAGATTTCACAGAGACACCATTGGGGAAATATAACATGAAGGCACTTAATTTGTATGCAAGAGATTTTTAAATGTACAGTATCCCTTTAATTTCTTGAAAAAAATGCTATATTTGATATTTGTCCTGGTAACATAAAATCATTTAACTGGGGAATTTGACTAATGTTTTTATTTAGAGAGGTGCTTAAAAAAATAAAACCCCCAACAAAATGCAAGTGTGTGTTTAGATAAACGTTGCTGGTAATGTAATGAGAGGGCAGTCAAAATCTGTGGCCACTTTGGCACATTTTGTGGTTTCAATCCCCTCCATCCCTGCGAACACATTTCCGAACAAGAATCCGACTGGGACCAACTTCACATAGACCGGAGAAAAACCACTCGGCAGAGAGTTCAACCAATAACCCAGGAGTGAAAGGCTCCACAGCCAGTGACTTCTCCCATGAGTCTCCCTGCGGTAGGAGGTCGATTTGGTATCTCAGGTTTCACTGTTACAGAATCTGCATCAGTGATATGTTTAAAAGCCCCAGGGGCTGTTTGTACAAACAGGACTCTGCCAGACACTGATTCATCAAAATAGTTATGATATCCGTATTGAGCTCCCTGCAAATCTGCCGTTCACATTCGGTGAAGAGTGCTCCAGTGTCCTTACATATTTCGTGTTAAGGGAGGGAAAAAACTACCTATGCATATTCCTTTGAGACTCTGTACTGGAATTCTATGGTGTTTCTAAATATTACTGAGAAATGAACTGTCACTGCATAGTAGACAGACAAGTGGAAGGAGGTAAAGAAGAAGTTAAAGACTATTTCACACCACGCTTTGTAAAGCTGTCACTCGCCAGCCATAATCGTCTAAAGAGACAACATTCAGAGAAGCAGCAACAGATTCCTTCATACACATTTGGCCTCTTACATTACGTACTAGGCCGCTGTCCAACCAGAAATCACATCCCAGTGAAATCCCTTGCCTCTGTTTCTAACCCTTCGGACTTGGTACAGTCTTTCGCTTTTAATTATATGATTTACTCTCCACCATTGTTTCCGGTTAAAGCAGAACAAAAACACTGTGTAAACTGGCCCTAAGCTAGACTGGTCACTTTCTAAGCAGTTTCATCGGTCTGGTTCTCAAGCACAAACCCCAACTTGGGATGCAAACATTGCTGATCACCATTCAAATCATCCCCAAACGGTGAGCAAAGCGCCGAGTTCAGAGAAGAGACCTGAGCTCTGGTTTCAACTCTGCCAGTGACTCGCTGTGTGACCTCTGAAAGTCACTAGTCCTCTGGGCCCCAGCTTTCCCCATGAGCAAAAGGAGTGTGACGCTACTGACCCATCTCACGAGCTAGTGGGGCTTATTATGTGCTGGGCACAATTTCTATTTTGGGGACATTTTTAAAACCCTTTGAGCTGATGGCAGAGGCGTAGCCAGGGTGGCATTTGTCAGACGTGTCCTGGCCAGGTCAGAATTTAGTGTCACGCCCACAGGAAAAATGGAGCCAGACACTTCAAACCACAAGTGTTCCCAGTTCACTCTTCTCCGAATGCCCACTGGTTCAGGACATGTGACTAGTTCTCTCTAGCAGCTGGCCCAATCAGGATAAGGGCCGGCTACTCTGGGAAGCCACCAGAGATGCTTCTTGAGCTCAGGTCGTAGGGGCTCGGCTGTGTGTGTGGACTTGGGCATGTGTGGACCCCACATCACTGGGAGCAGCTGGACAAGACTCTGGCGCAAGTGAGGATAGGTGCCAGCTACCAGAGTTACTGGGGCTCCGGGCAGGGCCAGGGCTGCCATCCTGAGGGTCACAGCGCCCCCAGCTGGCTGGACTGAGGGACAGTCCCAGCCTGCTGACCCCAGTCGGCCGTCCCTCCTACAGCCCCAGCAGCAGGGACGGGTGTGCTCTGGGTTCTGGAGGGCCTGGCTGGCTTTGACCCTCAATCCCACCGGCAGGCGCGGGGTCTGGATCACCGTCTCAGCCTCAGCCCCGCCAGGGCTGGTCCACACGCTGAAAGCCGGTTATCCTGGTTTAGTCTGTGCAGGGGATGTACCGCAGTGAACTAACCTGCTCCAAGCCAGGCGTACCCTGCTAGGAGACACCGCCCCCGAAGCCACACCGCTGGGACTCGGTCTAAGAACGCCACCTCGAGCTGGAGCGGCACAGCTGTGTCCGCAGCAGGGAAGGAGGTTATCCGTGATTTTTACCCGTCACAACGTCCTTCTCACAGGACTCCGGCCTCGCTCTCCCCGGGGGATCGGGTGTCACTTTTATTAATGGCCGTCAGGGCTTTCAAAAGCCCCGACAATTAGCAAAAGTCTCCATTTTTACACTGACCCATTTTTCATGCCACCGAGTCCTTCGTGTGACAAAGGAGCCGGAGGGACGGGACGTTCGGCTGGCTCTCTGGTTTGCCCTTTCCCCAGAACTGGGGCATGGGGTGTGGAAAACCCTCTGCCCTTGGCATGCCTTTGCGGACACCTTCCATCGGAAGAGCAGGGAACGATGAGCCGCGCGGCTCAGGACATGAAGTGCGGGTAGGTCGGGGATGGTGTGAGCCGCTGCTCCCAGCTCCATTCAGCCAACACCAGTCGCTCCTGACCCACAACGGTCAGGATCCTCGATGTCTCTGCCGCTGCCCCGCAGTCCTGACCCCCGCTTCACTCCCAATGCAGAGACCCACACTCACGCCAAGCCGGCACGGGCGCAAACCGGGACCCGGCTGAAATCTGCCCAGCTCCTCGTCACCGCTCCCATGAGCGGAGCTTAGAGGCTGGGGAAGGACCCAGGGTGGGGAAGGCCACTGCTGAGCAGTGAGCATGGAGGCTGGATTGGCTGGTTTCATTAGGAACATCCTTCTCCTAACCCCCCTTGTCTTGGAGACGGGGGCATGAGATCCGCACACCTGCTCCCTGAACACTGGGCTTAGCATGACCACGAGCATCACAGCTCACGCCCATGCTTATGCAGGGTCTACAGCAGAGACCCAAGACACTTCTGGACTACGCCGCTGGCCTGTGTGTCCATAGGGAGACCCAGGCGGGGACCAGCCTTAGCGCCCCCAAGTCCTGGCGGCAGGCTGTCCGTCCCCAGCCTGGACCTGGAAAGAACGGGAACTCACAGGCACTCCTGGGGGCGGAGTGTGGGCAGGGCCATGCCAGGCACAGCCTCCCCCAGCCTGATACCCGCCGCCCACGCCAGCATCCTGCCCCACGCTGAGCGCGGCCGGCAGCACCCAGGAGATGTTTGCAAAGCCTCTGGTTTCCACCCGCCCTTGCAGCCTCCCACGGGGTCCACTCCTATAGAACGGGGAGCTTGGCAGGGAGCTCTGTGGGGCCCAGCGCCCCCCAGCTGGAAATCTCCTGCCAGGGTATCTGACGGGGGAGCATCTCCCCACTGAGCTAGAGTCTCCCCAGCAGGCAAGGAGATACACACACACACCTGTGGGAAAACACAACCCTTTCTCTCTCTTACACACACACACACACACACACACACACACACGGAAAACACAACCCTTTCCCCGGGATACAGCCAAGGTACAATGCTGCCACCCTGTGGCGAACAGGGGTTACTGCAATGGCCATTGCTGCTGGAAAGTGAAGGCTCCCAGACCTGGCAGGGACTCGAGCGGTCTCCAGTCCAGCCCCCTGCACTCGCGGCAGGACGAAGAATGGTCCCATCGCGGAAGGTGCGAGGACAGATGCTAGAAGCGACGTATTCGGTTCCGCCCTGGCACCGCAGTGCTGATGGCCCCTTGCTGCACACCAAGCGACGGGACGACAGCCGTACGGAGGAGTAACTGAGCTGCACAAAGGAGCCTGGAGGGGACAGCAGACTCCTTCTGTGTCGTTTGGCCTGTGCCTCGGGCCTTAAAGCCTCCTCCCCCCACTGCAGCCTCGGGCCCCACAGAAGAAGGGTGGAAGCTCCAAGCTCACTCCAAAGGATTCGTTACCCAGGGGCTTGCTGCTGCTCAGTGAGCCAGGAACCTTCTCTCCAGTAACGTTCCCGGACACTGCAGCGAGTCGCCCTCCGGGCCCAGTACTTGCTGGTCTCAGGACTCGGAGCTGGTTTCGGGCAGGTTTCGGCTCCGCTCAGCCCGCCCCTTTTCTGCGCGCTGTGCAGGAGACCAACATGGAGCAAGAGAGCCAACCCCAGGCCTGCTGCTCCGCGGCCTGCAGCACGCAGCAAAGCAACCCCGCTGCACAGACTGCCGTGGGAGCAGGTGCCAGGCCCAGCGCTGCCCCACCCTGCTGGCTCTGTGAGGGAGGCCGCTCGAGGGGGGTGGGAAGAGCCAGGCAGCGCCCACCAGCTGACACATGGGCAGCCAGGAGTGAGCCTATCGCTGCCCGTGTGTAGCTTGTGCTGGGCTCTCACAGGGCACCGCCGACTGCCAGCTCTCCCTTCGGGCGAGAGTCCCTTCCCCGGCCCTTGTTCCCCGGCAGCTGGGGCCGCGGGCTTCAGATCCGCTCGGCGCTGTTCATCGCTGGGTGGGGAGGTCTGCTCCTGAGTCCTTCCTCTGCGTCTCTGGTAACAGGCTTCATTGCCTCTTGGTCCTGCTGGGAGCAGCATGGTTCACGGCATGGCCGGCAGCCCCACATGCCCGCTGCGGAGCGGTACCCCTGTGTATGGCACATGCGATAGCCCTCTTGGCCTGCAAAGCCTCCTGCTGCTACCAACGGAGCGGGGCTCACCTCCCACCCTTGTTGTAAGCATGTCCCCCTGCCAGGGTTCCTGACGGGGTCTGAGCATCCTTTGGCCGTGACTCCGTCCTCCCCCAGCACCTCATCCCTGCGAATCTGCAGCACTTCGCAGCCTTCATGCTCGCGGGGCTCCTGCCCATGCTGGGAGCGGCTCTGCTCTGCTACCTAAACACTAGTTCATCGTCTCTCCCCGGGTCTCCAAAGCCATATGTGGGGCTCTCCCGGGACCGTCTCCTCCCCCCTTTGCCCTCCGGGTGTAGCCCACTGGGTGCAGGGCTCAGCTTTCAGCACAAACCTGGAGCGCAGTCACCCGGCGCCAGCGCCTGCCTGCGCTGAAGGGTGGCGAGAGCCTTTCATTCCCATCGCCAGACGCACCTGCTCAGTGTTGCTTCTTCTGAGAGAGACAGAAGGAGGCAAGGCTGGGGCTGGGCAGATCCTGCAGTGAGAGCTGGGAGCCGGGAGCCCTCTGTTCGGCCTGCCAGGATTACCAGGCACATGGACGAACACCGTTTGCTGGGGAAGAGTCCACACGGCTGCGGTAAAGGGAAATCACACCTCACCAATCTACTAGAATTCTCTGAGGGAGCCACCGGCCATGTGGCCAAGGGTGACCCAGTGGATATAGCGGACTTGGGCTTCCAGAAAGCCTTTGACTGCCCATTAGCCAGGCCAGCCACAGGGGTCCAGTTTTGTGACATCGGCCGGCCAGGTGAGTGTTTGCAGGCGGGGACCGATATTGCAGACGGCTTCCTCCCGCGGGCTCTGAGGTGAAAGCTACTCCACAAAAAGCAGCTCGAAGGCTTCCCTGTCAAGGCCCCGCTTCTCTCCCTGCTTTGCAATCTGGGCCAGCAAGCAGCCAGGGCCAGCCCGCTCGACCGCACGGCGCCCTTTGATGGGGGGCCCTGAGTGTTTCACACCCACAGACTCCAAGCGCCGGTGGGGGCAGGTGCTCGGGACACCAGCAAAGGGAGGAGCACTGCTGTGTCTTGACCCCCGGCCCCCTATGGGTGCCTGGAGCCCTCCTGCTCACCGGCACGCAGGAGTTCGCGCTGAGGGCTAGGAATCGGTGAGATGCTGAGCACCCTTGAAATCAGCGGGGTGGGCGCTCAGCACCGCACAGGGCTGGGCCCAAGGGCTACTCCACGTAACAGCTGCCGTTCTCCAGAAGCGCTGACTCTGGCCCAGATGTTGGACACAGGGAGGAGCCACCCCCCCGGTGATCTGACAGCGTTAGCCAAACCCCTCGCCCACCGGGGCGGCACGAGCCGCAGCGTCAGCAGCACCAGGCCTCCCCCCAGGAGACACGTTCAGCGTTCGCGGCCCTTTGTGTCCGGGGGTCTCTGCTGAGGCTCCACCCGGGGCTGGGATCAGTGGAGTCCGGTCAAGGCAGCAGTGTGATGCAGTGTGATGCACGGTGACACTCAGCGGGGGCAGGAAGCAGCCAGGGGGGTTACGAAACCCCCAGAGCAGTGGTTCCCAATGCGGTGCCCGCGGGCACCAAGGCGCCCGCCGGGGCATTTATGTGTGCCCACCTACTGACAAGGGAGCGCAGCCGCCGGACAACCCGTCGCCGAGGAGCGCAGCCGCCGGACAACCCGTCGCCGAGGGGCGCAGCCGCCGGACAACCCGTCGCCGAGGGGCGCAGCCGCCGGACAACCCGTCGCCGAGGAGCGCAGCCGCCGGACAACCCGTCGCCGAGGAGCGCTTCCGCCGGACAACCCGTTGCCGAGGAGCGCAGCCGCCGGACAACCTGTTGCCGAGGAGCGCAGCCGCCGCACAACCAGCCGCCGAGGAGCGCTTCCGCCGGACAACCCGTCGCCGAGGAGCGCAGCCGCCGGACAACCAGCCGCCGAGGAGCGCAGCCGCCGGACAACCCGTCGCCGAGGAGCGCAGCCGCCGGACAACCAGCCGCCGAAATGCCTCTGAGAAGCGGTAACACCAAGAAGCGTCGCCGCCGCTTTTTCAGCGGCATTTCAGCAGCGACGCTTCTCGATGACGCCGCTTCTCGGCGGCATTTCGGCGGCTGGTCGTCCGGCGCCCGCCACACTCTTCTGGGAACATGAAAATGCTACTGCAACGGAAAGGTTGGGGACCACTGCCCCAGAGTGTCCACGAAGGTCTGAAAAGCCAGTGATAAATAATATTGGAACCAACCCTCCTGTTCTGCTCCCCGGGCTGCGGCTCTTACCTCTTCCCTTGACTGGCAGCAAACCGGCGCCACCTGGTGCCCAGAGCCACACACAGCTCAGGAACGTCTTTCCAAGGCGCTGGCCTTCAACTCTCCGAAAGACGTGAGCCGGTGCTGGCCGTGCAGCGCACGCTAGGAGAAACTGGTGTGTGAATGGCGGGACACGGCTGCAGGGGCTGGCTTCTTTAAGGAGAGCCGAGCGGGGAATTTAAATCTTCCAACACGCCCAGAAAAGGACCAATGTCTCTTGGTAAGCACCTGCACAGCCTGCTCTGAGCGGCCGTGGGAACCGGCACGCTGCCGGCCGCAGATACAAACACAGACTTAGGAATCACGCTCCATATCCGCAACTTCTCACCCCCCCAGAGCCATCTGGGTTTCTGTGCATAGGGGGACAGGGGACAAGTCCTTTCTGCCTGGCAGTGCCAGCTCAAATGTGGCCCAGAAGCTGCTCCCTTGTGACAGCTGTTTAGACCCATAGGGGAGATCTAAGTCCATTTGCCAGGGGACAGGTGTCCGCAGTGTAGTTGTGCTCACCTGGTTTCCTCTGGCAGCTGGGACGTACCATTCACTCATGCTAAAGATCCATAAGTTGGCCCTGTACTTGTCAAGGCTCTTCCCCTCCACAATACATGTGGGCTCTTCACAACTACCACAAAGAAAGTTATTTGCATCATTTACAATGAGGAGCAGGGGGCCGGAGAAGCTCATGCCCTGGTAACTTCAAGGGCTGTTCACCTCGGCAGCTCACACCCAGCCAGGGTTTTACTCACAGAAATAGAATCACAATGCAACCCCTAATACAGAAGGCCTCTGACTTGCATTAAAATAGGACCGTGCACCTGCCAACCCCAGTGTGCTTTACAGACGATACACACGTCGCGGTCTCCTTGCCCCACTGCTGAAAGTGCAGCCAGCAATGGGATCGAACAAATCAGCCTTGGAATAATCCAGAGCCCCACTAGGGAATCTTGTGTTGGAGCAGCGCGGGCGGGATACACTCTGCAGTTGGAGGCAGTGGGATTTTCTGGCCGTCAGCCAGCTGGAATTTGGCCAGGCCCTGGTGCTGACATCGTTAATCGCCATGGCCCGGCTTTCGCATCTCATCTGAAAGACAAACAGCCAGTCCTGCAGCCTGGGTGTTCCTCCTTCCGACTAGCCAACTTCCAGTACTGCAGGGTGAATTCCATTGGACACCACTGAGTTCCTGTTAAAAAAAGACTACCCACAAGACGGGTGCCATTTTACATCCGTTGGACTCTAGTTTCCCTGTAAGAACTGGACCCCACTGCTGTTGCCCCCGCTCCTCCACGCCTGCTCGCAGCTGCCCTAAGGATGCAGAGGAGTCCAGAGCCGGACGTTATTCCGTGAACTCGTAACACCCCCAACAGGAATTTGTTCTTCAAGGAAGATTGTGGTGCGCCTGGTTCTCATTTACAGAGGCCCCGGTCCAGCGCTCTCGGGGGCGGAAAAGGGGGTGTTCAGACAGCCGCACCCACTAGACGTGCCCTTTAAACTGCGAAAGCGGCACAACAGAGTCCTAATGTAACTCGTGACTCAGGCTCGGTGAGGGGGACATCGGTGTGAAACCGTTCCCAGGAGCCGGCCTAGAACTCTCTCTGGATTGCAGGGCACAGCTGCACTAGGGTAACCACCAGGGCCATCCCTAGCTATTCTGAGGTCCTATGCAGCCCCACCGTGGGGGGCGGGGGGGGTTGCTTGGGAGGTAGGGGGAACCGCCCCCCAGCACTGACTGGTGGCGCGGCTGGGGCTGGGTCGCTGCACTTTCTGCCACCGGTGAGTGCAGGCCTGACCCTGCTGCACTCCTCAGGGAGTGGGGGCGGGGCTGAGGCGGAGCAGGGGTGGGAAGAGGCGGGGTGGGGGCGGAGCATGGGAAGGGCTTTGGGAAAGGGGTGGAGTGGGGGCGGGGCTGAGGCAGAGCAGGGGCGAGAAGGGGCGGGGTGGGGGCAGAGCAGGGCAGGGGTTTTGGGGAAGGGGCAGAGCAGGGGCGGGGCAGGGGCAGAGCAGGGGCGGGGGCCATGGGGAAGAGGCAGGGCAGGGGCTGGAGCAGCACACAGCCGCGCAGGGCACCAGGGAATGTGGTGTCCCAAATGTCCTGGTGCCCTAGGCAGCGGCGTACTTTGCGTGTGGGTAGGGACGGCCTGGTAACCACCCATCCCAAAACACGCCAGACAGTCGAAATTTCCCAATGCGTCCTGCTAGCCTAGCACCTCTGTACCGTGCTCTGCAGTCAGACTGCTGGGGCCACTCAGAGGAACTAGTTCGGCCCGCGGGACAATTAATGATTTGCATCCTCCCCTCCCGCCGACCAAGGCTTATGGAACGGCGTCAGCCTGGGCCGAAGCACCAGTCCCCGCCCAGGGTGTGACCAGCTCATCTCACTAGACGTGCCAGGAGGCAGAACTACGCTATGTGAGGAATCCAAGCTTGGGGACACGGGTCTGTCCCGTCCCACCAGCAGAATAGCTGGGACATGAGGCCGACGGAGGCAAAGGAAAGAGACGGGGACTCTGCGAGTTCAGATGACCCTGCACCAAAGGGGCTACTTACCAGAGAAGCAAGTTTGATCCCAGCAGAGCTCAGTGGGGGTTATGGAAGGAGCCTCGTGAGGTCATCTAGCCCACCCCACCACGCTGAGGGAGTTGTTTCTTCCGTTCACATTTTTTTCCAATCAAAAAACTGAAACTTTCCCCAGAGTTAAAGGTGAATTTCTTGATGAGCAGTGCGTAGAAGAGGAGAATCACTTGCCTAGATACCACAGCTGATGTTAAAGGAACACATTTCCAGAGAGCCTGCAGAAGGTACCAGGGGCCTGTCAAATCTGCTTTCATGCACAGGGGCGAGCCCTGGATATCCGAGTCTCATGGCCAAGCCTTCCATGTAGAGTTGGCGCTGGGCACACAGACAGGCAGGCATGGATGCTCTGCCAGGGGTGAAGGAGAGGCCCTTTGAGCAGGAGGTCATGATGGCCAGTTTGCAACCCCAATGGGCAACTTTAGCAGAGAGGTTAAGGACTGGAGGCCGTGGCCACCCGCCCAGGATCTAGAGATGACCATCCAAGGCCATGTAGGTCAGGGGACAGAGAAACTCACACTGCTGAAACCAATGCTCACCCGCTCAGCTGGCAATTCAGAAATAGTTCAAACGTGCATCACCATTCAATCCAGCCGCCCTCCCCCTTCATGGATTTAAAGACGCTTCAGAAATCCCTAGTAACTGTGCAGTCACCATATGCTTGCGGTCTGGGAGTAGGCTGCCCGTTTTGGGGGCTGGATGGAATTTATCCAGAAAAGGCCCTGATTAAAACGGAGCAGCAGAAAACCCCCCAACAGCATCGCGAGAGGAGCACGATAATTCTGAAATGGTCAGAATGTTTCACTTCGACACTTTCAATGGGAAACATTCCAGTTCAAAATGACTTCGGGTTTCAAACGTTAATTAGAGTAAATACATTTTTTAAATGGTCAAAACCAAAATGAAACATTACAACCGACCCGAACTGCATTTTTTTTCCAGATTTTCAGTTAAAAAAATGTTCAAGATTTTGACTTTTTGTCCTGATTTGAGATGGGGAGGGGGGGGGGAAAAAGTCAAAAACTGGCGTATTTTCACAGAATGGGAAAGGTCCCCCCCAAAAACAGTGACTGCAGCAGACATGGCAGCGATTGTTTAACAGGCGTTGTCTGTGTCAAGTGGATGCAGCACAAGTGATCAAAGTGTACATCAGTGACACCTCTGGCCTATTCCAATTCAGGTCAATGCTAGGGGGGTCCATTCCCATTGGGATTATCTTGGGCAACATCATCATAATGCTTCTAGTGCACCTTCACCCCCTCTCTTGGGATCAGCCATTATTATTTTCTTCCCTTCTCTCCAACTGTACCTGTTTATGCAATTATGCATTTCCTACCCTGGGACAGACGCTTTGCAGCGTCACTGATTAGGGCAATAACAAGTAGCAGCAGGAAGCTGCAAACCCTCAATGGACCAACACTGATTTCTCCATTGTGCAATTTTTCCCTTAGATTTTGTTTTTGAACAAGGGAACCAGATGTAAGAGGCAGGGGGGCAGAAAGCTGCCCATGGACTAGCCTCACAGCCCTTGGCATAACACAGGCATACATGAAACTATTTGCAAAGGATCAGTAGGAGGTTGGTTTTAAACAAAAAAACAAAAACAAAAAAACCAGCCTAGGTAGCACCTCGTTAGTTGTGTGCCATTTGATCCAATTAGGAGATCCATGCAGATTTCTTAGCTTTAAATAGATTTCCCGGATTTCCAGTCATCTACAGAAACGGAACTTTGCACAACTAATTACAAAAAACACACAGTGGGCTTCATTCTGATATGATGTATACCAGGGTGACCCAGGAGTAGCTGCAGTCAAGACAATGGCGTTCCACCAGTATAATCGGCAGCAGAACAGATCCAATGCCTCTAATGGCACACCTTTATGTTAATGCCAATGAGAGAGAGAGAGAGAGAGAGAAGGCCCGATTTTGCTGTCAGTTACACCGATGTAAATCTGGAGTAGTTCCACTGAAGCTGGGGGGGAGGGGGAGCGAAAGGGTCACTGGATTTACTCTAGAGCAGAATTTAACCCTGGATCCATATTTTGATGTGTATGCGTTAACTGGCAGTGAATGGTCCCGTGACACTCCCAGCTTTTGTAAAAACAAACTTGTATTGATTGTTACAAAATAAATACCATCTGTTTCAGTCCCGTCTGCAAGGCAGTGGACGATAAAAGGTCCGTCTGCACATTCAATCCCAGTGTGCCATGGAAAGGACGGCCACCGGCCATTTCAACTGGCAGCAAAATACCAGCTACCAAACTTTCTAGTTCACCCCTCCCTGGTCGTTCCATCAGCGACCGGAGTAAAGAGCAAAGCGAGATAAATGGGAGCTGCTCACGATCCTTCACAGCAGTCGCTGAAGCCCAAGGAGCCATCTCTGGCCGCTCGTGCCCAGGGGAACAGAGCCGGTGGGAAGTCTGTCCCGTCCGTCTTATACACACTCCTCCCCCACCCCGTCACACTGCCCAGCCGGCAGCTAGGGTGAGCACTGGGTAAAGTTCAGTCCTCTACAGGGAGTTGTCGCTGGTGCCCCAGAGGCCTTACAGGGCTGTGGCTTCCAAGACCAAAACAGCGGCCCGTCTGTCTCCCTTTGGACTCAGGCTTGGGGTTTTTTGGGGGGGGAGGCCTAGCCCCATCGACTCCTGGAGATGCTCAGAAGCGGAGATGCGTTGTGTGGCGCGGGCCCATCTCTCATGTTCCTGCCACAGGCAGTTACTTTTCCCACAGTCCCAGGAGCACCTTCTTGTCCACACTGAAAAGACAAAGGCTCTTTGTGAATAATCAATCGTCGTAATTGTGGGTCATCGCTGGCAAGGCAGGCAAGGGACCCACTGAGCCCTGGCACACAGCTCTGGGAGCAGGGCACAGATTAAGTCCATATACCCTGTGCCTTCCTGGGACGGTCTCCCCGGTGCCCCTCAGCAGAGAGCCGGAACTGTCAAAGGGACCTAAGGGACTTCGGCTCCCACCCTTTTAGCTTCCAATGGGAGTTATGCCCCTAAGAAAATCTCTTCGCAACAGCCACTCACTTCCCTTGCAGCTGCCCCACGCTTTATACACAGAAGCACTGGGCACAGAGCAACGGAGCTGCCTTTTCAGTGAAGAAAGACACTGCAGTGACCGGTGCAGCAGGAACGGCCCGGATTCACGTAGCGAGTTCGAGCAGGTCACGTAGGATGAATGTTTTAAGCCACTTCTGTTTAAGGGCTGATTTGGGCAAGTCTCAGAGCCAGCCACGCTTTTTAGAGCTGCCTCCTCTGCGGTCTAAAGGAGCGTTGGGCTTCCCTTCTGACCGCACGTGTCCTGCGCCTGTTCTACGGCAACAGAGGTTTACGCTGCCGTGTGAAGGAGCCGGGCTGAAAGCAGCGTGCGGCTCCGCTGGTGTAAACGGGGAGGAATCCACTGAAGTGGGAGTTGTTCTAGCCAGACCCTCATATGACGGAGCAGAGCTCGGCCCACAGAGGTGACTCCTCTGGCCAGGTTTCTCCCACCCTTTGGTTTGGCTGCAGCCCCAGCTCCCTGGCCCTGGGGCTGGGTGGCAGTGCTGCAGACAGGCCACAGGGAGGCAGCCGGTGGATGTGCTGGCTGCTCGTTAAAGCGGGAGAGGAGAGCAAAGGCCTGAGGCACAATTACCTTAATGAAGCTGGCAGCTCTCCCGTTAACAGGACCTGACAGGCTGCGCTGGAAGTGCAGCTGCACAAACACAGCCGGCGCTTTCAGGTCCCTTAAAAGCACTGGCGCCCACAAAGCAAACACGGCCAGCCTGCTGGAAACAGACCTGGGCCTGCTGGAAACAGACCTGGGCCTGCTGGAAACAGACCTGGGCCGGCTGGAGGCAGAGCCGGGGGCTTGTTTGCCTTCTCACGAGGTGCATCTCCATTGAAAGCGCCAGCACACAGGGAAAGCGGCCCCTTTCTCTGCTCTGGTTTGTAGGAACCAGCCCCCCAAACACACACACGCGCAGCCTCCAACCCCTGCACGAGAAGTGTCAATGACACTCTCACGAACATCAACCCTGT
The DNA here is from genome assembly GCA_037349315.1 of Chelydra serpentina. Classification (NCBI taxonomy): domain Eukaryota; kingdom Metazoa; phylum Chordata; order Testudines; family Chelydridae; genus Chelydra; species Chelydra serpentina. The sequence goes on from JBAIAC010000023.1 coordinate 45,019,062, forward strand.
GCAGCGGCAGACAGGGCGACCGGAGATTTCTTTTTATGCCTCTTAACTAAGCCTAAGTGATTTCCAGAGTGATGGTTGCTTTGAGAGTCCTGGATGTATAAAGAAAGGAGGTGGAGGGGTGGCAGGAGAGAAGGACTCTCCCCACCCCACCCCATCCCAGATCGTTGCTCCCTATCTCTGCAAGTAACAGCAAGCACCTCTGGGATGTGCTGTTTGCTGCTAGCTCTGCTGAAACTCCTGAGCTGGCCTTTCAGCCCGGTGTGCGCCAGGCACAAGTAATGATTGCTGTGCGCAGCAATGAATCTTTTACAGCAATAGGTGCTCCCGCCCAGAGACATCCCGAAACCGTCACCAGCGGGACAGAGGCAGTTCAGCCGCTGGCCTTGGAGGGAGCTGCCAGCTGCAACTTCATTAGCCGTTCCGGCTGTGGAATGATGTCTGTTACATGGTGGAAATGTCTGGGACATATTAAAGAGCAGTCCCACTCGGAAAGGATACTTGGGCCGCTGTGCTTCCAGCCCCTCCGCAACGTCCACAGCCGATACGCTCCATTTACATCCGAAAGAGCTTTTCCTTTTTTCCCTCCTTAATTGTTATTGGTTTCACAAAAGCCACACGAGCGGGACTTTGCAAGGTGCCAGAGTAAGCGAAAAGAGGGCAGAACTTGGGGGTAACAGCTTCATTAAGATAAACATGCTATTGTGAGAATTGTCTCCTTATTGTCTTGTTTGAACAGAATAATTATAGGCCTGTACGATGAAATCTTTACACGCAGGGTTCATCCAAAATGCCGAAGAGCGGGGGGAAAAAAAGAGGTGGGGGAAGGGAAGGGAAGAGAAAACAAAGCAGAGACCACGGAAAACCAGAGGAGCAGGAAGATCTATCGTGAAAGGTCCCAGATGGAATAAAATCAGTCCAAGTCGTTATTTTTGACTCCTGCTAGCCCCCCCCCAGAGTAAGTGCCTTAGCAATCGCCTGCTTCCATTCACCAAGGAGAGGATTTGGGATTTTTTCCAGAGGCAAAGGAGAAAGCTTTTAAAGGGCTGTAGCTGGTAGTGACACTTGAGGTAGTTAAGGATGGGCAGGTCCTTGTCGCACACAGTAGGTGGAAGATGGCTTCTAGCAGTCTGCCACGCAGAACTGACCCGTGCTCGTTCATCAGGGGTTCTCCTGCCTCCATTGTGTCCTCAGTCACCCCTGCACTGTCCTCAGTGAGGTATCGGGGGCGGGACAGCAGGTAGGATTGGACCTTGCACTTGGAACTTAGTTAACAATTGTGTTGACACCCAAGGATGGACGGAATCCGCTCACTCTCCCAGAGCAGTATCAGTTCTGCACGCTGGACAGGAGTAGCAGCGACTTGTTCTTGTCCCTAACGCAATCAGGCACGGCCTCTGAGAATACCCAGGGAGCCAATTCATTGAGGATCAAGGTGCTCTTTTATACAGACACTCTTCAGACCATATCCATCGTTTCAAGCCCTTTGGAGGACAGGATTAGAATTTAAAACAGTCTTAAAAAATTGGAAAATGTTCTGAAAACAAGATGAAAATCAATAAAGACAAATGCAAAGTACTACAATTAGGAAGGAAAAATAAAATGGGCAAATATAAAATGGGGAATAACTGGCCGGGGGGCAGGGGTGCAGAAAAGGATCTGGGGGTTCTGGTGGATCACAAATTAAAAACACATCCCAGGGCAACGCTGGGGTGAAAAAGGCAAGGGATGTGTTAACAGGAATACCGCCTGTAAGACAGGAGAGAGAGAGCTGTTCTGCTCCACTCGGCACAGGTGAGGCCTCCGCTGGAGTACTGTGCCCCATTTCAGGCACGATCTTTAAGAAAGATGTTGCCAAACTGGAGAGAGTCCACAGAAGAGCAACAAAAAACGATGAAATGTTTAGAAAACCTGACCTATGAGGACAGGTTGAAAGAACTGGCCAGGTTTAGTCTAGAGATGAGAAGGCTGACGGAGAGAGGGGGCCTGATAATCTTCAGCTATACTAAGGGCCATTATGAAGAGGACGGCAATCATTTGTTCTGCATGTCTACCAAGGCTAGCATGAGAAGGAATCGGCTTAGTCTGCAGCAAGGCAGATTTTGGTATTAAGGAAAACATCTAGCTCTAAGCACTGGAACAAGTTATCTAAGGGTGTTATGGAACCCCTGTAGTTGGAGGTGTTTAAGAACTAGCTAGAGAAACACCTGTCAGGGATGTTCTACGTTTGCTTAATCTAGCCTCTGCATGACGAGATGGACTAGGTGACCTTTGAGGTCCCTTCCAGACTTCAGACTCATAGACTTTAAGGTCAGAAGGGACCATTATGATCATCTAGTCTGACCTCCGGCACAATGCAGGCCACAGAATCTCACCCATCCACTCCTGCAATAATCCTCTCACCTATGTCTCAGCTATTGAAGTCCTCAAATCATGGTTTAAAGACTTCAAGATGCAGAGAATACTCCAGTAAGTGACCCATGCCCCATGCTGCAGACGAAGGCGAAAAACCTCCAGGGCTTTTGCCAATCTACTCTGGAGGAAAATTCCTTCCCGACCCCAAATATGGCGATCAGCTGAACCCCGAGCATGTGGGCAAGACTCACCAGCCAGACACCAGGAAAAAGTTCTCTGTAGTAACTTCTAACATCCCATCACTGACCATTGGTCCTATTTACCACTGATGGCAATTAACTGACCTTTGACTAAGATCATGCTATCCCATCAAACCATCCCCTCTATAAACTTATCTAGCTTAATCTTTAAGCCAGATAGGTCTTTTGCCCCCACTGCTTCCCTTGGAAGGCTGTTCCAGAACTTCACTCCTCTGATGGTTAGAAACCTTCATCTAATGATGGCCAGTTTATATCCATTTGTTCTTGTGTCCACATTGGTACTGAGCTTAAATAATTGCTCTCCCTCCCTGGTATTTATCCCTCTGATATATTTAAAGAGAGCAATCATACCTCCCTTCAGCCTTCTTTTGGTTAAGGTAAACAAACCAAGCTCCTTGAGTCTCCTTTCATACGACAGGTTTTCCATTCTTCGGATCAACCTAGTAGCCCTTCTTTGTACCTGTTCCAGTTTGAATTCATCCTTCTTAAACATGGGAGACCAGAACTCCACACAGTATTCCAAATGAGGTCTCACCAATGCCTTGTATAACAATACTAACACCTCCTTATCTCTACTAGAAATACCTCGCCTAATGCATCCCAAGACTGCATTAGCTTTTTTCACAGCCATATCACATTGGTGACTCATAGTCATCCTGTGATCAACCAGGACTCCGAGGTCCTTCTCCTCTTCCGTTACTTCCAACTGATGTGTCCCCAGCTTATAACTAAAATTCTTGTTATTAATCCCTAAATGTATAACCTTACACTTCTCACTATTAAATTTCATCCTATTACTATTACTCCAGTTTACAAGGTCATCCAGATCTTCCTGTAGGATATCCCGATCCTTTTCTGAATTGGCAATACCTCCCAACTTTGTGTCATCCGCAAACTTTATTAGCACACTCCCACTTTTGGTGTCGAGGTCAGTAATAAAAAGATTAAATAAAATTGGTCCCAAAACTGAACCTTGAGGAACTCCACTAGTAACCTCCCTACAGCCTGACAGTTCACCTTTCAGTATGACCCGCTGTAGTCTCCCCTTTAACCAGTTCCTTATCCACCTCTCAATTTTCAAATTGACCCCCAGACCTATGTATAATACTATGATTCTGATTACAAATTAATGCCAAAGAGCACCAAATCCTGCACCGATGCCTTCGGGGCAGAGACGAGGCCATCTCTGGGCTACAACAGATGCCATGATACTGTTGTGTAATAATCCACAAGGGTGATGTGACGAGTAATTTCGCCATTTGAAGCTGTAGTAGGCAAGTCATGTTGGCAGAGGCCCCACCCAGAGTAGAATTTTGGGGTCAGGACCTGGGTCTAGCTACTGCACCTGTGGGGAAAGCATCCTGGCATTGGGGGTAGGAAACTAAAGTAAGAGAGTCTGCATTCCAAATTGGTAACAGGGATATATTCTCAAATACCTACACAGAACGTGTGGTTAACCTGTGGAACTCATTGCCACACACAGGGAAAGCGCTTAGCGGGACTACAAAGCAGATTCATTTAAGCTTTCTGGGAGCCAGACGACACCCAAGCACACTTATATTAACCAGGATAAACATTCATAGAGGGGTGGCAACACTCATGTTTCATGACAAAAGCAACAAGAGAGGGTTAGGAAGGCATTCCTCCCTGGGAATGTTATGGCACAAGTTGTCCATTCTGGGCATGCTACACCGTCCTCGGAAGTGTCTGGGGCTGGCTACTGTCAGACACGGGGCCCGATTCTCAGTTACACTAAGGATCCTTTGCATGACTCTAACAGCATGAAGGGGCCTTAAGTTACATCAGGCATCGGCAACCATTGGCAACCTCCCTGGCAGGCCCGGCCAGTTTGTTTACTGGCTGCCTCCCGCCGGTTCGGCGGATCGTGGCTCCTATTGGCCGCAGTTCACCTCTCCAGGCCAATGGGGGCTGCGGGACGCAGCGCGGGCCGAGGGATGTGCTGGCCACCGCTTCCCGCAGCCCCCATTGGCCTGGAAAGGCGAACCGCAGCCACTGGGAGCTGCGATCTGCCGAACCGGCGGGACGCGGCAAGTAAACAAACCGGCCCGGCCCGCCAGGGAGCTTACCCTGGCGAGCCACGTGCCGAAGGTTACCGATGCCTGAGTTACATTTACACTAGTTTTAAGTCCCCTTTCCACTGCCAGTGTGGCATCCGGCCCAGGGTACCAGACTAGACAGACCGTTGGTCCGATCAGGTATGGCAATTCTTCTACAATTCAGTCATCTCCTCTGAAAGACCCGGGAATAGGTATTTCAGCCCTCACTATGAAGATTGCCTGAGATATGCTTTTCAGTTTCTTCTTTTGTTTTGCTTTAAATGATTATAGTACAGATAAAAACAAGTTAAAGGATCTAATGATATAGGCCAAGATTTCCAACAAATAGGTGTGTATCACTAAAGTCCATATTTAGGCATTCAACTATTGAAATTCCAGTATAATGAGCACTCAGCAGCTGTTACTGAATCAATGTGAATTCATAGCTGTTCAGTGCTTTGAAAACCCAGGTGCCTAAATCAGGTTGAGATTTGCAAAGCAGACTAGGAGATTTGGACATATCTTCCAATAAAGTCAATGACATGTATATTTAAATCCCTTATGTGGCTTTTAGGGATAGGAGGGAACACACACACAAATAATACACCTCTCAACTTTAGACACCCATTTTTTAAGATCTTGGATTCAGCTTTTACCTCCAAATTGATGAAAATATCTTTGGATCTGTTGAAGCAGAGGGGGCTGGACAGAGCCAGGCAGGAAGTGTTTTTCCCATCCTGCAGGAATTTGAGATATTGAAACTTTTCCCCTTTACCCCACTGAATCATGACAAAAAAAGTTGAAGTCTCAAAAGTTTTTGGATATGGTCAATCAAACCATTTTGTTGTGAATTTGACCTTTTTTAATTGCAACCTTTTAGCACAAGGGAACTACAATTGCAAAATGAAAATCTGTTTCAGACCAAAGAGAATGAAACTTTTCATTTTGAAAATTCTCAAAAAACGGGACGTTTCAACAATTTCAAAATGTTTTTCAAACAATGTTCGAAGCCGGAGATTCCTCAAACCGGACCATTTCCCAGAAACGATTTCAGTTTTGATAAATCGGTGTTTTCCAATGAAAAAAAACATGTTGGAAAATTCCCAGCCAGCTCTAAAGCTGGATAGATTAGCTGCTTGGTGGGAATCAGGCAGTCGCTCAAAAGCGTCAGAGAAGAACCTCTCTAACTATAGGCAAGACCAGAGAGTAGGGTGACCAGATGTCCTGATTTTATGGGGACAGTCCCGATTTTTGGGTCTTTTTCTTATATAGGCTCCTATTACTTCCCACCCCGTCCCGATTTTTCACACTTGCTGTCTGGTCACCCTACCAGAGAAGTGCCCGTAACTATGGGTGGGCCATCATGCTAATTGTAAATGCCCCACTTATGTGTGGTGGAAGGCCAGACTACATGAAAAAAGGCTTCCCCAATTTCAGGCAGGAGGCACCAGCGACTTCAGTTAAGTTTGAATCACGCTCCATTAGGCAACACCGTTCATAGGTGACACTTAGAAAGGTGACTCATCCCAGGAGCGAAACAGCAGCCCGGAGTAACACAGATGGTTCCAGGGATGATGCCAAGAGCACCGTGGAACAAGCTAGTGTGTGCAATCCCCCAAAGGGCCCCTCCTGCTCAGATGACTCCTCTGCGTTAAGGAGAGAGAAGCAGACAGGGCCTATTTCAGCTACTGCAGAACTTCCCTCAGCTGCGTCCGGGATTTGCTGCTGAGCAAGTCCTTTGTGGTGAGGGGGTGGGGGAGACCCATACGTTCCAAGCTAAAATTAGCATCCGGATTCTAGTTCACCCTCTCCTCAGCACTGCTGAATGGGAGGGATCGGGGCACGTGACTGGCACCCCCACAGGAACACGTCACGGACGAGCTCAGCCCACGTAAAGCAGCGTAACGTACAAAGCCTTCAGCGGGGCAAGTGTAAGCAGTCCTGGAGTCTCTCCCCCACGGGAGAGGAGAGAGAAGACTCGGCTGTAATTAATAAAGAGGAGAATCTCCATTGAGGCTTCTGGACTTAGACAGCTCTTTGGCTTGCTCCGGCTTGCTGACCTGCATAGGGTCCCTCTAAGATCCGTCATGGGAAGTGTTGTCTGCTACACGGCAGACACCTGCTGATAGCAGCGGGGTCAACATTTTAAGGCATTCCAGGTTATTGCAAGGGATTGCGAGTAAAAAAACCCCACACAAGTGTTGCCATTGGTCCAGCAACAAACTTCCCGGTAAGGTGAGACTGATGTTTGTAAGGTCCCCTGAGTAGGGTGATCAGATGTCCTAATTTTATAGGGACAGTCCCGATTTTGGGGGCTTTTTCTTATACAGGCACCAGTGACCCCCCACCCCCTGTCCCAATGTTTTACACTTGCTGTCTGGTCACCTTACCCCTGAGGCTCGCCAAGGAAAGTAAGGACAAACGTGTATTCTTGCACAAGCATTGCCTCTTGACTCATTCCATGATCGGTGCTGGTGAAATACCTCAGCCTGTTCTCCTGCCCACCAGTGCTGGTGAAATACCTCAGCCCGCTCTCCTGCCCACCAGTGCTGGTGAAATACCTCAGCCCGCTCTCCTGCCCACCAGTGCTGGTGAAATACCTCAGCCCGCTCTCCTGCCCACCAGTGCTGGTGAAATACCTCAGCCTGCTCTCCTGCCCACCAGTGCTGGTGAAATACCACAGCCTGTTCTCCTGCCCACCAGTGCTGGTGAAATACCACAGCCTGTTCTCCTGCCCACCAGTGCTGGTGAAATACCTCAGCCTGCTCTCCTGCCCACCAGTGCTGGTGAAATACCTCAGCCTGCTCTCCTGCCCACCAGTGCTGGTGAAATACCTCAGCCTGCTCTCCTGCCCACCAGTGCTGGTGAAATACCTCAGCCTGCTCTCCTGCCAAGATGTTGCACAGATAAGAACCTGGCTTCTCTAAAATCCAGCAAATGGCCTAACAAGCATGCTGTAACTAGCCAGCCTTCACAAAGCCCTGCAGGAATGAGATCCTCTGCCACAGCATCTATCCCCGTTAGCCTATGACACAGAATGGAAGGGTAAGAAAAGTCCTACAGGCGACACAGGTCGGAAGGCACAGAGAGAGAACGCTCATGCTCCAAAGAGCTTGGCTACGAACTGATTTATACCCTGCACCCCTAAAGGATGTGGAAGGCGGAGGACCAGCCTCTCTCGGGTTAAAAAGAACCCCAGGATTCTGATTCAAACAGTTTGTAACTTGCCCAGACTTGTCAGACACAAGCACAGATGTGTTGTCAGCCTGATCTTGATCTATTCACCCCTCCCAGCCAGTACCCAGCCTTCCTCCTGTACACCCACGAGCGACTGAAATGGGATGGGAGCACCTGTATATGGCTGATGCCTTTGGGGCTGCATTGCCTTCCTGAGAAATACCCGTTTCCCTGCCCTGGTAGAAGGATTTGCAGATTTAAGGTCAGAAAGGACCATTAGCTCTCCTCCTGCATATCAGAGGCCAATCCGTTTCACCCAGCTACCCCAGGGTGGAGCCCAATGACTTGTGTCCATGTTTGGCTGAAGCGTATCTTCCAGAAAGGCAGAAGGTACAGGCTGTCTAAGAGGACAAGGAAGAAGTCAATCTTCCTCTCCAAGCCTCCTCCCTCCCAGCCCTCTGCTTTATTTGGCATCGTCCTTTGATGCATCAAGTAGTGGACGGGGCATTCCTGGAGCTGTGGGTCCTAGCAGGCCTGGCTGGAGTGATGGTCACACCGTACAGAAGATCTTATGTTCCATATAAGAGCTTTGATACCATTGAGCTCTCCCATGCCTCTGGATGATCCGCCTTCATACCATAACTCTGGTAGGAGTGCCGTCTAGTGGTTAAGGCAAGGCACTGGGGTCAGATCTGGCTTCATTTCCCAGCTCTTGCTGAAGGACAGTGGGCAAGCTACTTAACCTCTGTGTGTGTCATTTTCTCCATCTTCAAAGCTGCCGCAATACTGTCTCCCCAGGGGATTGCTGTGTATAAAGCAATGCTTTCTAGCTGCCATCAGAGGCTATGCATTGAGGATGGCTTTGTACCACCACCACGATCCTGGATTCAGAGCAGTGTCTATCACAGGTAATCATTTTGCAAGGCTTGACACGGACATGGGTGGGGGACCTTGGTTTGCTTAACCGCATGGTCAAATCAAGTTCGTTACAAGAGCTTCCCTGTGGCCTCTGGATTCGGTAACTCTCATGACTCTCCCCTGGGCAGACGCTGCATTCAGCTGGTGAGAATTCTGAATGGAAGAGAACTTGCCTTTCAAAGGCCTGCGAAGGCGGCTGAGTCACCACTTTCTCCACTGCCAAACAAGGACCCGGTTTTATAGATCTAGAATTATACGGTTGGGAGGGGCAGCAGCAGCTCATCCCGTACAAGGCAGCGTGCCGAGCGCGATGTTCTGGGGAGCGGCAGTGATGGCCAGGACTCTTTTGCCGGAAGTGTGATGTGCAGGAGAATCAACCGGCTTTGGAACTGGTGGCAAAGGAAATCTCCCTGGCCCAGGGTTTTCCTCCATGTGCTAATACTTCCCTCTACCGTGGTTATCCTACCCAAAGCGAGGGGAGAGCTTGGCTAGGAGGGACAGGACTGAGTCCTGGGAAAGGACCGTTGCTTGGCACCGGCAAAGTATTTATGTCACTGGATCGATCCTAGCTCTGGCCAGGAGTTTGCAAGAGCTAACAGGCATGTCACTGTCTCCGCAGTTCCCAGGCAGCAGGCTCAGCAGAGAGACTAAGGGCTGAAAGGGTCGTGGAGCGGCCCCCACCCGTCATTCCTCGAAGTCGCTGCGTTGAGACACTGGTAGGGCAACGTAGGGCAGGAAGTCCAGGGCTGGATTTTCCCTGACCTCCGGCTTGCTGTGTTATCAGGCCACACCTGGAGTACTAACTTCACGCTGACAGAGAAATGACAATCAGCCCCCAGGAACTGGCCAGTGTGCTGCTCTCTCCGCTGGATTAACGCTCGAGAGGAAGCTTCTCTTGTGTCGCAGAACCATTCTTCTCCTCCCTCCACAGTTTTGGGTCCCAAACCAGGAGGCGCCTGTTTTCTAGATCTGATCCAGCTGCAATCCGTAGCCGAGGAAACTCTAACAAGGAGAGTGAATCTCATGCAAATGGCACCTAAACCCAAACCAGGTGCTAGCATGCCTCTCTAGAGTCACAATACACTATGAGCCAGACACTATACAGAAGGGGAGTCATCCTACCTGTCCAGGCATTCATACCGTGTCCATCACTGGATCAGCAGGTACCTTTAGAACACAGACACCCCAAAGCCTACCACACCAAGCACTGCACTGCACGCACACTTCTCCCCTGGTGAGATGAGAGAATGAGCCACGCGGCAGATACGTGTATCTGTACAGTGCTTAATGCATGACTGGAAGGTGCTCAAACAGGACGGCGGTGAGGGCAGTACCAGAACCTATAGAGGACAGAACAGAATCTGAATCTCTTTAAACCAGGGATCTCAAACTCAAATCACCACGAGGGCCGCATGAGAACTAGTAAATTGGCCCGAGGGCCGCATCACTGACACCTTTTCATACAATGATACAAAAGTATAGTCAAAAATGAAGAGTAATAGAGTATTCTATTAAAAGTCAATGTATTAACTTTTTTAAAACTGTAATGCAAAGAGGGGTTTTAAGAAAATATAAACACTCAGGAATGTTTGGAGCTTGGCTGCCAGTGGAGTCAGCACATATGGCGGGCCACAGGAAATAACTCCGTGGGCCGCACGTGACCCGCGTGTTTAAGACCCCTGCTTTAAACAGAAGAGTTAGCATGTCACTAAACACACCACCCGCAGACAGCATCAAATGGGGAACAAAGAGAAAACATGAGGGAAGTAGAATGAAAAAGAAAAGTGGAAATGTGGAAGTGGTTGGAGATGACAGGAGTAGACACAATATAAATTAAACAAACATGCGCGACATTTAGATCTCACAGGGACCGGCACCTTCAGAAACAACGGAGTGAAAACAGATGAGAGAGAGAGAGAGAGAGAGAGAGAGAGAGTTCCAAAACTGCGTTCTCAGATGGCCACTTTCAGTGGTAATCATAGTAATTGCACACACGAATCAGACAAACAATTATGAATACGGTTTTCAAAATCAAGCCCCGTTTGTGTAACTCTTGCAATAGTTTCCAATTTCAAATACAGAACAGTTTAGTCATCAGAAAGCACAAAATGCCGCAGAACACACTGAACATGAATGAGAAACAGCTCTTCCCCACCCACCTCCCCTTCCAGAACCACTTCCCTGGACGTTCTGAAAGGGCCTCACATTTCTACTGGGCCAGAAGACTCTGGGTTAAAGAGCTTCTCGCACTTGTTTAAAACAAAATTATACAGAGGTTAAACTGGGAATGTACAAGGGAATGTTTCCAGTCACCTTAAAGAGATATCATCAGGCTGCAAACATTAACATTTACCGTCCTTATTTGTCAGACCTTTTCTATCGTGACCATTGAAGTGTTTTACAGTGAAAACCACGTTTTCACCATTCAGCTCGATCACACGTTGCAATTCATTGAGCTGAAACAATTAAAATATGGTCAATCTCATTTCTTTTGATAGGCCCTGATGTAGCAAAACACTGAAGCACGGGCTTAAAATTAAGTGCTTTGCTAATCGAGACCATAGTCCATTTCACCCAGGCACTAGTATAATGCTGAAAATTGTGCAGGGCCAGGTTTGAACCTCAAACAAAACCGGTTTTCACTGAAACGTTTACACAGAAAAAGCTCCCAAATATATTTCCATTCATATTTGATGCACACATTTCTTTATCCCGCCACAAAAACCATAACTTTGAGCCTACAGTGTCCTTTACATTACATTGGTTTTGGTGCAGTGTTAGAATCTTTCATTGAACAAGAAACTTTGAGTAAGAAAGGTAACTATCCAGAATTCCACCAGGGCTATATCAGAGTTAAGGGAAGGGAATGTCTTTTACTGGACCAACTTCTGTGGTGAGAGAGACAAGTTTCTGAGCCGCACAGAACTCTTCTTTGTCTCCCTAATGTCCTGGGACTGACACAGCTACAACTACACTGCATACTATATCAGAGTTGTCAGATTGCCACTTTGCAATCCTCCCAGAGCTTCCTAACCCTTACAACGCAATTGCCTTAGTCTGTTCACCTCTTAGAGACAGCCTGCATACTCTCCGTTAGGCTGCACGGCTAGGGAACCTTATTGAAAATTAAACGCCTTTTTGCTTGAGGTTTGCAAGGCTTGGACTATTTACCACAGGCCCCGCCATATGATCTGGTCTCCCAACATGTCTCTTAAAGCAAGAATCAGACAGATCTGCCCCACTTTAAGACCCTTCCCAACATACACTGCGCTAAAACCCTAAAGTCCCAACCTATTCGGTCAGCTTCGTTGGGCAGAATCAGAATAAAAAATTAAACTCGCACAGAGCTCTCCACATGCTCTGCCGGCATTACGTTCATCTCACAGCCGCCTGGCCAGCTGCGCGTGATTAGCCCCATTTTCTGATGGGGCAGTGGAAGCATGGGGGGTGGGGGTGAAGTGACTTGCCCAAGGTCACACAGTGAGTCTGCGGCACAGCCAGTGCCAGAACCCAGCTCTCCTGACTCCCAGCCCAGCCCATTCACCACAAGGCCCCTAAAACAGCCCCAGTTAGAAGGAATTAAGCCAGACTGGACACAAGACAAAACCAAGGCTAGATGCACGCTCCGATCAGCTTCTGCATCCCCAGGGAACTCGCCCCTTTTCTAGTGGCCACCTCAGGATCGCCACCCCTCTCTCGTGACCTGACTACCTGTGTGCCTGAGGTCTTGTCCACATGCCGTTTGGGCTCCGATTTAATTACACAGGTGGAGAACATGGGTGCATCCCCCCAGCATGAGCACCGGGGGTGGGTTTAATGTCTATGTTAATTGCTCTCTGTACTGACCTATTATTTTGTGGTAATGTGGAAGTTGCGGCTTGGCAACCCGAGCGCCCTGGCGAAGGCTCTCTTTCGGCATTCAGCAACGAGGAGCACATTTCCCCAACGCCTTTTGGCTCCAGCTAATATAACAGCACCTCAGAGGGAGCTGGACACGTTTTATACCCATTTTGCAGATGGGAGGGATTTCCGGGGGTCACTTGGCCAAGGTGACGCGCTGAATCAGTGTGAGTGGAACCGGGAGGCTTGCTCCTGGGCTGGAGAGCTTGGAGCTCAGCCAGCCCTGACTAAGGAGGAGCCCCGCAGTAGAGGGGGCAGGTGATTCCCATTAAAAGGCAGCAGGAAGGGGTGGAGTGGGGAGAGCCGCTCAGACTGCCAGAAGCAGGAATCCCGGCAGGATTGTGTGGAGCTGGGGCTGGTGGGAGGAACGGCTCTGAGGAGCGAGTCTCAGAGTTAATGAAGGGAAGAGGAGCCAGAAGACTCTGTGTTTCATTTGGACTTTGGGGTTTTGATTTTTGACAAACTCTGCTGCCAGCCAGCGGGGAACGGCTGAAAGGCGAATGGACGGATTTGAGCTTAGAAGGTCACTGGAGACTGAGTTCTTACAGGGGGCTGGGTGAAGGGGAAATAGAGGCAGAACGGCCACATGGGGGTGTTTGGGCGGCGGTAAGCGGCCACAGAGCTACAGTGAGAGCCAATAAGATGACCCAGGCGTTCTAACCACCAGTTTACATCCACCACCTCTAGACCACATTCCTTCCCTGGACGGAGAGAGTCACTTAAGTTGGAGGGAAGCCAAAGAAGGTGGGTTGAGCCCATTTCTCTGCAGTGTGCCAAGCTCCCAGGCTGTCTCCAAAGCCACAGGGGATGTGCTACTTGTCTATCAAGAGGACTGCTCCATTCGTCCTCTCTACTAAAAATGAGGATCTGGGTCTATAACCCAACATTCCTGCCGTTTCTTGCACATGATCTAGTGAGCAGGAGGTCCCAGAATTAGTCCGAAAGGACTCAGCTGGAGAAATTCTGGTTACAAACGAGGACTTGTCAGTGAACAGACAAACATGTGCTCAGCCGATTGCAAATGCAGCCTTCATCTTCCCTCTCCAGTGCTTAATCCCAGTGGCCTCCTACCAGCCAAATGGATATCGTCCATAAATAATAGAGATGCTCTGCCTTTCTCCCCTCTACAGTCACGCGCCTGCCGTCCGTCCTGGAGCGAGAGACACACACCGGTCGGCTGTTCTCTGCGGTCTGCACAGAATTAGCTGGGGGAGGGGTCGCAGAGAAACAGAGCTGCCCCATCCAGACTGGGCAAGGAAAAGAGCAGACGACCCCTCCCCAGCCAAGCTGTGACTTCTGCAGAGGGTCAGGTTTGATGAACTCCAACCTCCAATTCCAGCCAGACCCTCTTACCCCATGAGCCCCGCCAGCCCCTCCTCCCTACCTGAAATATCTTTAGGGGTGGGTCTATTAGGAGGCCACAGGGCGTGGTAGGGGGACAACGATCTGCGGCTTTCCCAGCTCCCCAGTGACCTCAGCTCGCGGCCACCAAACACAGGACACGGGCTACCTCTGTGAGCACACAGACCGCGGACCCCAGGCCCACGTCAGGGGCAGGCGTTTGAGGTCCCATATGGACGTTTCACTGCTCTGGCCTTTTGCCCCCTCCCAGTTTCCAAGTGAAACCATCAAGCTGCCATTGTCTGTCTGCTGAGACTATGGGAGAACTCCCCCTCCGGCCCATCACACCCCCCTCTCGGCAGTGCGTGTTTCGACGGGCAACCCACCACCCTTTGTCCATGGTCTGCTCTGGGTCAGTTCTTTTGCTGGCGGAGCGTCTCTCACCCCGTGCCATCTTAGGGCTAATTTAGACGGTAACCTCTCACGGGCAGAGAGCCATCAGTTGTGTCTGTTGGCTCCACACATGGAGGCGTCTGAATCTAGCGGATAGAGGGGGATGGGACCGGGGGTGAGAAGCCCTGGGTTCTACTCCCCACTCTGCTACTGATGCCGCATGTGACCTTAGTCCAGTCACTTGCTGCTCATTTCTCAGAAATAAAATGAAGACGATGTTACCATCCTGAGGCCCACGGATGGAAAGCGCGCTACGGGTGCTAGGTGTCATTACACATGCTGAGATCATTCAACAAGTCACCTACCGGTCTCCAAGGCAGAGTGCAGACGATGGAAATTACTAACCCTTCCCTAAGTCTGGTGGAGGCGAACCCCCTCGCCCTCTGAAACACCTCACAGCAGGACCTCCGCTCAGTTCTCTTTCCCAGGGCACTAGACACAAGCAAGGCCAGGGAGCTGGTCTGCCTTTTCCCATCCAAATATTTTTTCCACAGAAAATGTACTCAGGTTCCAAGCTCTTTGGGGTAGGGCCAGCTTTCTATTTTGTGTTCTGGAGCAGCTAGCGCATCACAACCCTGGCACATGACTGGGTGTCCTGGCTACTAGGACGATACAAATAAATATGGATAATAAAAGGACTAATCAACAGATATGACATTTACACTAAACATGTTTTCATCCAAAAAAACACAAACATGGCTTTTTTAAACACAAACATGAACCATTTTCAAAATGAAAAAAATTGTTTTCATCAATTCTGGCAGGGAAAAGAAATGGTTTCCTAACCTACGCTAAAGGGCTAACGCCTAGGATTCGCCATGGAGGGGGATGCTCACCATGGAAGTGACCTATTTCAGGACTAATACAGCACAGGACTGATCTGCAGCATATGAATTGTGTGGTGCTAAGTCCCCAAATAACTGTTTTCAGCAAGAGTCAGATATGCCAAACAGACATGATCTCCATTCACAAAACCCCAGCATCCGGCTTTCTAAAATCAAATATTGACAAGCTCCTCCCACCTCACTGCATTTATTTGCGGGGCTGCACAAGTCATTTTACTCCTTTAATTCCCCCTTTCTGACCTCAAAGAGCTAACAAAACGTGAACAGAGACACTCATGTCACCCCTAGCCACAGAGGTGTTGTGAATGAACTGCAAACCAGTACACATCTCAGTCAAGACACACTGGGATATGTGCCAAACAGGCTAAGATTAAGATCAAGGCTTGTGCAGAGTTCATTTAATGACCAAAGGCTGCAGATATCAGGGATAAAGGGACCAGGTTCCATTCAGAGCACATGGGGTTGCTGCTTTTTCATTTAAAAATAACAATGGCAAAGCCTTCATCACAAAAGCCTCCACAAACCCAGAGAGCGAGCAACACAGAAAAGCACAGGGAAAAGCAAGCTGAGCCGCTGTGTACTATCTAGAAAAGGGAAACTCCAGTATCACAGCTGCTGTGGTTCATCACCCATTTACCAAGAGCACCTGAGCACAGTAGCAGCCAGTTTAGCCCAACCCAAGTATTCCCAAGTTTACCGGAGCAACTGATCAAATATTTACAAAAATCGCACAGAGGTTACACAGAACAAGAAACCCCGTAGAACTCTGCTCTTCAAAGTAACAGTTAAGACCCTGAGCCCCACTGGTACCTGATGTAATGCAATTAGGGCAGATCTCAAGGCCATTTTTAAACCATCAAGAAGCATGGAATTAAAAAGCTGCGGTAAAGAGCAGGCCATATGGACAGGGAGAGGAGATACAACCGAGCTGAGACCCACACACTGGCACACGGCTTTGTATTTGGTACAGGTGGGATCACACTGCACAGTTCTTATCTGGATCAAACCTCTGCTTGGTTCAGGGGGCTGGGGGCCCATCCCATCCCCAGGACAGATTCAGTGTAAGGAATTCTCAGGAGGACAGAGGAAACGGGGGTGAAAATTAATTGAAACACAGAGGTTTGAACCGAGTGGCGATGGATTGAAGCCTGATGCCGTGTATCCTTCAGGATGCGTCAATCTGTGTCAAGGAAATGTGACGTGTGGTGCTGTGGTTACAGATGCTGTGTCAATAGGGAACATGGGTGGTTCTTTGTATACATGAGAATAGGACATGTGGGTGGTTGTGTTTTCTCATTTCCTTTTGAATGCACTGTCCAATCACAATACTGGGCAGTAGTCACCCTACGAGAGCCTATTATTCCCCTGAGTTTCCTATCTCGTGCCTGATCCCGGTGATCACGGACAAGGAGGAAATCCAGTGGCTGAGGATGGATTGTTTGCTGGGGGTAGGGGGAGGAGATGGGAACTGACTGGACTCTTTAATTGATCATTTCCAGACAGACATTCTAATTTTCTTTTGAAGAGGGAGAAGTTTTGTGAAGAGCGTGCCAGCGTTACTCAGGGAGTGGATTCTGACACACACATTAAACCTTCGCTCTTTTTTTTAAATGAAGTTTTTTGTTTAGGAATTTCCCTGGTTTTTAAATGAGCCTGGTACATTTCAGTCAAGTTGGTGTATGCTAAAGTAATGGGAAGGGAGCCTTGATCAAAAGACCTGGGGAGACCAAACATGGCAGAGTTCCTCCTCCCAAAGACTTACTCAAGTCCAGGCTGGGTGGAAAATGGGGTTTGTTTAGGAGACTTTTATCCATACAGAAAACACAGCATTTAAAGCATTTATGACTATAAAATCTAACATTTGACATTTTTAATAAAAGTCACTCCCTTCCTCTGGTCCTGTATTCCTCTCCTGGTGCTCTGAACCCCCCACCCCACCCCACCCCACCCCTGCATCCTTCATTTCTTCCCCACCTCCCTGCATCCCTTCTCCACATCCCCCATGGCATCTCCATCCCCTCTCTGTGACTTATCCCTCTGCCTTATAACACCCCGTCCATGACTTCCTTTGATTCACCCATACCCTCGTGTCCATCCCCATGTCCCTTCTGTGCTCCCCAATACCCACCTTCTCCTCTCCATGTCCCATACTCCCCTTATGTCTCCCCCAGAAGTCCCTAATGCCTCCCCCAACCTCATACAATCAGATGATCCCAAGTGGCAAGACCCTCTACAATAGCACTGATCACCCATAACAATTTTACATTAAACAACAAGCACGTTGTCCAAACCATGGGGACAGCCATGGGTACTAATACGCCAACCTCTTCATGGGCCACCGTGAGAAAGAATTACTGGACAAATGCACCACGAAACCAATGATATACCTGAGAAACATGGATGATATTTTCACCCTCTGGACAGACGGCTTAAACTCCCTCAGAGAGAGCCACCACCACCTCAAAACCACCACCCGTCCATCAAACTATCTCTAGAATATTCCTGCACCACCACCAACTTCCTGGACACCATGATCAGCTTCAACAATGGAACCCCACAGACAAGCATATACCAGAAACCCAACGGATCCCGGCACCTACCTTCATAGAGCCCATAACCACCCCAAACACACCAAGGAATCTGTTATCTACAGCCAGGCACTCAGATACCGTAGAATAGGCTCTGAGGGGAAAGTCCAAGATACGCACTTTAGCACACCTAAAAACCAGCTTCACCAAATAAGGACGCTCCACAGGAGAAGTAGATCATATCATAGAATGGGTCACCTGAATACCCAGAGAGAACCTGCTTCAATACAGGGGGAAAAAACCAAAATCTCTGACCGCAAACCCGTAGTTGTCACCTACCACCCCACACTGGAACCCATTCAGGGTACCATTGAACAATTACAAAAAACACACTTGATGGGGACCCCATCCTGAAATAAATCTTTCCTGAACTCGCTCTTCTAGGCTTCCAACAATCCCCAATCTCTCCAACTGCATCACCAGAAGCAAGCTCTCTACAGACCAGGACACACCAACTCAAAGTGGCACCAGTCCCTGCCACAACAACAGATGCAAAACCTGCAGACACATCTCCAGTGCTACAATGCTCAACACCCCCCCTCAACACACCTTTCAAGATCCAGAAATCCTACACGTGCCCATCACAAGATGTGGTGCGTACCTCATCTGGTGCACTAAATGCCCCACCAAGAACCATGTGGGTGAAACCAGACAATCACTGCTCTGAAATGTACTCACAGAGGAAAATGATAAAAGACAAAAACACTATCCCCTGTGCTTGTCTGCTCTTCACAAAGCGATCACTCTACATCTGACCTCTCAGTCCTCATCTTCAAAGGAAACCTGCACAACACCTTCAAAAGACGAGCCTGGGAGCTTAAATTCATAACTCTGCTCGACACCAAAAATCATGGACTGAACAGAGACACTGGATTGATGGCTTATTGCAACAATCTGTAACCCACAAACCCCCTCTTTTTGTCCTGACTGCAGTGGTGTTAATGGGCTACTTCACCTTCAATGGTCCCTTAAAATCTGTGCTAACTTCCTATGCGAAACACTCTGTTCCACCTTGTACTGAGCTGCGCCACTCGGAGCGCGTTTCCCAGACCTGAAGCAGAGCTCTGTGTGGCTCGAAAGCTTGTCTCTATCCCCCATAGAAGTTGGTCCAACAAAAGATATTACCTCACCCAGCTTGTCTCTGCCTGGGAAAGGCCTTTGAAGGACCATCACAGAGGGCAATCAAGGTTGCAGTCTGGGGCCATCGACTTTCAATGACAATTAACGACTGGCCCATCTCCATAACTTTCAGCACAGGGGTCCCCGGGAGGGGAGAGGGCACACACCTGACCAGGTGTACCAGGGTGTCTTGCCCCATGGGCTGGGAAGTCTGGGTCTAAGCCTATCCTGATTATAGAATGAGCCTCACCTGGGAGGAATCCGGGGATTCCAGGCGCGGCAAGTTGCAGACCAAAGAAGGAGGGAAGCTCGGGCGTGAGAAAGGCTCCTGCAGGGAAGACTCCCAGTCTCGGGGGAGTTGAGCAGTCAGAGCCAGCAGGCTGAGCTCTAGCCAGGTAAAGCCTGGTGGGGACTGAATTCTGACCCAGCTCCGGGAAAGAGGCCTGGGAACTCCCTACCTAAGGGGAGAGAGACACTGAGCGGGGGTTGAGGCCTGGAGGGCCAGTGTGTACCCAGAGGACTAAATAAATTGGACCCGGAAGGGGAGTGCTTTCATGACCTTTGGACTGAGTCCGTTATTAAGGGGCCCTGATGACGAGGAAACAGAAGCAGGACACTGTCGTGTGATGCTAGGCCGCAAGGGGGCACACAGGCAGTGAGTGGCCCTATTACACTAGGGGATGGGGAACTTCACAGTTTGCACTGGGAGTTTGGGCACCTGGCTCACAGACCGGGACCTTATTCAAGACTACAGCCCTACTCTGAATGGGGAGCCAACCACTGCCACACACATAGGAAGGGCTTGCGGGGGGGTGGGGGGGAGGGAACCCGGCCAGCCTGAAACACTGAGGAACCCCAGACTCACAGGAACAGTGAACTCAGCGGCACACCTCCGGCCTTTTGTGATGTTCAACGACCGGTAACTCTCAAGCGCTTTATGAGTAAAAGGACTGGCTACGAAGTTCCTCTGCTGAGCCCGTGTTCCTTGCTTTCCTGCCACGCTGTCCCCAAGGGGTTAAATGCGGGAGCCCATAGCTGGGTGCACCAGAGAAAGTTTTAAGATTAAGTGGAAGCAAGGCTGGTTAATGTGCATTAAAGCAGGAAGAGGGGACTAAGAGGTGAACAATTAATTATTCTTAAAGTGTCTTTTGAGAAAGAAAAAAGGACTGGCGTTTCTATTCTTTTCCCCAAACCAGACAGAGGCGTGTAAAACAAATACAAGTATGGAACTAATCCCGAGATTGGATCATGGAAGCGTGAACTGCTGAATTCTGGAAAACAAAACAATGATAATGACTCACCCTGGGCCTGTGGGTGGCTCATCACAAAATTAGCAGCAGCTTCCATGCTCCCAGCTGAGATTGGCTTTGCTGGGTTGTTTTCACAGATCTCCAGGACTGCAATTTAGCACATGC
The DNA here is from genome assembly GCA_037349315.1 of Chelydra serpentina. Taxonomy (NCBI): domain Eukaryota; kingdom Metazoa; phylum Chordata; order Testudines; family Chelydridae; genus Chelydra; species Chelydra serpentina. Next base: position 45,039,487 of record JBAIAC010000023.1, read on the forward strand.
AAATAGACCCAGCAGCCAATCACAGCCACAATACTAGAAAGGCATACACATGCCATTTAGAAAAATGCTTTGCCACACAAAACATGATTACCAGCTTCCACACCGTTTCGGGCTACGGGAAGAGAGGCTATTTTTATTATTACACGTTACACATCTCCTCTCCTCCAGGGGGAAGAATCTATTTAAAGGTCTTTCAAGCAAACGTCTATTCATACAATTGAAAGCGTTGTGTACTCTCATGGCATAAGCAACCTGATCTACTGTTTGGAGCCCACTGCACTTTTCATGACGCTTGTGCCACCTGGTTTTGTAGTTTCAGTGTCTCGAACTGACTGTTTGACCAGTATACAAGAAAATCTTCTGTTTTTGTGAGGAAAAGGGTCACGCATTCCAGTGGGCTAGAGACAATAGACACAGGGTTTCAGAATTCTCTAAATCTAAGATTCAGAAGCGACAAAGGGTCCCGTGGCACCTTATAGACTAACAGAGGTATTGGAGCATAAGCTTTCGTGGGTGAATACCCACTTCTTCGGATGCAAGCAGTGGAAAATTCAGAAAAGTACTTAGGAATGTGCTTAACTTTAAATGGCATTACTCACATGGTTTAGCAAGTGCTTTGCTGAATCAATGCCTAACTCCAGAAAAAACAAAATCAACCCTCTGCCATCCAGTGGCCAGGAATCAGCAAATCTATCACAGCATTTAAATTGGTCACTTCCATAGTTAAATAAGAAAACAAGCAGTAAGAGTTTTTTTAAAAAGAGCCGGTTCCCTGTCAAACATTTTTAAATCACCGATTTTATATATACACTTATGAGGCTATATCTACCCTAGGAGCACTTCACTAGTAGAGGAACACCAATATAGTGCTCTAGTGTGGATACACTATACCAGCAAAGCTGGACTATCTACCAATGGAGTAAAACCACACCCCCAGGAGTGATATCAGGGATACCGGCCAAAGCACAGTTTTGCTGGTGTAGCTGTGTCTACCCGCGGGGCTTCTGCCAGCACAGCTTGTTAATCGGGTATCGCACCTCTTCACATCCCAGCCGGAAGAAGTATGCAGCATACAGCTGGCCTGAGCCTGGGTTATTTTTCCAAGTCAGGATAAAGAAAATCTGACCCCAGCATTTTGTGTAGATCCAATTGTGTATCAGAGCTGCTCAGAAGGAAGGAGAGGTTTTTCATCACATTGTAAGTGAGAAGTTTTGGCCAACATTTTCCAAGCAGCCCTGTCACTTATACCCCAGCACAGGTGCACATGGCATTTAGAACACAAACAAAAGGACAAGGTCCCTTCACTTCATCATCTAGTTTGGGGATTATTTTCCCTGGCAAAGCCCTTGAGAGCGACAGCTGGAAAGTTCTATAGAAAGAGACAGGTACGGGGTATTCCTTCAAAGGACAAGGTACCTACAACCTCGATTCAAGCTGGTCAGAAAAATTCAGGCTAAACATTTTTTCATCTGAATTCGCCGTTTTGTTACAATTGAAATGTTTCGCGGAGATGGTTGGATTTGCCCAAGTTCCAGTGGTATCCTGCCTGCTGGGCAGGTGTCAAAACACAGCAGGCTGCTGGAGAAGCAAGGCTGCCAGGTCATAGCTCTTCCAAAGCGTGGGCTCAAGGAGACCTAGCAGACAGCGGAGGGTGGCCTTGGGTAGCTACTCTCTAGTGACGGCAGTGCTTAGTTTAACTGTGTGTTTTCAAATAATGCAAGGAGCCTAACCAGCAGCAATGAGGAAGAAATTCCAATAATTTAGATAGCCAGAGGAAACAGACATGAGACCCAGGGCTTTAAACTAGCAACACGCAGTATACGTTTTAACGCCACTGAGCTACACGGCAAGGTTGTACCGGAATCTGGAGATTACTGTCACTTTTATTGGCTCCCTCGCACACAAATGCCTCATGATGGTCAACAGACTCAGAGACTTTAAGGTCAGCAGGGATCATAATGATCGTCTAGCCTGACCTCCTGTACAACACAGGCCGTAGAATTGCCCCAAAACAGTTCTTAGAGCGTATCTTTTAGAAAAACATCCAGTCTTGATTTTAAAATGGTCGGGGTGGGGGAAAACCCACCACAACCCCAGGACAAATTGTTCCAATGGTAAATTGCCCTCGCTATTAAAAAGTTTACCCCTTATTTCCAGTCTCAATTTGTCTAGCTTCCGCTTCCAGCCATTGGATCATGTTAGACCTTTTTCTGCTAGATTCCGGAGCCCATTATTAAATATTTTGCCAGGAGCTGGGAATGGGCGACAGGGGATGGATCACTTGATGATTACCTGTTCTATTCATTCCCTCTGGGGCACCCGGCATTGGCCACTGTCAGGAGACAGGACACTGGGCTAGATGGACCTTTGGTCTGACCCAGCATGGCCGTTCTTATATTCTAAATCTTTTGCGCTGTTATAACTCAGGTATATTGCAGCAAGATTGGACTATTTATACCCAGGCATTATTATTCCCTCTGCTGTCCTGACTTTCTGAATGACATGAAGTGGTTGTTTATTAGGATAATGAAGGAAACTCTAGCTTTGTGCCCCACTCAGGTGAGAACCAGGCCTGGCGTTTCAAATCCAGCGACAATGGCCCTGGCATAGCTGTAATGACATTTATTGGAGTTTTCTCCTGACGAGAGGTAAGAATAGCCTCAGGAGTCGCACGTCCAGTCCTCTCCGTGACTCCCTGTGCCTGTCCTATTGTTATGAACCAAAGGGCACTTAAACTGACCTCAGCAACAAACTTCCCCAGCACAGGCCGGTTTCAATGGGAAAATGAGCAGTATTTCTGTGGGAGGTGTGAATAATTTCTCTCCCCAGACGTTGGGTTCTCACATAAGAAAACAAGTCACTTGTTACTAGGCCAACAAATGGCAGCTGTCCTTCTGGGTATAACAAAAAAAGGCCCCTTCTGAATGTTTACTGCCTAGCTATTACGGTGATCCTCAGATTAGGTAAATGTTGGTATAGGAACACAGAACAAACCAAAGTCTAAAGCAGTAGCCATTGAGAGATGCCCATAAATAATAAAATTCTACTACTACCGCTTTGCCCTTTTAGGCCTTTTGTTCATGGTGCTTTAGAAAGATTATGTCTCACAACCCCCTGAGATATGGCAGGTCTTCTTATCCTTCTCACATTTTACAGCTGGGAAACTGAGGCACAGAATGGTTAAGTGATTTCCCCAAAACCCCAGGAAAAGACAATGGCAGAGCCTGAAAAAAACCACAATGGGTTCTGATAGTCGGCCCCCTATTCAGGCAAACGAATAGGCACATGCTTAACTTTAAGCATGGGCTTAAGCACATTCTTGCTTTGTATCAGAGGGGTAGCCATGTTAGTCTGGATCTGTAGAAGCGACAAAGAGTTCTGTGGCACCTTATAGACTAACAGACGTATTGAAGCATAAGCTTTCGTGGGTGAATCCCCACTTCTTCGGATGCATGCACCCGAAGAAGAAGTGGGGATTCACCCACGAAAGCTTATGCTCCAGTACGTCTGTTAGTCTATAAGGTGCCACAGAACTCTTTGTCGATTCTTGCTTTGTAGTCTCAGTTTTTTGCTTCAAGCCCTAGAAAACATGTCCCCCTCCATATAAAAGTTCAGAGTATAAAAATATATATGGCCACTACAGAGTCAGAAACAGTGCTTGTGTGACAGATAAAAGGTTATCCAAGTTTTAGCTGAAATACGTGCCACTATTACACTTTAAATAAAGATTTGAATAACCACCTTTTCCTTTAGGAGGTGTATTTTTTTAATACCTTCCAGAAAAGTATGCATTGTAATGAATAAAAAAGTGACTTGTTTGGGGTGTATTGTCTTTTGACCCACAGACCTACCACCAAGAGTGTTAGGAGAAGTTAAACACCTTTTCAAGACAAAAAAGTGTCTCTGTTTTAAAAGGTACAAATTAAAGCAGTTAACAGACCTTAGGACACTAGAAATCTTTCTTTAAAAATGCAATCCTGATTTTTATGGAAAGAGAGAAAATATGTTCATTTTATTTTGATCCAACTGCTCTATAGAAAAAGCAGAATAGTAGGTTTTTGGAATGGAAGAAAGTCACCCACGGGGGGTGTGGGGGGGAGAGTTTACAATTTTTTTAACAAAAAAAAACAAACTCACCCCCCCCCCCAAAAAAAAATCCCAAGCCTGATTGAACTACAACACATTTGAAATATTTCTCTTTTTTCCACCAAAGACTCTTCAGGATGCACACTAAACACAACAAATCAGAGTGGGTGGTTTGATTATTTTACCTTAAACAACATCTTCCTCTCGGGACACCCGGACAAACTAAGCGTAAGAAGCTTTAACCCTTCGATTTCCCAGGCCCCAGAGAAAAGATTGACCCGACGGGGTCTTCTGATAAGGGCTTGGGACCAGCGAGGTCCAGGGGCAGTGCGCCTGTCAGGACCAAGGACAGAGCTCGCCTTCTGGCACCGCTCCCCTCGCCCAGGAAAGCGGGATTGGCCGGGAGATTGAGCTGGAAACGCCGCTGACTCTCCAGGGCTCTTGCCGAAGACACTTTGCCGGCCACCTGTTCCTGTCCCCCGCGCTCCCAACCAGCCACCGGCCGGCCGCGGAGACGCCCCCCGAGCGGCGCCCCGGGGAAGCCGGCGAGATGGGGTCGCTGCGCAAGGGGGGGGGGGGGGATCCGGGAAGGACGGGGCTGGCGCACCCCGCCCCGGGCCGGGCTAGCGGAGAGGGGGGCTGGGGGGAATCTAGCGCCCCCCCCCCCGGGAAGGGGAACCCCCACCTGGGCTGTTGCTGGATCTCAGGCGCCTTCCGCAAAGACACTGCAGCATGTGCGAGCCTTTCTTCAGGAGAAGCCCCGCAATCTTCATCGGCTTCCCCGGGGGCTGCGGCGCCTCCCTGCGCGGCGGGGAGCCGCGACCCGTCCCCAGCCGCCCGCGGGGCGCCCCGAGCCGGGCGCGGGGAGTTCGCAGCCCGCGGGGCGCCCCCAGCCGCCGCCGCCGCTCCGAGCCCTCGGACCGGCTCCGGCGAGACTTGCGGGGACTTTGCAGGGGAGGGGCCGGGCTCCGGGACGCCACGTCAAGCCCCGGAGCCCACGGGCGGGCTCCAGCCCTGCCCCCTGCCGGGAGAACCACGGGCGGGGCGGGGCGGGGCGGGGAGCACCGCTCCCACCCCGCCGGGAGCAGAGACCCCCGGCTGCAGCGCGCCCCGGGCCCGGCTCAGAGCAGAGCCCCGCCGGGAGCAGAGACCCCCGGCTGCAGCGCGCCCCGGGCCCGGCTCAGAGCAGAGCCCCGCCGGGAGCAGAGACCCCCGGCTGCAGCGCGCCCCGGGCCCGGCTCAGAGCAGAGCCCCGCCGGGAGCAGAGACCCCCGGCTGCAGCGCGCCCCGGGGCCCGGCTCAGAGCAGAGCCCCGCCGGGAGCAGAGACCCCCGGCTGCAGCGCGCCCCGGGGCCCGGCTCAGAGCAGAGCCCCGCCGGGAGCAGAGACCCCCGGCTGCAGCGCGCCCCGGGCCCGGCTCAGAGCAGAGCCCCGCCGGGAGCAGAGCCCCCCGGCTGCAGCGCGCCCCGGGCCCGGCTCAGAGCAGAGCCCCGCCGGGAGCAGCCCCGGGCGGCGATAACGCCCGGAGAAGGCGCGGAGGGCGGGGGGAGCGAGGGAGCGGGGGCTCCAGGGAAGGGGAGGTCGGACCGGACGGGACTGGGGGGGGGGGGGAGGATGGGGGCGCAGGGCTGGACAGGCGCCCCAGGCTGGCCGAGCAGCGAGGAAAGGCAGGGGAGGGCCCCAGGGGCGATGGGACTGGAGCCGCCTCGGGGAGTTGCTGGTTCATGCAAAAGGAGCCGCTGGCTGGCAGATGGCTCCAGCCCGCAGAGCTTCTGGGGCGTGTCCCCCCAAAAGTGCCCAGGGTCTGGCTGGGACAGGACCGTCCCTCACACCCCTTGCCCAGAACAAGCCCCTGGGCCCTGGCCCTGCCGGCACATTTCAGGGGGCTGCGGCCCTGGCCCCCGCTGACATGGGACAGCCAGTGCCACTCACCCCCCCTGCAACCAGTCTGAACGTCACTGCGCAGAGAGCTGGGGGTCGGGGGGGTCACCGTGTATTTGGGCTTCTACTCGCTGGGGGGTGCCTTGGCCTGTGGGCTCTGCGTGGGGCTAGTGTTGATCCTGCCTGGTTGAGCCTTTGAAGACGATGTCCCCATTGTCCGGGGGCACCAGCCCCCGTTGGGCGGGGTCCTAGCTGAACACCGGGCGCACGCACACACAGCTGGGGGCTGAGCCGGGCGGGCACGGGGCCTAGTGATGGACTCACGGGGGGGACTCAAACAGGCGAAGCCTACGGCCCCACCCATGGGGAGATCTGCTGTAACGCTCTCCATGGCGCAGGGCCATGGGACCGTGGCTTTGCAGTCCCTCTAGCCCAGCAGTTCTTAAGCTCTGGGGCGGGAGCCCAAAGTGGGTCGCGACCCTGTTTTAATGGGGTTGCCAGGGCTGGCGTTAGACTGGCTGGGGTCAAAGCCGGAGCTCCACCACCTGGTCGAAGCTGAAGCCCAAGGTCTCCAATGCAACAAGGCTCAGGTTATAGGCCCCTGCCCGGGGCTCCAGCCCTGGGGCTTCGGCTGTGGCCTGCCCACCCGGGGCAGCGGGGCTCAGGCTTTCCCCTCTCCCCCCCTCGCCTGGGCGGGCTCTGGCTTCCGTCCCCCTTCCTAGGGTCATGGAGTAATGTTTGTTGTCAGAAGGGGGTCGCGGTGCCGTGAAGTTGGAGAACCCCTGCCTAGCCACGCACTGTGCTGAGTCCACATCACCAGTTCCTCCTCCCCTCCTGCTCTGTACGCTCACCCGGCCTGCCAAGGCTTACGGGCAGGATTCTCCTCGACAGAAGGAAGAGTGTGGTGGCTGGCCTCCATTTACCATAGTTATTCCTACCAGGCCGACACAGCCTGGGGTGTAGCAGTACTGACCATGCCACGGGAGGGCGTCTCAGTTTCCACTTCACAGCAGCAACAGAACCCAGGTGCACCTCTGGTCTCAGGGGATTAAGGTGATGAACTTGGTCCAATTAAAGCAACAGGTACAAGCTGGTGGAAGAAGTGTGTCTCCTGGGGGGAAAAGCCCTGTCCCCTATTAATGCACCTGCCTACCACACTGTCTCCAGGCTGCAGAGTTTCAGAAGCGGGTGTCAGATTATTTACACAGGCACCTATCTCCGAAAGCGGTGGGGCTTGGCACACCCTCCTCGCATCGGCTTCTCCCCTTGGCTAGCTTAGGCAGCGCCACACCCAGCGTGCTGGCTCTGTGGGCACCTGTCTCTCCCCCTGCCGTGGAGAGGGAGCCTCAGTACCTCTCTGGGTTTGTGGATCCCAGTGAATTTCTCGATGCCTAAAGGTGAGGTGTTGTGCCACTGAGCATTGCAATGCTGGAGTCCCATTGGGGATCCAGGCCCTAGCGTGGGGCAGTTAAAATGGAAGCCAATCCTGACCCTCAAACCAGCCATTAAACACAGATGACAGCTGCATTTCTTATTTAGATCTTTAAAAGCATTCCAAAGGCGTGCTTGGTAATTATAAACCGATCATTTAAAAACTGCAAAAAGAAGTGCCTGCTTATTTCTGTCAGCTAATTAATTATATTGTTGTAGCGCCTCAAAGCTTACTGTGCAGCAAACACTGCTCCCAGGGATTCGTTATCAATCACAAAGTTTGTGCCCAGTACTTATTGCCAGGGTACCCTCTGCTGAAAGTCACCACAGAGGGGATCATTAACTTTCACACTATGGATTTATGACCCACCCGTCCAGGTCATTCCAGCAAACTCCTAGGAAAAATCACCATGCCCCAGACTAAACAAACAGAATTGCCCCATAGCCTGACTCCATATCTCAACACATGATCCTACACAAACCACCCTGCCCCCTCTCTCAGGACTATCACGGCAGCCGCATTTAAATACCAGAGCAATGCCTGTTTCTCTGTGCTTACAAAACACCGCCAGCAGATGGCAAACCGAGACTACTATTGTTACACGAAAATATAATCACCTCATCCCCCTTCTCTCAAGTTTATCTTTCATCCACCTGCTACATCTGGTCATGGACCAAGACTGCAAGTCCTCCGGGGCAGGGCTGGTCCATTTTCCTACACTGATGTACAGTGCTTACCCCGTGGAGCCCCCCAATATCTGACTGAGGCCCCCGGGTGCTATTGCAACATCTGCTGTAACAGACAAACAACAACAAAGATCCACTCCCCCAAATGCTTCAGTAGCACGCCTGGAACGTTAACACTTCTGGGCACTGGCAAATCAAGAAGAAGGGAGACAGTTTCAAATCGAGACGCCCTCCTGCCAGCACCCATTCAGAGTTATAAACGAGGGGATCCATCGTTAGTGCTTCCACTGATCAACCACAGCAGGTCACACCACGAGGGAGGCAGTCCCCTAGGCTGTGTCTACACTACAGAGCCTATACCAGCATAGCCCCGGAGTGCAGATGCAGCCTACACTGACGGAATACGCTTTTCTATCAGTCCGGGAACATCACCTCCCTGAGCGACATTGGCTTGTCTACACTACAGAGCCTATACCAGCATAGCCCCGGAGTGCAGATGCAGCCTACACTGACGGAATACGCTTTTCTATCAGTCCGGGAACATCACCTCCCTGAGCGACATTGGCTTGTCTACACTACAGAGCCTATACCAGCATAGCCCCGGAGTGCAGATGCAGCCTACACTGACGGAATACGCTTTTCTATCAGTCCAGGAACATCACCTCCCTGAGCGACATTGGCTTGTCTACACTACAGAGCCTATACCAGCATAGCCCCGGAGTGCAGATGCAGCCTACACTGACGGAATACGCTTGTCTATCAGTCCGGGAACATCACCTCCCTGAGCGACATTGGCTTGTCTACACTACAGAGCCTATACCAGCATAGCCCCGGAGTGCAGATGCAGCCTACACTGACGGAATACGCTTTTCTATCAGTCCGGGAACATCACCTCCCTGAGCGACATTGGCTTGTCTACACTACAGAGCCTATACCAGCATAGCCCCGGAGTGCAGATGCAGCCTACACTGACGGAATACGCTTTTCTATCAGTCCGGGAACATCACCTCCCTGAGCGACATTGGCTTGTCTACACTACAGAGCCTATACCAGCATAGCCCCGGAGTGCAGATGCAGCCTACACTGACGGAATACGCTTTTCTATCAGTCCGGGAACATCACCTCCCTGAGCGACATTGGCTTGTCTACACTACAGAGCCTATACCAGCATAGCCCCGGAGTGCAGATGCAGCCTACACTGACGGAATACGCTTTTCTATCAGTCCAGGAACATCACCTCCCTGAGCGACATTGGCTTGTCTACACTACAGAGCCTATACCAGCATAGCCCCGGAGTGCAGATGCAGCCTACACTGACGGAATACGCTTTTCTATCAGTCCAGGAACATCACCTCCCTGAGCGACATTGGCTTGTCTACACTACAGAGCCTATACCAGCATAGCCCCGGAGTGCAGATGCAGCCTACACTGACGGAATACGCTTTTCTATCAGTCCGGGAACATCACCTCCCTGAGCGACATTGGCTTGTCTACACTACAGAGCCTATACCAGCATAGCCCCGGAGTGCAGATGCAGCCTACACTGACGGAATACGCTTTTCTATCAGTCCGGGAACATCACCTCCCTGAGCGACATTGGCTTGTCTACACTACAGAGCCTATACCAGCATAGCCCCGGAGTGCAGATGCAGCCTACACTGACGGAATACGCTTTTCTATCAGTCCAGGAACATCACCTCCCTGAGCGACATTGGCTTGTCTACACTACAGAGCCTATACCAGCATAGCCCCGGAGTGCAGATGCAGCCTACACTGACGGAATACGCTTTTCTATCAGTCCAGGAACATCACCTCCCTGAGCGACATTGGCTTGTCTACACGGCGGAGACTATACAAGAAGCACAGCTACAGCGCTGCAGCTCGGCCAGCACAACCCCGTAGTGTAGACGCAGTCTACAGAGCTGGAAGGGGTTTATCCGGCCGTGTAGGAACACCACCTCCCTGAATGACGGGAGCTACGCTGACAGAAGCATTCTTCCGGTGACATAACCCCCAGAAGAGATGCAGCTAAGTCAGCATAGCTGTGTCATTCAAAGGTATGGATGTTTCGCCCCTTGACCAATGCAGCTATACCAACATAACTGTTAGGTGTAGACCAAGCCTTAGATACAGGGAGGGGAATGTGTTCCTGCTAGTGAGGTTTGGATGGACATTAAAGGACCCTATATAAATCTGGGGAACATTTAATAATCAGGAGACTGAGAAACAGACTTATACACAACTAGCAATCTAGGTCCCAGATCTAGGTTTGTTTGCACAATAGAGAAGTTCTGGGAGAACCCAGTAGAAATGGTTCCTTAAATTAAAAATAAATAAAACCCTTGGTTAATTGGAGTATTTAGGTAATCTGCCTGCAGGGCTGGACATTTAGCCACAGCAGAATTCTGTATGTGCATGCAAAGGAGGAATTGAAACTAGTTTGGTCAGTTTCACAATGGTTCCTGAGAAAAAGGAAAGAAAGAAACCACTTTCAAATCTCTTTTGAATTCCTCAAGTAGAAGATGCTCTCATCAACATGGGTGACCAACTTTTAAAAGGTAGAGGTGGGATGGCGGGGGTTTGTTTTACTTTGACAGAGGTGGACAAAGAGCCCCACAATTATACATGAATGCAAGAGTGAATTCTGACCCTGCCAGATTTGTGAGTGGAGCAGGATTAGTGTGGCGGGGGGGGGGGGGGGGGGGGGAGATAACATTAAAAAAAATTCCAGGATATTCAAATACGTTCTTTGAGGACTATGTTTACAAATTATTCACCTAGGTCTTCTTGATAGTGTCCATCTGAACTCAAGCTACAGGGCCTGATTTTGATCTTCAAAGCAGTTCTGCACTCATGATTCCCCTGGTTTCAACAGAATTAGTCCTGATTGGCATCAAAGGAAGGAGCCCAGGGAGAAGAAACAATTGATGCATGTTGTCATTTGGCCATTTTAAAGGCTAGCTGTAGAAGATTTGCTATGCACACACTCATTTCCTCTGTAGACAGATACAGCATTGCTTCTGCCAGGGGTCAGCCGTGAAACGGAGGCAAGAAAATGGCTAGAAGAAGATCCTTTAGGAAGCACAGTGTGTTTTGCTCAGGGTTTGCAAAGCACCTAGCTCAGTTTGGATGCAACCGCAACGCTATCAAATAATAACCCAGTTCGATAAATCACTCAAAACAACATGCAAGCCAATCATTAAAGCCCATGCCACTTTTGGAAAGATAACTGCAATTGTTTTTAAGGAGAAATGTAGTGAAACAGTCAAAGGATACTGATGGAGGTGGTTCCTCACTATAGTACAAAGATAGGGCAACTCAAGATGAAATTTACTCCTTTGCAGAGGGCCAGCATGAGGCTTAGGTACAGTTTCTGTGGGTCAGAAGTTGTGCATAAATCTTGCTATGGCTCGCTGCATAGGAGCACCCCCGAGAGCCATGATCAAATCCCGCAGCTGGTCAAATCCCACTTGTAGGTGGAATGCCATTACGGAAAACATCCCTGAATAAGACAAAGGCTGCATTTGCTGGAACACGAAAGCTTGCTAGGAAAAGCTCAGACATGTCAGAAGAGAGTTGCAGGGAACTGTACTGTTATGTGTGTACAAGAAGGTTGGAGCAGAACAGGGAATTGAAGTCAGATCTCTCATGTCCCATTCCACTATTTTAACCACAAGCCCAGACTCCTCCTCATCATGACAGAAGTGAATCCATCAAGCCTTTCAAATGACAGGTGACACTAGTTCCACAAGAAACCCTGCCATACAGAAACTACATGGCAGAATGTTCTGAAAGCACCTGGGAAGTTGTGGGGAGGGGGCTGCTACCCATCTCCGGGAAAGAAAGCAGCCTGATATTACATACATCAAGTAGGAAAGACCCCTTCTTTAATTGCTTTAATCTGGTCACCATGCAAGACTACCACGTGTGTAAAACTAACAGAAAACATTCTCAGCACTTGATTGATAGACTAGCGTAGGAAATCTCTCTTCTGCTCACCAAAGCGGATTTAGAAAAGAAAGATGTACTATACCCTTGATCATTTAATAGGTTTATCCTTAGACACATAAAAGGCTCACAGTAATAAGTATTTATTAGCTGCATTTCCAGACATTGAGAGGGAGTATCACATAATACATAGAGAAGGCTTTGTGTATCAAATGTCTTGCATCTGAGTTAGAGAAAGGTGGGTGTGGTGTGGTTCGGGATTTTCAGAGGGTGGTAATATTACTGTAACCCCACAAACACTGGAATTGGTAACAGACTATCCATTCGGGTAGAGAATTCAGGTAGATTCAGGAAGAGAGTTCTACCAGGCAACAGTAATATGGCTCAAGCCCCGCGCCCCCAAACTGATGTTTTAGTTTCAGGGCTGCAGATATTGTTCCTGGGTGATTCGTTCCCATTTCTTGATTTTCACTCTATCAAACAGCTTAACAATAAGTGTGGCAAGACTGAGGATCCTGCTCATTGTATTCGAAGTGACCTACTGCGTCTTGGTTGTCTCCGAGAACAGGCCTAGACATGCTCCAGCCAAGCACAGAGTAGCCTAGCCATGCGAATACATGACTTTAAAGAACATTAGTGACTAGGCTGGTTCAGACTGGAAGATGGCCTGTCTCTTTGTTACAGCAGGGGACTGGCCAGCGCCCTGTTCCTAGCAGCAACACTGACACACCCGACCTTGTGCGAGTCACTTAACCTGTCGCGAACACTGCTTCCCCTTCTGTGACATTATTTGCCACGCGCTTGGAGATCCTCAGATGAAAGGAACTCTGAAGCGCTAGAGAACTCTCATGATGTATTATTGCTATAAGGAACTGGAATACTTACCACCCTTGCCGTCTGCCAGTGATCGGACTCTGTGCCATTCAGCACAGCACACGGATTCTTGTTCCTGTCCCCAGCGAGGGCTGGACTGCCAGGGTGCACCGTGGGGCCGGGTGCATGATGTCTGTCACAGACCCACCCACGCAGCTGCATTGAGGGAAGCAGGAGGACTTCTCGAGTCTAGTATCACTGCACTAGCGGGGTCTGCCTGCTGTGCCAGGCCCAGTAAACAAAGCAGGGCAGGGCCAGCACCCCTGTGCCAGAACAGGTCTCCCATGTGGCCAGTTAAGAGGGCAGGGCAGCACCTGGGGGCTATAAAGGACCAGGGCGAATCAGAGACAGGGACAGGCCCCGCTGAGGGAAGGGCAGGGGAGAGCGGCCAGGGGGCTGTGAAAGGGCTGGGAAGGAAGCAGAAGGTGGCTCCTGGAGGACAGCTGAAGGCAGGAGAGCAGCAAGAGGGGTTTGCCAGCTGGCGTTCCCCAGGCCAGGGCCGGAGGGAGATGCCTGTTGGCTCTGTGAGCCGGAACACAGGGCCAGAGAGGAGTGGCAACGTGGCTGAGTCACTGATAGCTCCACCTCACAGAGCTGGGCCCAGGAGAACCATGAGAGAGCCAGGGGCCGAGACAGCCCCCGCTGTAAATTTGGCAGCCTGAGGGCTGCTCTAAGCTACAGCTGTCTTCCTGGCGCTGCCTATGGCTTGCGGCACAAGCTGGAATTGCCACGGGGCATGTGCTATGGCCCCCCTCAAGGATTGAACTCACAACCCTGGGTTTAGCAGGCCAATGCTCAAACCACTGAGCTATCCCTCCCCCCAGAACAGGCACAGTTCTGCAGCTGAGCCCTCCCCAGTGTCCAGTAGAGCGGGACAATTCCCATGACACTCCCATTAATACACCCCGGTATTATACTGGCATGTTTTGCAACAGCGATACATTGTTGACTCACATTCAATGTGTGATCCACTGTATCCTCCAGTCCACATTTAGCAGTATTACTGCCTAGCCAGTTATTCCCCAGTTTGCATGTGTGTGTTGGATTTTTCTTCCTACGTGAAGTATTTTTCACTTGTCTTCACTGAATTTCATCTTGTCAATTTCAGATCAATTCTCTCAGGGTTATTTTGAATTCTAATCCTGTCCCCCGGAGTGCTTGCAACCCCTCCCAGCTTGGCGTCATCCGCAACTTTTATAAGTGTACTCTCCACTCCATTCTCCAAACCATTAATGGAAACCGTGAATAGCATCAGTCCCAGGCCTGAGCCCTGTGGGACCCCTCCTAGATTCATATTGCTACCAGGAACAGAACTCTGCTTGCCAGCCCACCACTGATAACCGCTCTCCGAGTACAGACCGTCACGCTGCTGTGCACCACCTTATAGTAACTCCATGTAGGCCACATCTCACTAATTCTCATAAGAAAACATCACGTTGGACTGTATCTAAAGCCTTACTATGAAACACGATCACATCTACTGCTTTCCCCCATCCACTAGGCTGGTAGCCCTGTCCAAGAAGGAAATTAGTTTGGTTTGGTGTGATTTGTTCCGGACAAATCCACACTGGCTGTTCCTTGTAACCCCGTTATCCTCCGTATGGCCGGTCTCTGGAGCACTCTATAGAAGGGGGACGCCTGCTCCTGCACTAAAGCACAAGAGCGGCTAGTCATGCAGATGGACTGCAGATTGAAGGGTCCCGGCGAGGTCCCTGTCACAAAGGCTGGAGATACTGGAGTTCTCTGAATGCTCCAGCCCCATGAATGGAGGGTGTTGATCCATCGCAGGCAGGGGTGGGCTGTGCTCCGGGATGTTACCAGAGCTCCCAGGGAAATGGCTTGCAGCTCCCAGGAGAGATGGCTGCTGCCCACATGCTAGCTAGTCAGTCAGCACTGCCACTCCAAGCAGAGCTCTGCACCACCAGCGTACGGCTCCAGACAGGTCTTTGTTCCTGTATCTTTGACAGATGCTTCCTCACGGGGCCAGCCAGGTGCCCCCTCGGCAACGGCTGACTTTACCAGCTGTCCTGGAAAAGAAGGTGGCAACATTAACCGGCACCTCTGTGCCTGACAGGCTGCGCTGAAACCACCGGTCGGCACCAGCACCCCATTGACACGCAAACAGACACCGAGCCTGCAAATCCATTCCTGGCTTTTCTGTTGACTCGCTGTGTGAGCTTGAGCAAATCACAACCTCTGTGCCTCAGTTTCTCCCATCCAAGACTCATTATAATCCATCTGTTTTACCGGGGGGGGGGGGGGGGGAAGAGGGGAGAGGCGGGGGAACAAAAAAACCTAATAAAGGCGATTCTCTGATGGGAAGCACTACAGGAGTATAGAGATCCTCCTTCTGAACTCCCTTACAACCTGGTAACTCGACTGACCATTTCCTAGTGCCGTACCCGAGAGCAGAATCAGTGTCCTAAATAAAAGCTCGTTCTTTCCGACATCTCGAATACTTGTTAAAATTTTAAAATGAATCAACTTCAGCTGTGTTCCTGCCCCGCCTCTATTCACTTTCTATGGCCTCTTGTTTCACTCCTCTGGTCGCCTGCAGAAAGCACGTTTCTAAGCTAAGGTGCTTAAGTAGTCACAGCAAGCGAATTTTAAGTGAGTTTTCCACAGCACACCTGCCAGAAAGCCGCAGTGATGGGAACAGGGCTGAGTTCTACTCCTCCGATCAGTGAGCAGACCCAGCCAATCCTGACCAGGCAACGAGGCTCAAATTCCAAACAGGAAGCCAGAGAGGCAGGGATCACCGCTGCTCCTAAAGAGACAGAAGCAACTGGAAGCTGAATACTCAAGAGATGAGAGAGGGATTCTGGGAAGATCGTAAGACTCCTGGGCAGCAGCCAGTGCCCGCTTGCCAGTTATTCCTGTCCAAATTTATGCCCGCATTAAAGCTTCCAGAAGCCTCAGAGAAGGACACTTGCCTGGCTATCACTGCCAGGATAATTAGAAATATCCATCCACGGGCAACGGGACTGATCGTACCGTCCTCTAGGAAACATTTTGGCCAGCAGCACGAGTTAGGCTGAACGACGTGGCAGTGCAATATGCCAGTCCGTCCCTAGAGCTTCCCTTGCCCTCCTGCGCACAGTTTCATGTGCTTTTAAAGCACTATTTAAAACCACTGCCTTTAGCCAGAGCCATATAGACTTGTTCTCACACCCAGATTTTTCGGTTGCATTTTTCTACCACTCCTCCCCTGGCTGACATGCGAGTTCTACGAACTGGGCCAATTCTTTTTATTTAAAATTGTTCTCGCTCTGAAGGCAGTAGAGAAATAGATCAGTGTGATTAAAG
Organism: Chelydra serpentina; assembly: GCA_037349315.1. Taxonomy (NCBI): domain Eukaryota; kingdom Metazoa; phylum Chordata; order Testudines; family Chelydridae; genus Chelydra; species Chelydra serpentina. The sequence goes on from JBAIAC010000023.1 coordinate 45,055,699, forward strand.
GAAGACACTTGCACCTTGTGAGCTGCTTTTAAATGGCCCTTAAAGGAAGCCTGGATTCACTATGCTCTAGAGAAACAGGACGCGTTCGGGGCCATTAGTCCTTGTTCATGCACGCAGCTGATTCTAGCCAGACAGTTACCTAGTGCAGGTCTGGGTACACGAGAGAAACATTCAGCAATCCATGGCTCCAAAACCTTTGTTGTCACATTCATCTCAATTTCACCCTCTGGAGCGCTCTCACTTCCTCTCTGCTCCGATGGGCTCTGTCTACCCCTTCCTCCCACCTTCCCCCTTCATGCCCTGCCAGGTGTGTCCACTTTTGCTCCCTCTGAGATGCAGGACCCCTCTGCTCTCCACCTCAGAACCCCATATTTCCCAACATGTTCTAACCACTAGGCCAAGCTTTCAAAGCATCAGAGCCCTGACCTCAAAGACTGTTCCAGCTCATATTTAAGGTTGTATCAAGCCCAGATCTCAAGTTTCTCCCTCCTTCCAGCATGGAGAAAGGGCTTATTTCAAAATGTAAGCACTAAACAGACATTGTAAACGAATGCAATGTAATGTCAATTACTGTGGCACTCCCCATCACAGTTTTATGTCTCATGCTGTAGGGTGTAGCTTGGGGAAGAAAGCCTGGCTCCTATCGCTATCTACACCATCTCAGGTGCAGGGATTGTGGATTGCTGGCTCAGGCCAAGTGAGCGCATCTAAAAATTCTGGCTCTTGTTGCCACCCCCATCTCATGGGCTGGGTGGTGCCGAAGACCGAAGTGCTATGGTGGAAATATCCCTGCAACCCTTGTTACTGAAACAGGCTCCTAATAGTGGAGGGCAAAGGCTGAAAAAACTACAGCACCACTGAAGTAACTCCAATGGCCCAAAGCTTCTGTTCACCAGTCACATTCTGCAATGCTCACCCCCATGATCTTCAGGATCGCGTTCAGAATTAAACAGTATTTATTTCGAGTGGGTTGTAAAGGTGACTTTAGAAGGCTGCATCTCTGAACAGGAGAGGCCAGATACCAGCTCAGTGGGTTTGTTTCCATCCACCAGTTTTTTTTTTCCACCCAAAGAAATCAGAATCTGTAAAGGACTGTGTTGTGTATTTGGTTGTCGTGGCAATAGAACCTTGTTGTTGCTATGGCAACTGAGTTAGATTATTAGGGGATAACCCAGCCAGTTTTGGCTGGCCTGGTTAGTTCAGTGTGTGGCAATAAATGGCCGCTTTTAAGGTTCACATCTCTCTGTGTCTCAAGTGATTTCTTCCTAAAACTGCTGCCCCCAAGGATACAACAGACTGGACGGAGCAACACTTCTCACGTCACCTGGGGATGTAGCAGCAGAGCAACTAGCTACCACTCTGAAACTCATATGCAGAATTGGTTTCTCCAGAGCAGGGATGACACATTTTGCTGTTCACACGTAGAACACAAGTGCTGTGCCCCGCAACACTGCAGGCTGAGTAATGCAAGCCTCAAGCATTTGAAGTCACGGGTCAGACCCCCACAAATCACTGGACCTTTGCCTTCTGGTTTTTGAGCCTTTGAGCCTCTGGTTTGCTCTGTTTGCATGTTTTCAGGCTTTACTCTGCAACCACTAGAGTCAGAAACTTTCATTTTTAAATAGGACTGTCAATTAATCATAGTTAACGCAAGCGATTAACGTAAAACAAATTACCTAGATTAAAAAGAGAATACCAATTTAAATTTATTATAAATATGTCTTGATATTTTTCTACATTTTCAAATATATTGATTTTAATTACAACACAGAATATAAAAAGTGTACAGTGCTCACTTTATATTACTATTTTGATTACAAATATTTGCACTGTAAAAATGATAAACAAAAGAAATTGTATTTTTCAAGTACTGTAGTGCAATCTCTTTATCCTGAAAGTGCAACTTACGAATGTAGATTTTTGTTACATAATTGCACTCAAAAACAGAACAATGCAAAATTTAAAGCCTACAAGTCCACTCAGTCCTACTTCTTGTTCAGCCAATCACTCAGACAAACAAGTTTGTTTACATTTACAGGAGATAATGCTGCCTGCTTCTTATTTACAACATCACCTGAAAGTGAGAAAAGGCGTTCGCATGGCACGGTTGTAGCCGGAATTGCAAAGTATTTACTTGCCAGATATGTTAAACATGTGTATGCCCCTTCATGCCGAGACCACCATTACAGAGGAGATGCTTCTATGCTGAATTAAAATTGGTATTCTATTATTGTTTAAAAGTGCAATTAAAACTGCAATTAATTGTGACTTTGTTTTTATCTCATGATTAATTGCAATTATTTTTTTAAATTGTTTGATAGCCCTAGTTTTAAAACAAATGAAAGCTGAGAATCTCACATAATCACCTGACTCCAGGAGCTGCAGCTTTAAGAAAAACACCAAATATCTCTAGAGTTAGCAAGGCTATTTTGTACCACCCCACCACGGTAGAGTCAGGCATCATGGGGAATCATGCCTGGCTTGTGACATTAGGAGTGAGATTTCCCAGACCACTCAGCATCGGCCTAAATCTGCTCCCAATAACGCCAATGACAGGTTTACTTCTGAGTGCTCTGGGTTCTGAGTTCAGGTGATGTTGTGCCCTCTTGGAAATTCCACCCTCTGCCCCATCACAACAATACACTCATGTGCCCACCCCAGAACACCTGAAGGCCATTCAGTGGCCCTGAAAACAGGATAGTCCCATTTTGAAACATGGATGATCCTGCAAAATTTGGGCTGAGTGGCAAGTTAGACAAAGCCAGGTTAATATTTGCTACCGTGGAGCAGCCCCCCACCCCCGCCCCCAGGGACAGAAAGGGAGGAAAGGGGAAGAAACCCCAAAATAAGAATGACCCATCTGTAGACTTTTAAACAGGGAATCAACAATAACAAGAGCCAAGTAAATCTATATGTGAACAGAAGATAATTCAGTAACATGGAAGCGACAAAGGGTCCTGTGGCACCTTATAGACTAACAGAGGTATTGGAGCATAAGCTTTCGTGGGTATGAATACCCACTTCCTCGGATGCCTGAGATGGTTTCTCAGTGAGTTTCTCATGGTTTCTCAGTGAGTCCTAAACCATTTTTAAGCTCCCAAAACGCACGTTTCCTCATCCGCCTACCTCTTCACCCTAACCTGTGAACGGCACCCAGCTGGCTCATCCCCTGCCACTCAGCACGCTGCGGAAAACTGTCCTGCCCCGCTGAGGCTGCTGGCACCACCACATGAGGGCACTCGGCAATGGACCCTCTGTGCGACCTCTGGACAGACCCGCGTTAGCCTAGTATAGTAACAGCCACAAGCCTCACAGGGGCACTGTAGTTGGGGGGTTTAACCTCCTGGATGTTTGCAAAGCAGTGAGATCCTTAGGTGAAATGCACTGGAGAACTGCAAAGACAAGTTCCGAACTCAGCAGTCCTGACCCCCGGGCCCCTGCTCTAGCCACTAGGTAATATCCCCTTCCCTGTATAGCCATTGCACAAATATACAGGGAGGCTTATCAGCTACTAGCACAATTGCGATCGCGTCCCATTCTCACTCAGGAGGTGCACCCCACAAGATTTATGGACAAGGCATTCAGTCACCATGGAGGCAAGAAGGCAAAACATCAGGGCACTGACGTTATTCTGAGCTGATGCCTGTTTCAGATACACCAAGGGCCAGACAGGCACCGTCAGAGCTAGGCAGCAGCATGAGATTTCAATGAATATATTGCCAACCGCCCAGGCTGGCTACGAATGGCCACATCACTGAGAAGCTGGGGTTCAGAATTTTCCATTGGAGCCCCAGCTCCCTGTGGGGCAGAACCCCCCTTCAAAGCCCACCGTTGTGAGCATCAACGCCTTTCTTCCTCCCCACTTCAGTTCTGTCAACATCATCCTGGTTCCCCGCTCCAAGATTTCCTCTCCGCGCCACCCCCCTCTCCAGCCATACGGCTGCCCTGAGTTAACACGACGACTCAGCCCGAGGGGATCCCGATGCAACGCTCCCCACGTGTCTCCCAAACGTTAGCTGTGCTGTGAAGGTCTTTGTGAGTAAGGAGTCTGGGCGGGGGGAGGTGCGTACGGCCGACGATAATCCCAAGTGTGGCCATTCCTGCGGATGGTTAGCCAAGTAGGCATTACCGCTACCACCAGCGCCAGAGCACCAGCTTGAATAGAGGAAGCCAAAACAAGAGGCAGCTGGCAGTCAGATCGAGAGCCGAGCCTACCCAGCAGGCCTCTGCGGAGTTTCATCCCAGAGCGGAATGTCTCCGAGCACTGGGACGTTCCAAGCCTAGAGCCACATATTGCATCTAAGTCTCTCCCCAGAACACAGGAAAACGCCTTCCCTTTTACCCTTGCCTCCCTGGTTCCCTTTACTGTGGGTAGGTGCAGGCCGGGGCGGGGGGGGGGGGGTGGGTGTGTCAGCCATTCCCCACCCCTCTTCTCTCCTACACAAAGCAACACAACCTCTACAATTAAAGCTGCTCCTCCCCATGGAGGCTTCCCTCAGTTCCGCCTCTTTCTCCCCTTCCCAAGAGAAGAAGCCAGGGCTCAGTCTGAAATTAAATTAACTCTACCTGGTACTTGCAGCGTCTCTCTGCCCAGAGTGGAGTTTGTCATTGGCTGTGAATCAGACTGGAGCTCCTGTTTTACAGCTGGGGATGGCCCCTCCCAGAGGGATTGAGTGGGTGGAGTTAGTACAAATGCAGCCCCAGACACATTACCAGGACCCTGCGTGGATGGGTGTGTCTGTCTCACATTATATCTTCTTTCCTCCTCCCCTGCCTCCTTATAGTGTTTTTCATTCACAGACAGGCCCTTGTGAAACCCTAGTTTACACAGTATTGCTGAGTGGTGGATCAAAGGCAACTCTGCCTTTATTCAGCTCTTGCCTAGCACAGAACCCTACCTAGAGAAACAAGCCCAGCTTGGCAGAGGATGGGTGGGAGGAGGAAGGGACTTTAAACAAAGGACCAGAGGGCTCAAACTCCTGGCAAAAGTCACCACCTGTCTGGGGGGTGCTGCCGCAAGGAACGACCTGTCCCTGGGGGCTACCACCAGCAGAAATTAGGAGGAAGGAGAAGAGTAGCTCCCAGGGGCAGAACGTCAATCAGGCAGTGCCTCTATAAAATCCCTTGGCAGGGGATGTAAGCGACACAACTCAGCCCTCTATCTGCTTTAAAGCTACAGGCCAGCATGTAATCACTAGCCTCTCGTACTGTGAGTAAGAAACAAGGAGCCAGATTCACCCTAATGCGAGCTGGTGCAAACTCCCGCAAAGTGGGGGGACTCCTGGTGCTCTGACCTTGCCCTGAGCTGTTTAGAAGGGTATTACTTCCTGCCAGCATTCATTGGACCCTGCACTAATCACTCTGCACCTGTGTATCGCCGGCGGGCCCAGTCAATGGGAAGAAAACTGGCTGGGACCACAGCTGCAGGTGTGTCTGTCTATCCCCTCCTCCAGGAGCTGTGATGTTTCTCAGAGAGCACAGCTAGCGTGCCCCCAGCGAGTGTGCCCCACAGTAAGATGGGCAGCGGCCTCCCATGGGAAGCAGAGTTGAATCAAGCTGGCATTGCATCTTATCAATGAACGCATCTGGTAATGGGATTAAATTAAATTAAACAAGAGTGAATTGTGGGAACTATTTGTTAGCTAATCTCCGATAGAGCCTGTGGGATTACTGATCCCCCAAGCGCGGGAAGCAAACACAGACTGCTTAGTAGTGAATAAGTTACAGGGGGAAATCCTACATTGGTGCCTGTAGACTGGCAGCCCTAGTCACGAGCTGGGAACAGACAATCCATCACCCCCATCTTAGTTTTCTGTCCCTTTCTTCGGGGCTCAGTTTATTGTCTTCACAAACACGAAAGATATGTAAAAAGTAACATGAAGTCTGGCTAGGGGTCCTCTGGCAGCTACCAGGCAGGGTCCCCAAAGGATTAGTCTGCCTGCCGGCAGCCTGCCCTGGTTACACGACACTTCTCTCCCAGCTAAGTGCATGGGCCAATCACGCTGTGCTGGTCAGCCAATTCCCGATGGGCTCGTCTGCACCCTGCTCCCCACAACCAGCCCAGGCTATGAAAGGGGCAGAGCACCCCAGAGTTAATAGCACTCCCCTTTACAGGCTCTTCACCACTCTCCTCTTGGGCTTGGTTCTCCAGCCAGCTTTCTGCATGGGGGAAGATGGGTTTTTCCCACAGCTCATCTCTGTGATTCGAGGAAACCCTACAATTCCTTCCTTAGCTAGAGTCTCACCAAGGGATATTTAAGGCAGGGTTCCCGCTGTGAGGGCTCCCAGGTCTCAAACCTGGTCCATGGGACCCCAGACTGCAGCCATCACCTGACAGCTTGCTGGTACTAGCATGGCATGTGGACCGGACCCTAGCTCACTATGGGCACCACCCACAAAGCTCCTAATTGGAGGAGAAGTCTGGCCTCTCTGATTGGCTCAGACTCATTATTTAAGCCAGGAGGCAGCACAAGAAGTTGTCAGAGCATCCTGGTCTGTGTCACTTGCAAGGCAAGATTATGGCATCTCTTGGGGCTGTTTATATGGAATCAGACGATAAGGGACCAGCGCGTGTCTGACTTAGCCAAGCTGTTGTCCATCTGTGATGTTTGCACTGCGCTTAGCAGACGCTGCTATTTGTATTTCATATTCCAACTTCTCTTCTTTTTTAATTTCCCGTTCCCAGGTTTCATAGTCCTTTAATGTCTGTCTCTCTCTGTCCTTTCCTTCCTCTGGATAAAGAATATATACTGAGGAGAGGAGCACTGCAAGGCAATACCCACCCATTTCCCCACCAGAAACCCATGGAGGGGACAGCTCGGTTAACGGTTTGTGGGACGGTTTGGTTTCCTTCCCATTATTTGATATGCCTGCAGTCCTCCTTGCTTCTCTCTTCTGTTACATAGTATTGCAACAAGCGGGGATCAACCAGAACTCTACAGCTCTCACTATGCTGCATGCCCCAGGGTTGCTCAGAAATCACCCTGGTGGGAATTTAACCCTCCAGGATTGTATCTCTCCTACAGCCAGAGAACTTCCATCTCCATGCCTGTCGAGAGACCACCTTTCCCCAACACTAAGGGCCCCATCTGGTGAGAGGCTGAGCACCTCTGCTGAGCTGCCAAGCGACCGCTACTCGCCCAGCGACACTCTGGAGTTGCCTGGCACCTTGCATGATCAGGCAGTCCATTCGCTGAAAAACATATTAGTGCAAAACCCCACCATGCTGTTACAGAGCCCAATCTGGGCTGAAGTCGGGCGCTGGGGGTTTTAGTGGCCCACACAGTGGGCCAGATCCTTAGCTGGTGTTCTCTGGTGTTGCTTCATTGACTTCCCTGGTGTTATGTTGTTCCAATGTCTATTTTTCCTTGAAAGAGACATCCTGCTGTGTTGTACTACACAGGTCATGCAGAGGGGATGTCTCTCAAGTGTATTACATGGATTAGAGTGTAATTTAGACTCTGGAACTCTTCAGATAATTGGGTTGGACTATAGTTGGGTATTTCCATTGCCTCAAAGAGGAGTCACGCAGTTAAAAGCCCGATGCATCACGTAGGAATTTCCCCCCCCCCCCCACTAATTGTTAATGCCTGTGCAGTAAGAGCTGAAAACGTAGCCAAGGTGCATTAGCGACATATCTTGCTACTCCAGCAGACTCTCGCCTGCCCTGGGCTAAAATCGGCCTCAATTAAAATTGTATTTGGTCCTGCGAGCAAGCTGCTCAATGCCAATGCTGCTGCAGATGCTGATAGACTGTGAACTTTCTCAGCAGCCTGCACACTTCAAAATCTATCCACCACAGGATCGCAACACTCGCCTGCGTTCCTCTGTCACTTCGTAATTAGCACAACGCGACCGAGGCTTTGGTCAGATCCTGTTGTCCTTGCCTCCCCCTCCCCGCGTCAGCAGGAGGAGGCCGAGCGTGCTAGAGGGAGAGACTGAAGAGAACCAGATTAAAGAACCCCTGTGCCTGGGGCTTTGATTCCCTCAAGGCGAGGGCGCAAACCGGCTTGGGGTATTTTAGGCATTTTTACATCTTGCTCTGTGGACCACACAGAAGTGTTGGGCTGGTGGCTGGGTGCAGCATTTCAATGCAATTTTCCACTGTCACTTTCACACAGATGCATTGTTCGGAGCGGGGCAGCGTGAGGCCAGAGTCTTCTCTAGCTTGACTAACTGCCCGTGTCAGGGTGAGGGGCTTGGGGAGCCCTGGCTCCCAGCTGTGGCAAGGAATGGCCCACCCCCTATAGAAGGGAGTCCCTGCCCTTGATACATGAATGCAAGTTCACTATCTGCTTTTAGCCAACCTGCAAGTGAAATGTGCGCGTTCAGATGGATGGTCATGGAAAGCAGAGACCTGGCTGAGGCTACTTCATCTTTGCATTTTCAGTGAACACTCTTGGGGATTTTATTGGGCTGAATATGTCCAGCTTTTAGAATACCACCTCCCTCCCTCCAGGGGCTGGGGAGGGTTCACTGAGATGGAAAGTGCTATTCAAGTGCTGGATGTGAGGTGCGTCCAGTGCTTGGAACCAGGGGGCACCCTCAAGGTGCCACCACAGTACAAACAATAGAGTGAAGAGAGGACGAACCAAAGGGTCTGATATTAACATGGGTCTGTCCCCATGGGAAACATTTTCCCGTAGAAGGATACAGTTTGAAGGCCAGATCCTCCAGCACGCTGGGGCACATTGGAGCAGTCGCTCCAGATCAGGGCCTGCTTTGAATACTCCCTCCATTACACACAGTAAGAACTCCATTACACAGAACCCCACGTGTAAAGCACCCGATCCTGGGAGGCACCGAGCACTCGGCCCTTCCCGGCTTCAGGGCCCATCTTAGCTAAAAGGATGCTCCTGCTCTCATTCGTTAGAGGGAAAACACAAGAGGAGGAAGCTAAAAGGTCCGTTTGTGCAGAGGAGCCGTAGCCAGGGTGCTCTGCATTTAACGGCTGCTCATGTAGTCACCAGTGTTATGGCGCTTCTTGCGCAATTCATGCTTTTAAAAGGTGTTTAGCGGACAGAGCAAGGGTGAACGGGGAATCCAGACTCCTGGGCTCTATTGCCAGCTCTGCAAAGTAAGTGGGAGTTCCTGTGAGTTAAAGCAAGTGGAGAACTAGAAGTCAGGACTCCTGGGTTCTACTCCTGGCTTGGAGAGGGGAATAGTGTTTAGTGGTAAGAGCAGGGGGTGACTGGCTCTCAGGACTCCAACAGTCTACTTGATGAAATACTCTAGCATGTGCTATGCAGGAGGTCAAACTAGATGATCATAATGGTCCCTTCTGTCTTTAAAACCTCTGGGGAAAAGTGATGTTTTGCACAGGAACGGCATGGCCAGATCTCAGAGATACACATTTTTAAATGTCTCCCACTTGGGTGTTGGTGGGATGATCTGCCGAAGGATAACCCACTGCCCAACCCAGAGGTATAAATAATACTAGATCTGTGTATAAAGCCACAGATAATATTCATCGCTTGTATAATAACTGAACTGAATCTGGCTCTGGATTAATTCTAATCTCTTCTAACACGCGTACCATCCCATTTCATCCCCCTCTGGCATTAATATGATGAGCAACATTTGGCAACTGGCAGAATTCAAACTAAAAAAAATGATAGGAAGGAAAGTAGACAGGCAAAAACATCCTGTGCTATCTTCCACTCGCAATGGTGTAGGTTTGTCAGCATTGAGCTATCCAGGACTCACGTGAGGATGGAGCCACCCAAGATCTGAAAGTTAACTGGCTCCCTCATCAGATGTCTTCCATTGCTGGCTGCTCTTAACCTAGTCTGAGAGTTTCAGAAATAAAAGCTCTCTGCGTGTTGCTTTCATGATCAGCAATGTGTTCACCCATTCAGCGGCTTCCAACAATGTAGGCCACATCCCCAAAGTCCCATTTTGGACAGATCAGCTGATGCACTAGTAGATGCAGAGGTGCATTGCCCTGGAAAAAACAAAGAGCAGTGAAGCTTCAGAGTATTTTTTTTCCTACACTGGAACCAAATCTCATGTTGAGGCTTTCAGATGAAATAGCTCTCCCCTTGCCACAGCCAATTTCATTTCCAAAACTGACGGGACGGACTGGCTGTTAGCAGGACAGAGCGCCACCTTCTCTGTTCTCCTCCTGTTCCCCATTTTTTGTTTGCTTGTGTTTGATGGGGTTATTTTATTTATTGCTGCTTTACTCTTCATTGCTTTATTCATACTCATCAGCTTTGGTACTAGGTTCTTTTAGACCAGGGAGGAAAATGTGTTCTTATCAAAACACACACTATTTAAAAATCCACAGTTGCCTCTGACTGAAATTCACTGTAGTCAATATGCTGCGTTACTGTGGCTTATATGAATTTACAGAGGCTCTGTAAAAGTAAAAATGGAGTGCAATTTCAGCTACTGGAGAATCTCCTTTCATTGCTAGTGGCTAAGGGTCTAACACACACACACACACACACACACACACACACACACACACACACACACACTCTCTCTCTCTCTCTCTCTCTCTCTCTCTTTAGTTTAGTCATACACCAACAGGAGCAGTAACCCAACATAACCTAGCCTGAAGGGAGAAACCAAAGGAAGTATTTTAAAATGCTCTGTCATTCAGGGTGTAAGAGGAGAGCAGGTGATAAACTGCCTCTGTTATAACCTTGCAGGTTCCACACCCTTTGTTCCCCAGTTGCCCCAACAAGCTCATGAAGAGTGAAGACATGCAGGGACAAGAGCTCCAGGGAGAAACACGCCAGGGGGTAATTTGGACGATGCTTTCCTGAGGGCACAGTGCAGGGACAAGGGCAGCAGCTCATCTATGGCTTCTGGCCTCCCCTGTGTCAGTTCAAGGCGCTCCGAGATGCTGCAAGCATCGACACCCCGGGGGGTGATGGGGAGACCAACACAGCAGTAGCATCATGGTGTTTTCCTACCTTGAAAGCCTTTCACAACCAGCAGCAAGGCCACGCTGCTCTCCCAGCCGGAGAGGCTGGTGTCACTGGCCCCTGCTGCAGTTTCTCTGTGTGAAACGGGGACAATCAGACTTACTGAGAGTCGGGCCACATGTGACTTGCCCAAAGCTGCACAGGGACTCAGTATCAGAACTCAGGAGTTCCTGGCCCAGGTCCTGTGCTCAGGCCACCACCTCACCCTGTGCACAAGAAGAATTCCCTCTATGATACACCTGCATCCCTCTGCTCAAGGATTTACCTTCTTTCACTCATGCACCTATATGGGAGGCACAATGTAGGGATCTACCTTTGGTAAACCCGTCAGAGTCTCGTCAAAGATTTGAATGTTTGTTTCCCTGTTTCGTTATCTACTGAACTATTTTCCCCAGCAGACTTTTTTTGTACTGCACTCACAGGCTACGTTCCTCCAAAGCCAACCTTTTCACATTAACATTAACCCCTTCCCTTTGTATTATGCCTGTGTTGGGATTCCCTCCAAGACCTGTTCTACTCGGCTTATCCAGAACACCGGGTCCAGTTCTGGGATCCAAAACACTCCGTTTGACTCTCGATTTCATCACTCAGGTTCCTTTATTTGGCATGCAGCAAAGCTGTGCTGAGTTGATCAGACTCAAGCATAGGGGGTGGGTATAGGACGTACATCCACAGTTACAGAGACAACCTCTTCCTTTGTCTACAGTCACACGTTACATTGCATTTGCTGTACATTCAATCACACATTTTTGGCTTGGCTTGGTTACTTTGCAGGAACCAATCCCTGCAGAGCATGCGCTATGCGCAGTTCACTGGCACCTGAGCTTTATATTCCAGGTTTATCTTGTCCACGGTCCCTACTACTGAGGTGTTGCTGTTATCTTAGCTCCTCAGGCATCCTGGCTCCACCATCCTGTTTGTCAAACCCGTATTTACAGCTTAATCTTTCATTCACCTCCTTAGTTATGCCCACTAAGAAATGAGGCAAGCCAGGCCTATCGCCTGTCACCTAGCGATCCCAGAGGGTATGCACCTCGGCCGATGGAAGCCAAAGAGAGTCTTTCCACTGACTTCAGTGGGCTTCAAAAACCATCAGTGAGTTTAGCCTCAACACCCTGTGAGAGAGGACAATCTAATAAATCCGAATTGTCCAGATCAGGAAACTGAGGCACGGAAGGGTTCAGTGAGCCGCATACAGTCACTCAGGATAGGCCGACGCTGCAGTAAAACACCCGCGGCTGGCCCGAGTCAGCTGACTCATGTTGCATGGCTATCAAATTGCAGTGTAGAAGTTTGGGCTCAGGCTGGAACCTGAGCTCAGGGACTCTCCAACCTCCCCTCTCTCCCTTGAAAGACCCCACTTGCTCTGTGAGGGCAACAGGAGCTTTGTCGTCATCAACTTCAATGGTAGCAGGTTCATGTCTTCTGCGTCTAAAGAAAGCCTTCATCAGGGGTGCCGAGCCTGAGCCTTTCCCAGTCACTAACACTCACTGTGTATAGAGAACACCTCACTCCATTCCCTGTTTTCTAGTCCACCCCATTCCAACCAAGCTGCCTTTGCCATTATCAGCTTAAATCAAACATAACCGATCCAGCTTAAAACACAACGCTGGTTGTTGCCATGCTGTTGGGTAGGAAACAGCAAAAAGCCCCTGAGTCAGATCTGTTCCCTTTCTGAATGTGTAAAAACTTCCGACACTGAATGTTAATTCTGCTGCACAAACCCAAAGAAATCCACCAGAGGGTAGCAAAGCATTTTGAAAGCAGCAAACCAGAGGCCCAGACAACACCGCGGCATCAATTCACATCTCAGTATTCGATACTTTCCATTTGCTTTATCAATTCCTCTAATAAAAGAATTTGTATTTATTTATTTGTATTGGGATGCAGATTTGACTCTTTCGCAGACTAGGGGAATTTATATTTCATGTAATCGCATGCCCCATTCCCTGGGAAAGTCTTAGGAAGAAGGTTGCTTCCCTCTCCTGAATTGAATCAAATTTCTAGAATCAATGTCTAGCTCATACTTCAAGACCCTCTGCCCCATCCCTCCACAATGCAGTGTGTGATTATCACTATAACAGTGTGGAGAGGAAGCCTGGCTACCCTGGTCTCTGTTTCAGTGAACTGGGTGCGTTACTGGAACTTGCTAGGTAAGGAGCCATAGGGTTACGCAGATGGTCCAACATTATCCTGTGCAACAAACAGCATTGCTAACATCTCCTGAGCCATGCTCAGGGTCATGGTTTCACCCTGCCTTCTGCCCGCTTTCAGGCTAGGCCACTCACAAATATTTTACCCTTCCTGGCCTACCCCCACTCTCCCATCTCCCTTATACAGTATTGAGATGCCAATCCCTACGGCAGTGGAACAGTTCAGCTCTGAGTGCATTGACAAGCCCAGGGGTCCAATCTCAGAGCAATCTGGCCAACCCTCCTTCTGGCCCCCACCCGAGTCCCTCCCTCTTCTGTTCTCATGGACAAGCTTCCTGGCAGGAGTATTTGTGAAAACATCCATTTTTAAGACTTACAGAATATTCTTTGAGTGTCAAGTTCTAACCATGACTATTTGGGCAAGAAATATAAGCGCTACACTCATCCAATCAGGGGAAAACAAACTCACCATGTGACTGACGTGTCCAATCCAAAAAGAGCCTGAAATTCAAATATCGGCCTCTATGCATGCGGTGTGCATGAAGCAGGAACAGCTGCTGAATATTTCTGCAAATGATTTCCAATCACGAATAGAGCTGTGGAAATGGTGATGTGTTAATGAGCAACCCACAAAGAGGTGAAATCCATCAGCGATATTGTTCATTAGAAATTATTCACCTAGCGGCACGTGCAGAGTTGACAATTCCGTTCTCGTAGACAAGCACTAAGCCTCCTCCGGGAACCCAGAACTGAAGTTCTTTCATTTCTACCATTTCAAGAATTGCCGGTAAACCTTGCCTCTTGGATGGCCCTGGCACTATTACTGCTGTTGCCACAGTGAGTTAATGTCCAGGGTTAAGCTATCTTGTGTAACTAGTTTCAGTGCTTTCATATGGACGCAGAAGGGAAGTTTGTTCTTCCTACAAACTTCTCATCTGTGAAATGTGCCCCAAACTAGACTACTGGCTCCTCTGCCTGCTCTCCCAAACACGTGTGTTCTGTGGTTCCCCGGGATGCTGAAGCACATGGGCAGGAGGCAAAGGGAGGCAGTGGATGGGCTCTAGCAAACCGACACCAGGTTAAAAAGAAGAGCTTCCGTGGTCTCACTCCCCTGGCTTGTGGGCTCTGGGAATGCTGTGTAGCCGGCACATCGGGGAGGAGGAAGTTCCCTGGGTTACTAATTAGCAACCTCGCTGACTGATTAACGAAGGATGTAGAGGGGGTCCAACTGCTCTCCATGGCTAGAAGGACAGTCACTAGGATGGTGCTGGCAGAGAGGTGGAGAAATTGGAGGCTCATGACTGGTCCCATGAGGATGTGGACGACCCTTAGGATGAAGGGAGAGACGATGACAGATTCACACAGTTTCCACCCCAGCCCCCCTCGTCCCAGAGCTGCACCTGTCACTTCTGAATGTCATTTTTGAGAGAAAGGATGAAATTTCTGGAGGAGGAGTCGACTCAGAACTAGATAAGCCGCCTCCTTCAGGAACTTGCCTCAGGAGTGCGCAAGGCCAGGACAATAAGACCATGTCAGGCCATAATTAAAACGTCTGAGTAGTTCCTGCTCCTCCCTGAAAATCTTTTCTCTGGCAATCAAACACAATTAATATAATGGCCTTCCCCACCCCGACAGGTCTGTGCAGACCTAGAATTACAGCTCTCTGCTGGGAGGGAGCGTGGCTAATGGTTAGCACTGGGAACTCTGAGTCAAGTCAGACGTTCTCGATTCCGTGCCGAATGCCGCTACTGACTCACTGTATGACCTTGGCCAAGTCACTGAAGGAGTGGGTAGGGGTCAGAAAAGAATTTGTGTAAAAATAGCACCTTCTTTCTTGACAGATCTGCTCCCTGGGTGAAGTTCAGCCCTGTGCAAAGGGTCAAAAGAAAAAAGTCTTTGCACCGTTGGAGTCCCATTTAAGTTCTCAAAATAGGGCTTTAATAGCACTTCAGTGGTACCCAGAGTTCGTGCTGGTCCTCTGCAGAGGGGCAAACGCCATGCCCTGAACAGTCAGAGTCACAACTGCTCACTTGAGATAAAAATACCCTTTCGTGGGGTCATTTTTTTTTCTTCCCTTTTTCTTATTTTTTTTTTTACTCCTTTTAGCACTGCAGAGCCAGCAGGGCTAATCAACAGTTGGCAAGAGTTAAAGCAACAAAAATAAATATAGACAGGTGAGTGTAGGAAAAGACAGCAAAATAAAGCACTAAGAAAAGGCAGGGAATAAAACTAAATGTGAACAAAAATAAAAGGGGTGGCAGTGAAAGAAGTTAGTAAATTTCTACTAAAATGAATAGGCAAGAGCAATTAATTAAAAGACAAGCAAAGGCTAATCAAAAAAATAAAACCCCACTATTAGCTTCAGTGAGCCTCCACACGTGAAGAACGGGGCCACCTCGATGGATCCGACTGGAAAAGCAGCACAAAGAAAGGGGGAAAGAAATCCCCAATTGATAGAAAATTACTGTAACTAAGACCACATGCCAGACATTTCCCAGTCCACCTTGCTGGTACACTGTATCCCAATCACTCCCTTTCACTGGTGTCTGTCTTTCTACACCCCAACCCTTCAAACACTCACCCACACAATGTAACTATTAAACAGGTGAGCATCCCCACTGGCTTCAGCGGAACGACTTATCGCACAAAGCCCAGCACGTGTGCAAGTGTTTGCAGGATTAGGACCTTTGATTGTGAACTCTTTGGCGACGGGTTTACACCTTCCTCTATCTTTGTACAATGCCTGGCAGAACGGGGCCGCAAGCCTTTGGATGCTCCTGCCATACAAATAATCACTAGAAAGTTGAATTCTATTCTGACCCAGGCATCATCAACGGGACTGACAAGAGCTCCACTTGGAGAATCTCTGGGCATGTCTACGCGGCCCCGCAGTTCGGACTACGGGGGTGTGAATAACGCAGCCCTCTTCAGACAGGGCTACGTTAGTGCCAACGCAGGCCACTTCAGTTTGTGCCCACAGTGTCCACACGAGGGAGTTACAGAGCAGCACTTCAGAGCACACTATTACACACATCCCCTTAGTCCACACCGCGGGGCCGCAGAGTTGTGCCCTTTATTGCCGGCTGGAGAGAACCCAACTTGTCTCTCTCAGATCCCAGGCTGGGCAGCCAGACACGCTAGTTAGATGTGACACCTCTCAACTGGTCAGCTGCTCAGATTCTATACGGAGAGCCACTGGGAGACAATCAATGCGGAAAACTCAACTGGCCTTTTGAGACTCAACGTTCAGACGGCCGCTGCTTCGCGCTCTGGGCAAGGGGGGTAACCAGTGGTGCAAGCAGAATTAATTTCTTACCGGTACGCTGCACTCAGGGGAGGGACACAAAGGGGGGGGGGGCACGTGACCCCCCATATGACTCCTCCCCACCCCGCCACCAGCCCAGGGCCCCCACGGTCTCCCCGCCCCCTCCCCATGAGCCATCCCACGTTAGCTGGGGGAGGGGCTCTGTCCTCCTCCCGCTGCGCCGGAGACTTCTGAACCGCAGGGCTCGCCGGAACCGCAGCGGCAAAAGGAGCAGAAGCAGCCCCACGCCAGTAGCTCCTCCGGCAGGGCTGTACCGCCCCGAGCCCTTCCACACAGCTGCGTCTCCTGAGTCCTGTCTGGGGTCCGTACAGCAGCCGCGCCGGAGGACGGGGCCGGGGGTGGCACAGTCGTGCTGGAGGACGGGGCCGGGGGCGGTACAGCCGCGCCGGAGGACGGGGCCGGGGGCGGTACAGCCGCGCCGGAGGACGGGGCCGGGGGTGGCACAGTCGTGCCGGAGGACAGGGCCGGGGCGGTCCAGCTGCGCTGGAGGACAGGGCCGGGGCGGTCCAGCCGCGCTGGAGGACAGGGCTGGGGGCGGTCCAGCCGCGCTGGAGGACAGGGCCGGGGGCGGTCCAGCCGCGCTGGAGGACAGGGCTGGGGGCGGTCCAGCCGCGCTGGAGGACAGGGCCGGGGGCGGTCCAGCCGCGCTGGAGGACGGGGCCCGGGCCGGCCCAGCCGCGCTGGAGGACAGGGCTGGGGGCGGTCCAGCCGCGCTGGAGGACAGGGCCGGGGCGGTCCAGCCGCGCTGGAGGACAGGGCTGGGGGCGGTCCAGCCGCGCTGGAGGACGGGGCCCGGGGCGGTCCAGCCGCGCTGGAGGACAGGGCCGGGGCGGTCCAGCCGCGCTGGAGGACGGGGCCTGGGCCGGTCCAGCTGCACTGGAGGACAGGGCTGGGGGCGGTCCAGTCACGCTGGAGGACAGGGCTGGGGGCAGTCCAGCCGCGCTGGAGGACAGGGCTGGGGGCGGTCCAGCCGCGCTGGAGGACAGGGCCGGGGGCGGTCCAGCCGCGCTGGAGGACAGGGCTGGGGGCGGTCCAGCCACGCCGGAGGAGCTGCCAGCAGGGAGCTGCCCGGCGGCCCAACATTCTGCTCCTCCTGTGTCTTTCCAGTACGGTGTACCAGCTATAATTATCTTACTGGTACGGCGTACCGTACCATCCTGCCCTAGTTGCATCACTGGGGATATTACTGAATTACCTTGCAGGGGTATTAAGAAAACTGATTATTTTTGCGAAGAGCCGTGCGCTGTTCAGATGAAAGGTGCTATGTAAAGATGGACCATTATTATTATTATGTGGCTCATACACTTCTTACTGATTGGTCCTTTCACGCCACTGTATGTGTACATAACGTAACAACCTCCTCTAGTTCGTCACTCCATTTGCTCCATCTGGCTCCTACTGTATCTGCAGAGGTCCAAGGTGGGCACACACACGTCCATTTGTTGACACAGGCTCCCACTGGTTCAAGAGCCTTTATTCTCTTCGACCCTTAGATGGTCGTTCAGTTCCCGCAGTGTCCGGTCCTGCTGCCTTTCGAGTCTCAGTTCCTCTCTGGTCACCATGAATTGCTCTTAGAAATACCATGGGAGCTTGGGACCTAGAGGGCAGCCCCCTGCGATGGAGCATTTGGAGTCTATTGCCACCTTCACTCACTCGCGACCTCATCGCTGATGGGAATGATTCCGGATCTGCAGCCAAACCACACGGTTCAGGCATTTACGCCGGAATCTTCATCCAAGAACTCTGCTCCCCAGAGAAGCCGGGTGCCAGACAGGAATTGCTGCCCTAGGGCGGTGTTCACATTTAGCCAGGCCCAGCTGACTCTACCACCATTTCCCATGCCCCCCAGAGCTCTCAGTTCCCTCCCAATACCAGGTCCCTCGCCTCCCTCCTTCCCTACAATCCCACCCCCCCTCCGCACTTCTTTGTACTTAGAACAAGGTTCACTATCTGATGGGTATGGCTTCCCAGAGAGTCCCGAAAAGTCAAAAATTGCCCCCAAACGCCACTGTGTTTTTTCAGTTCCCTCTCAGTATTACTACATGCACAATGTAGGAGTTGGAGCGCTGACCCTACACTGCAGATGAGCTATGGCTCCAATACCAGCCTGTAGTTACTAATACCTCAGTTACTAATACCCCATCACTTTCCAGGCACTCTGCCAGCAAACAGGAAGACACAGCCCCTTCCCCAGAGACCTTAGCAGACTGATACACCTCTTCAAAGGTGGGTGGTCCTACAAGTGATGCCTAAGACCATTGACATAGGTGTGTTGGATTCACAGGGATTGCTGCTATATTCACAGATATTTCAATGTCTCGCTGCCCAATGTAGCACTGAGAAGCCACTTTTTCAAAAAATTAACTTTTATCCCTTTCCCCTCCACTGAAAAAGAAGTGGAAAAACAGTAAAAAGTAAAAAAAGAGAGCGAATGGGGGCTATTTCCCCAACAAAACAAAAAACATTTGATCCAAAAAATGAAAAATATCAAATAGTTGAATTATGTTAAAATGATGTTAAAAACTCAAACCAGTGCAAGAAAAAATTAAATGAAAAATGAATAATTATTTTCTTTACATTTTTCACAGAAAATAAAAAATACCTTTCTCAACTAGATTAATAACCGCCCCCCCCAAAAAAAACACCCTGTCCTGCCCAAGTCACTGAATTACCAGATCTGTGAATTCAGTCCGACCCTCTATTCCACTTCTTACAAACGAAAATCGCAGCCTTTCAGTCGCCAGGGCGCCACCTCACCTGAGAAATTCATTTTTCACCTCTCACAGAGGCAAAGACTCTCAATTTTTGACCCACCATCTTTCCCGGTTAAGAGCCCTACCTGCTACCACTCTCCTGGGACAGCAGGTAGATCGATTATTGTTGGGTATTGTAGATCAGTCACTTCAGGGAAAATGAAATGTCCTTCCGATTACGTGGTATCTGCAAACTCCTGATTCACGTGTCTTTTGGGGTTATTAGGTTTGTCCATCTTTTTAACAACGATATAGATTATCGTGAGAAAAAAAGCAGCATTCAATTTACAACATCAATTTACCAGATGTTTTTAGCATGCAGCTCCCCCAGTAAAATGACCCAGTAAGCATTCTTACACTGCTAGTGCTCGGCGCATTCATAAGATGATGGAGCGGGGAGTTCATAGCATAAGGAAGATCTCTGAGAGTCTTCTCACGGCATATTAAAAACTGACTGGCTAAAATTCTAACTGCATCCTAGTCTAGACTAGTTTCATGGTCCAAAATGAGTTAAAAATCAAAAAGATAAACAACTGCATAAATGGTGAAAAATAAACAAAAATTTTAACATGTTATTAACACCAAAGAGGAAATCTTATGATCACATGACCCTTGAAAACATGTCAACAATTCAACCTTCCGACTTCCTACTGTTAACAGCATCTTGACAGTATTTTACTGGCTGCAAAAGCATGGGTTTTATACTGCTGTATACTGTACATTTACACAGACACTGAAACTGTGCTTTAGAAACATGTACACATCCAAACTGTGCAAACCAGTGTCTGAACACCCCACGCCCACAACACACACGTGAGGACTTTACATGCAGCATCTGGGGTCGGTCTGAAAACGTATTGCACGTAAAAAATTACTCAAAATCATCTTGATCCATACCTGGTCAGCACGTCCATGAAAGCCCCACCAAATGTTACCGGCCGCCTTCTTCCCCTCATCTTTCTTCCCCCATCCCTTCTGTGTGTTTGAGCAATCTTACGCTTTTCAGGACAGCTATGCAGCACCCAGCACAATGGGGCCCGGATCCCAATTGTGGCCATTTTTTGTGCTACTATAGCCAAATATTAAGTAAATGAGCAACAACAACAATTAATAAAGAGGATCGTGTAAGGTAAGCACAACTGAGCTGCTGAAACTTTTAAGATCGAGAAAGAAAATCTGGCAAGAACAAGTTAAATTTCATACAATACTTCTCATGGCACATCTAAGGGCCTGTCCAAAGACCATTGATATGGGTAGGTCTGGATCAGACCTGAGCGTCCTCAACTCGGTGGGACTTGTGGGTGGTAGGCAAGATCAATCCCCTGGATAGGAAATTAGAGCTCATGCCAATCAGAATCATAAGCAAAGCAAGAAGAGGAAGTTACTTACCTGTAACGGGAGGTTCTTCAAGATGTGTGGTCCCGATCTGTATTCCACTGAGGGTTTACACATGCATCCAGAGCTGTAGTGTCCATTGGTCCACCTACGAGCCCTGGCCAGCTCATGGTTTTGTCCAAGGCGAGAAAGGGTGGGGCGGGGCGGACCGGCCACATCTGCAGTTCCTTTACCAGAACTACTCAAACAACACCCTAAACCTCGAACATCTAAAACTACGCACAACTCTATTTTTTTAAAGGTGCGACACAGGGCGGGACACTACTAGTTCCGACCCGGACCACGTGGCAATGAAAAGGAACTGGAGCTGTGGTCAGTCCGCCTCGCCCCTTATCACCTCGGCTGAAACCATGAGGCGAGCCAGGGGGCGCATGTGCGAACCAACAGACAGGACTTTCAAATTCTCCAGCTCCAGATGCCTGGTGCGCATGCGTAAACCCTCAGTGGACTACGATAGGGACCATTACTTGAAGGTAGGGTGACCAGATGTCCCGATTTTATAGGGACAGTCCCGATTTTGGGGTCTTTTCCTTATATAGGCTCCTATTACACCCCCACCCCCTGTCCCGATTTTTCGCACTTGCTGTCTGGTCACCCTACTTGAAGGAGAACCATGGCCAGGGGGACACTGAAAGCTGCTCCACGTGGATGGACCCCTGTGCTCCCAGACAGTAGCTTGCGTGATTGGGGGCCTATGTAGTTACTAAGCACAGACTCAGCATTTCATGGGGAGTGTGGGGGGTGCGGCACAGTGCAACCTT
Organism: Chelydra serpentina; assembly: GCA_037349315.1. Taxonomy (NCBI): domain Eukaryota; kingdom Metazoa; phylum Chordata; order Testudines; family Chelydridae; genus Chelydra; species Chelydra serpentina. Next base: position 45,077,020 of record JBAIAC010000023.1, read on the forward strand.
AACTAGGTGCTCGTTTAAAACAAGTCAGTGGTCATTTATTTCCAGCTGCAGCCAAAACCAGAATCGTGACTCCAACCCACTTCAACTTGCAGGAGATTTGGATCAGCCGCCCCTTTGCTGAACACACCACGCAACTCACCACTGTGTGTTTATTTGGTGTCTGGATTGGAGACAAAAGTAGATGGGGGCTTCCCCCCTCCTCCCCCACTGGAAACACGTATAATCCAAACCACAGCCCTGACTCAAGCACAGAGCCAGACCCCACCTGAACTTAATCCAGATCTGGGCACAACTATGTGCCGTTGGGGTTACAAACCTGGAAGGATGCTGACTCCACATCTTCAGCTGCTGTTCCCCTTAAAAGACCCTTCCGAACAGCATGGGCCATGGCAATCTGTGCAATTAAAACGCTCACCAACCTAAACGGCTGCACCTGTCTGCCTCGGCTGGCTTTACCAAGGAACTGGCAGGAAGGAAACGAGCTATTCTGCTGTCCACTCATTCGTCCAACGCAAACTCCCGGCTGCCCTGCATCCCAAAGAAGAAATGTACAATCTAAAGAGGATTGCAGAAGTCCCGCAAACCCCTAAGCATCCATTTGTAGGCAACCCCGTGCAAAGTGATTGTCCTGTGAGTGTGTGTGCCGCAGGCTAAACTAACTGAGCTGCAGATTACACGGATGAGTACATCGGGCTGGCTCGTCTGTCAACAGATTGCAGCATTTGCGTCATAACCTCACAAAGGCTGGTGAATGCGCTGACGACGGTTAGGCTAGTGAAGGGAAGTCAGAGGTTCAGTTCTGATGAGAACCGGATATCTGGATGCTTAGCCAAACTATTGGAGTCTCTAAGGTCTGCAGCACTCGGTTAAAAGTCCCACAAGCACAAGCAAAATGTCATGAGAGTCCTGGTCCTGCCAGGATGTTAATGCTCTAACGTTGCAGGCGCTATTATTCATGTCAATGATTTTGCATGTGTGGATGATGGGTGAAATCCTGAAGCTCGATGACTCAAATGGAATTTTGCTTCAACTTCTGCTGGGGAAAGGATTCGGCTCAATATTTCTGCACACAAACTGAGCAGAGTCACAGACAGACATCTTACTACCCAGAAATCCTAGCTGCAGCAGTACAAACCCATGTCAAATTCTGCCTGCAATTTTGGAGGCAGCTTTTTACTTTTATACAACACAAATATTAGTTATAGAGCGGCTTGAACATTTTCTGTCAAAATGGTTTTTCCCGTGGGAGAACGGTTTCAGGATGAAACGGAAATTTTTGTGAAATCAATCCCTTTGCTCAAAAAAAAAAAAAGTTTTAAAAAATCAGGTTTTGGTTGAAAAACTGCAAATTTTCAAAGAAAAGTAAAAAAAAAAAGTTTTTCATCAAAATTGTTTGCAGAGAGAAATCTCATTTCCTAAGTAGCTCTAATTATTTAGTGTATTTGACCAGGTCCTTCCCTCTTACCAAGTTCTTACACTAAGGGGAGCTGCTGCTGCTTTGAGAGGGGAGGAAAAGTAACAGGCAGCTGCAGGGGCGTGTGCAGGAATTTAAATTTGACAACTTTTGGAGGGGCACGTTAGAGCAGCAGTCGGGGGCTGGGGCAGCAGCCAGGGACCGGAGCAGCCACCCGGGCTGGGGCTGAAGCAGAAATACGTGTTTTTTAGATGAGTATTGGGGGTGCCCCTGCTTGCCCCTCCCTTGTGCACGCCCCTGCACAGGTGTGGTTCCCCCGGAGGCCCGGCGCTCTGGCATCAGGAGCAGGAATCGTTACTTGGATTGGATGCTCTTTGGGACAGATGCCATCTTTGTTCCGTGTTTGTGCAGCTCCTAGCTCAAGGGATCCTGGCCCATCCCGGGCTCTCAGGTGCCAGCACAATACGACTAATAAATGCCAACAGGGGCACTGGGAGTAGGGCACGCTCCTTGGTGGCCCTGCGCCACCTTCATGCTGCTTTCCCCCCACCTCAGCTCCAAGCGTAGCTGGTGTGCTTGGAGTGAGAGGGACACTGTCATCTGACTCCAAGGTGCATCAGAGGTAGGGAGCAGGCGGACAGCAGCCTCCCTAGAGTACAAGCAGCTAGGTTATGTCTGCCTCCGTGGGGACGGAGGGAGGGGAGGGAGAGCCGGCCTCTGCAGCCCCGGCGCAGTTTAGGAACACAGGAGAATCTCAGCTTTTGTCTTTAACAGAAGTAGGAAGTGCCTAGCCTCATTCCTTGCAAGGAGCCTTGAAAATGTATGTGCTGCAAACTGATCGCTGGAGCTGGAAGCCTGGCACCAATTTCCCCTAAAGAGCAGGCAGGTATTCCCAATCCCCTCTCGGGCCTGGGGAAACCACCGCCAAAGGCCTCATGCCTTTTTAGGAAGATCCAGGATCAGTTCACAGTGGCAGGGAGCAGGCCCACCCTGGTTACCATAGACCATCACCCATAGGATAAGACAGCAGCCAGCATCGGGGCCGGCCACAGGGAAGAGTGCTTAATAGCTGGCGAGGCAGCACGGCGCAGCGGACAGAGCAAGGGGCTAATTCTAGCTAATTGGGGATCCTTTCCCCTAAAATGTGGAGCGCCCACTCCAAGCAGCACGGCGCTCCCCCTGCAGAGATGCTCAGGGACAGCTAATGAGATGGGGCTGGAGATAGCAGGGCCAGTCAGGTTTTCAGGGAGAAGGGCGGCAAACGCCAAAGAAGCCGCTGATCAGGAGACAGAAGGCAGAATGGTGGGCAGCAAAGAGGATGCTAAGCCAGGTCAGGGCGAGGGGATAGTCCAGACGGGGCTCTGGTTGCTGCTCACATAACGCTACCTTGTTTGGGGTTCTCTTGCTTCTTGATGCAATTTTTGCTACAGCGAGGCTGGGGAAATGCAAACCTCGAGGAGGAGGCTATAGGAGACCTAGCCATTGTTCCACTATCTAAAGCTATGCTGAGCAAGGACAAAGGAACAGAGGAATAAAGGATCAAGGCCAGCGTTTACAGAAGGGGGCAGCCCACAGAATTGCTGCAGCCAAATTACCGATCCCCAGTGAGGAGGCTGGGTAGCTGTCACGGGGACAGTGAGCAGCGTGAACAGGTACAGCAATTCCATGGAGATTTGCTCTCGCTTTATCGGGGCTGATTTCCAGAAACGAGAGAGAGTCGAAGAACGGAAGAAGCTGGCGGTGAAGCTGGAGAGACGGAGGACGATTAGGGACATTCCTTGGCAGCACAGCACCACCATCCGACCGCAGGAACAAGAGGGGAGGGCCGGTGCTGCTGGCGAGGGGAGAGACAGACGCAAGGGAAGGGGCTGGCGAGGCGTTTTGTATTTCAGGCACAGAGAGGTTCTCTCAGCTGAGGCCAGACTGGCCTGCTGGGACTATGACAAAGCAGAAAAACAGAACCAGGAGGATTAAAGCAGCAGGCGTCTCCCAGGGATGCCCAGGCACAGCAAGGGGCCCCCGCGCCCATGGCTTGCAGGGAGGCAGGCGTTTAGAGCTAAACTGAGACATGGAACCTAGGCGGGGGCCATCTGGGAGCTGTTCTGTTTGCTGCATGTTGGACGTGTCCACAGGCGCTGGAGAAGGGACCGGCTGGGATTGAAACATTGGACACTTGATGCTGTGGGCATACTGCCAGCAGGGCCCCACACTCCTACCTAGGGTGACCAGATGTTCTGATATTAGGGGCTTTGTCTTATATATGCAACTTCACAACTTCCCCTCCTCCCCCTGAAAAAAAAAGTGTCCCGGCTTTTCACACTTGCTCTCTGGTCACCCCTCTGATACCTGCCCTATGTGTGTCCCAGAAGCACCTCCCTGGCAGAGATGGTGCTTCTGGGAAAGTCTCAGCCTCTCCGACAGCCCATTCAGATCGCAGGAGGTTTACAAGGAACCCAGATCCAAGGCTGGTGTTATGAGGCTGGGACCCCGGTGACCTCGGTGGAGTTGTGCCCGTTTACGCCCTGGGTGGGGTTGATCCACGGTGAGTCTCCAGTCTCAGATCTGAGCTGCTGCCACAATGCCCAAGGTGACGTTTTGTGTTAAGGCATAAAGCCCACTGCACAGCTGGGCTAGTGAACTCTGCAGGAGGGGGATGGAGAGCAGGTGGATCACTGCAGGGAGAAGCAGCTGCCTAAGTCCGCTCCCCACCCCGTGGAGACGCTCCCAGGGCAGGCACACTCTCTGGGGGCGCAATCATGACGTGATGGCATTGTGGGTTAGGGGTGGGCTGACCTCCAGTCTGGAGAATTGGGATTTAGACTGGGGGCAGCCTGCCTACAAGGACTCGGGAGTCCTGGGTTGTACTCTTAGCTCTGCTACTGGCCTGCTGGTGACCTTGGTCATTTCTCTTCCCACCTTTCGCCTATTTAGAATATAAGCCCTTTGGGGCAAGGAGAGTGAGTGAGTGTGTGTGTGTGCGTGTCCGTCCGTCCTAGCACAATGGGGTCCTGGTCTCAGTTAGGGCATCTACGCAATACCAGGAAAATATAGCCTGGCAGATACTCACTCGCCTGTCCACATCTTCTCTCAAACCAGTTGCCTATCCCTGCTTATCAGAACAAGATTTTGTCTCTCACCAACATTAGCAGCGATTCGCAAGCAAACGAGGTTCTCTAATGAACTGCATTTCAGAGAGGAGCCACCTTCCGCTTGGTCTCTGATTGGGGAACAAACAGTAAATGTGTGATACCACACAACTCCCGGCAGCGGGCAGCTTGGGGAACAGTTTGAATACGAATGTTCATTACCCACCATGTCATGAGCTCTCCGCAAGGTAGATACAAGGGCAGGCTCTGTGTACACGATCCAGCTTTCCTGCTCTTCTTCCTAACTGCCTTAGTTGTCTCAGGGTTACTGTGCCCGGCGCACTGAGCCACCGAGCTGTGGAGACAGCCGTCAGTGCCCAAGAAGCCGGGTTCGCCTTCACGTTTTGCTGCTGCGCCACTTAGGGAAAAGAAGGATCCCTTCAAAGGAAACTAGCTGTGTCAAGACACCAGCACGATAGGGTGACCAGATGTCCCGATTTTATAGGGACAGCCCCAATTTTGGGGTCTTTTTCTTATATAGGCTCCTATTACCCCCCACCCCCTGTCCCAATTTTTCACACTTGCTGTCTGGTCACCCTACAGCACGATGACTGGCATCAGGTAAGGTCTGGGGAGCTGGTGCAGAGACTGGGAAGGTGCAACTAAGAGCTAACAAACGATGCCAGGAGGGGTGGAAATTTGAGTTCTGATGGAAGATTTGCTAGACTTTGCCCCTGAGGCGGAGAGCTACAGCTTGCTTTTGGAACTGGATTTCTGTTGGCTGCCGCGGCAACGTATGGGCCAGATGCTCGGTTGGTGTAAACTGGTGAATTCCATTGGTGTCAACTGTGCTCTGCCTACGTACACCAGTAAGGATCAGCCCCGTATCCTTACAAGTGGCACAAAGACACATGGGGCTACTGCTGTCTGTAGAGTGAAGGATAGCTAGGACATGGGGGTGGGGGGAGCAGCATTAACAACCTTAACCCTAATATAGGACTGCATAGCAATTAGCTGATTAGCATTCACCCCACAGGCTCAGGGCTCAAAGCGGGGCCGGGGGGCTAGCAAGTGATGTGCATCTGGGAGTCCCACCAATTCACTCCCTCTACTCTGTCCCTAGGTCACGCTTTGCGCTAGGAACTGAAACTAAGCCTGGTGTTTGGTGAAATGAGCGACAGCAAGAAGCGGGGAGTGGGTGTTAAATGCCTGATGCAATGAGATTGTAGATCAAGACAAATTTAATGAGCAAAGGTAAAAAATGGGAACTCATTGAAATGATGAAACTTGTAGAACAACCAGCAGAAGTTACCCTGCTCCTCCTTCATATCTGGAAAGGGCTGAAGAGACAGGATAGCACTAGGACTAAGGCAGTGGCTCGCAACTTTTCCAGATGACTGTCCCCCTTTCAGGAGTTTGATTTGTCTTGCATACCCCAAGTGACACCTCACTTAAAAACTACTTGCTTACAAAATCAGACATAAAAACACAAAAAAGTGTCCCGGCACACTATTACTGACAAATTGCTGGCTTTCTCATTTTTACCTCATAATTATAAAATAAATCAATTGAAACATAAATACTGTACTTACATTTCAACATATAGTATATAGAGCCGTGCAAACAAGTCATTGTCTGTATGAAATTTTAGTTTGTTCTGACTTCGCTAGTGCTTTTTATGTAGCCTGTTGTAAAACTAGACAAATATCTAGATGCGTCGATGTACCCCTTGGAAGACCTCTGCGTACCCACAGGGGTACACATACCCTGGTTGAGAACCACTAGGTTAAGGCACAGGGGTTTAATAGATCTGGATTTAAATTGCTAACTCTGCCCCAGACTGCATGTGAGACCCTGGGCAAGTCACATAGTCTCTGTGAGCTCGGTTTCCTCCTAGAGGAAGAAAACGCTTCCTTTGTCTAATGTATTTAGATTATAAGCTTTTGGAGGCAGACACTGTCTGCTAGTGTGTGTTTGTCAAGCACCTAGCACAAAGGGGGTCTCAATCTGAAAGGAGACCAGCTGTAATGTTACTCCTACAGTGCAAACACTGAACACTCTGCCTGGTCCTTACAGCCCAGGTTTGGCCCTGGAGGTAGAGAGAGAGGCATTTTGCCCCCATACCAGGGACTGGGCTGCAGGAAAGCCATCACTCCAATAACATCCAGGACCAATGCTACCTAGGATCTGTCCAGGAACCCAACAAAGCCTTGCAAACTAGATACTTCGGAATAACGAGTTATTAATCAGGTTCTGAAAAACCTCACCCAGTAAGTAAAACACATGGAGTCTGCACGGACTAATTTACTTTTACACATTTTCAGCGGGTCAGCACATTGAACACTGATTTATTTTCCCTTGGCCTAGGAAACAAAGAATCAGCACAAAAGCTGTAAACACGTAGTAAGGCTTCGGCCTTCCAAGCAAGAGCAAGAACGGAGAAAGGTTACTGTTCCGCCTGCCTGAGCCATTCTGTTCAGTGACGCAAGTTGCTAGAAAAACCAGATTTTTTAATTAGATTTGTTTTTGTAAAACTCAGCACCAAGGAAATGCACACGCAGGAACGCAGGGTACCAAGGGATGCTGCACTCATTTGTGTAGTGTACATAGCACTAGATTTCTCATCAGGATCTCGGAATGACTTAGGGCCAGTCAGCCAGGGCGTTGGGGGTGGGAGAGCACAGAGAGCCATCCCCCACCTCGCCGCTTGTGTGCCCGCAAAAAGGCGAGGTAGGAGTGCAGGGGCTGCTCTATCTCGCTACCTCCCTGGGGTGCACAGAGCCCCCAAAACAGGGCTATGGCTCCTGCACAGTGAAGAATAAGCTCCACCCCACACCACGTACAGTAGCAAGAGCGCTCTCCCGTCATGCCAGAGAGCTCGGAGGGGAAGCCAGTTACCTCCTAGTGCTCCCCTCCGCATGGCAACGAGGAGTCCGAGGACACCTTAAAGACTAACAGATTTATTTGGGCATAAACTTTTGTGGGTAAAAACCCCACTTCTTCAGATGCATGGAGTGAAAATTACAGATGCAGGCCTTGTTATACCGACACATGAAGAGAAGGGAGTTACCCCACAAGTGGAGAACCAGTGCTGACAGGGCCAATTCAGACCATGTGGACGTGGTCCACGCCCAATAACTGATGAGGAGGTGTCAATACCAAGAGAGGGAAAATTGCTTTTGCAGTGAGCCAGCCTCTCCCAGTCCCTGTTCAAGCCCAAATTAACGGTGTTAAGTTTGCAAATGAATTGTAGCTCTGCAGTTTCTCTTTGAAGCCTGTTTTTGAAGTTTTTTTGTTGAAGGATGGCTACTTTTCAATCTGTTATAGAATGTCCAGGGAGACATGGCCTCTGGGTGGCCTGGCTCCGAAAGCTGATGTAACCCTCCTGAAATGCATTGAGTCTCACAACACCCCTAGGAAGTAGGGAATTACCGTCCGATCATGCACGTAGCGAAGCCGGGGCACAGAGCAGTGACGTTGTAACCCATGTGCCTAATAGGGAGATATCTCTTTAAGAGACCCATTGGGGGAGGTAGGAGTGAGCTGTGTTTGGGTCATTGTTGCTAGGCAGATTAAGCACTCCACATCCAGAAGCTCCTGGAATTGGGGGTGGTAGTTTTGGATCTGCTCCACTAGGTTCCCTGTGGCTGGGGTCAGACACCAGGAGGGCGAGCTGTCAGGTCAGGGCAGCTGCTTTGCAGGGGGCCCTGGGTGAGTTGGGAGAAGCTGAGCCCAGGGGCAGGAAGCCGGCTGGTGTCCCGAACTCGGAAGCATTTTGCAGCAGGTTAGTGCTATTGTTACCCTCTAACAGGGAAGCCTGGGTACTGCTAATTATAGCCGGGGGAATTTGGGGGGGGAATAACTTCTTCTATTTTAACTGTACGCTTTGAATGTTGTTTTGATTTTAGCCAGACTGTTCTAGTTAAATTCTTGAAACCAGTCTGAGTCACCAACTTTTCTTTAAATGCAGTAATGGGGAAAGAGTCATTTCTATTTTGCTATTCTCAGTTTTGTGCTTTCTTGCAACAGAGTTTTCTTTAAATCTAGACAGGTAACTGAGTGGTTGGTAAATCAGTCAGCTGACTGGCTAGCAGTGATTCCAGCAGAGGAAGACTCTGCCTGGCTTCCAACTAATGATCCCTCCAAGCAAGCGGAGGGAAGATGTTGGTTTAGACTCAGCAGACGGTCTAGATTTGGTGATCAAAGACTCTTAACTGAGACTTACTAAACCTAAGCTTTTGGGAACTTTCAGTTTCTTCTCACTGTATTTCTGTGGGGACTGAACTGTTCAGATTTTAATTTGTTTTCTTTATTTATGTTTCTGTATAACTGAAGATAATGTCGGTGGGTTATAAAATAGCCATGTCGTGCAGTAAAAATTAGATTATTATTTGTTTCTTTATCATAAGAGTTTATAAAGTTATTTAATTCAATTCATTTCTTTAGTTCCTTTTGGGACTTGAATGTGGGGAGGTTGACCCTGGGCAATCCTTGCTGAAACTCCTTAGAGACTGAACTCTGGGTATCCAGCTACTTTCTATGGGAGTTGGGTTTTTTTTTAGGCACTGGGGAAGGGCAATGAAGCAAACTGGGAGGGAGGGATAGCTCAGTGGTTTGAGCATTAGCCTGCTAAACTCAGGGTTGTGAGTTCAATCCTTGAGGGGGCCATTTAGGGATCTGGGGCAAAAATCTGTCCGGGGACAGTACTTGGTCCTGCTAGTGAAGGCAGAGGACTGGACTCAATGACCTTTCAAGGTCCTTCCAGTTCTAGGAGATTGGCATATCTCCATTGGTTTTTGTTTTTTTTTAACTCTAGCCCACGCAAAGGTTACAATGCGACTTGCTCCCTCATTGGCCGAGCCAGGAGGTTCTGCACATGCTGAACTGTGCTCAGCCCTGGGGAGCAGCAGCTACTCCCTTTCCAGGGGCCATATCGGGAGAGGCGCCGATTGCCCAAACCAACGGGAGCCACAAGGCCCCGGCACCCCTCAAGATTCAGACTCAGTTTCCTCATTAAAGCCCCCAGCTCACTCATTGCTCCCAGAACATCATGGATGCTGGGTTCCGTCACATACAGGCAGTGAAAGGCTGCTTAAACTGACGATCATTCCTCGGGTCAGGCGGTGTACTCTCTACTCCTCTGGGGAGCGTGTGTTCACTCGTATGAGTAACTGCTCAGACTGTGTGAGAGTGGGAGTAGGACACAGGGTCACTATCTGGCCCTCTGGCTTCATCTCACTGACATACCCCCCGGTCGCTTGGCATTTTAAATATTGTAATAATATCTGGCACGTCTGCAACATCCGTCCAGCCAAGCTTCTCAAAGTGCTTTACAGACACTTCATTCAGGCCTGCTCCTGCTGCCGTCAGTGGCAAACCTCCCATTCATTTCAGCGCTAGCAGGAGTGAGGCCCGTTAATGTTTATTCACAGCACCCCACTGATATAATCAGCTTCATCTCCATTAACAACTGGGGAAACTGAGGCACAGAGCGGTTCAGTGACTCCCACACGGTCACACAGCAAGTCTGTCCCAGAGCAGGGACTGGAGCCCAGTTCACCCAACTCCAGTCCTGCCTTTTAGCTGGTGGGCCTTTGACCAGAACTTCAGGTGGGAGGGGTGATCTAGTTGCTAGAGCGGGGGGGTTCAGGACACCCGGGTTCTATTTTTGGCTCTGCCACTGACTTGCTGTGTGAGCTTGGGCAGGTCTATTTTTGGGTGCCTCTCTTAGGGTTTAACAGCTGAGTCAGGCCTGGTAAAGCACCAAACCCCACAAAGACAAATTGATCCCCTTTGGCAGCAGGCTTTTCTCAGATCCAAACGGTGTGATTTTGTGCCTCAGGAAGGACGTCGTTTCGACAGTGACCTGTCCCTCTGGTGAGACCCAAATCTCTCCCCGCACATTGCCAGGGAGGCGCATCCCTAGCAGACGCCCTAAAGAGAGAAGAGTTAACGTGGGACTGACGCGCCAGCCAGCAGCGGCAACTGCTTCCCCCTCGCGCCCAGCAAGACATCGACGGCAGCACAGCATGCGAGGGACGGCCCTGTGCATGTGCACAAAATGGGGAGCAGCCCGAGGCACCCCCCGCCCCGCCCCTCCCGTTACTGTTAGCAATACAGAGGCTTTGCTTTACCGCTCTTCAAGCAGGCACCGAAGTGACCGTCCGATGCATCAGGGCACCACACTGCCAGGCCCACGGTAACGCTCACCTTTCCTCCGGGCGTCTCAAGTGTGCATTAATCCAAACACGCCCCCACAAGAGATAGGTAAAGAACACGACGCCCACAGGAGGCGTCTCTGGCGCACACAGAGGAACAGGCCCAAATGTGCAGAGATGGCTGCTCATTCTAAGTGCCCAACCCGACACCCCTACGGCCTGACATTCACACACCCTGAGCACCCACAGCTCCAGTCGGAGCGAATGGGAACCTCGCACGCTCAGCAATCCTGAACGGCGTCGGCCGGCACCAGGGGCAAAACCCTGACCTCACTGACGTCACTTGGAGTTTTGCCTTGGGCTTCATTGGGGCCTGGCTTTCGCCCATGGTATCTAACTCTGGCCACTCAGAATTAGACCGCTCCAAAGTCACACAGCAAATTGTCAGCAGGGCCCAGACAAGAACCCAGGTGTCCTGAACTCTCACCTCCTTCTCTAGCAACTGGCTGCCACTCTCATTTGCAATTCTGGGCAATGGCCCCTAATTTCATAGATTAAGATACTGCTTTTGAAGTGTGCAGTAATAACATTGCTTAACGTTCCTGTAGCAATTTTCATTTTCAAAGTCCCGCACAAACTTTAATTAACCGCATATCAAAAATCAGTCACCTGAATAACTTCTGCCGAGCCCTAGCTGCTTCATTCTTATCCAAACCGACTCAGGTTTTTGGTACTAGACACTGTTTAAACCCCACATTGCCTGTCACATATCATGCTGCCAATGAGCGGAGTTTAAATTAAAATGCAATGGCCGAGCTGAACTACAGAACATTATTTTTAGCCTAAAACAAGTTCAATAGTTTGGCCACTTTCCTCATTACTGTTTTCAAGTCCAGATAACCTGCCACCAGCACATCTGCAGCCTTCTGCCTCATACAAGAGCTCTACTGCTTTGCAGAGATATGTCCAATAACCTCCACGCTGACCCATTTCTCTCTCTCATTCACACACCCTCCATTCATTACTTTTGTTCCAAAACCCCAAGCCACAGGAATCTGGTTATCTAGTCTTGTGTTTTGTCACAAAACTCAACAGTTTGGAAAAAGGTTCAGTGTGTAGACATGAATCTGAGCGGCAATTCTGGATTCAGAATCAAACCTAATTTTTTCCCCAAATTGTTCCTTACACAATCCATACATATTAACCTTTGAAAAAAATCAGTCACAAGGTATTATTTTGGACAAAAGCTTGGCATGAATCGAGAAAGGATTGGATATATGAAAACCAAGAACATCCCAAAAATACATGGTGACAAGTTTGATTGGGGATATAAACCCTCATGCTTCAGGGCTTAAGCCAATCACTAATGATGCAGGTTAGGAAGAAACTTTCCCTATGGAGGGATTGATCCAAAATCACTTATTACAGGGTTCTTCTGAAGCATCTGCTACTGGACACTGTCAGAGACAAAACATTGGACTCGACAGACCACTGGACTCAGCTGGTCTAGCAATTCCTATGATCTGTGGTTTTGATTTCTCTCTCATATAGCCACCATTTGCCAAATTCAGATCTGGAGCCAAACTTTTACGGGTTTTGGATTCAAGTGTTTCTTTTTCCCCTCTCCGCAAAATTTGCCAAAGTGAAAAATGAGTGTTAAGAAGTAGTTTTGGCATGGGAATTGAATGAATTTACCCCAAAAAAAGAGTCCCTTAATCCAGATCTTGATATACAATCTTTAATAGAGGCTGCCAGTGAGAGTGGACGCTTTGCTTCATCCATCATCGACAACCACACAGGATGCAAAGCAGCGTACATACTGCCCTACTCAGCATCATCTGCTTGGTGTGTATATTGTATTAAAAAAAGAGGGTGAAAAATGAAAACCTATTTAAACACAAATGCTGAATTTGCAGATTCCAGCCTTATGGAAGCTGTTGATCTTAAAACCTGACAAGATAAAAGTCTTTTATATTTAAAGAAACACCTCACCTGTGTTACCAATACCACCTTCAGAATATTCCACTGGAGAAGGATTTTAACCATTTTAAATCACTCGTCCCTATTCAAACTGTTTGTTTCCCTTTTTGCACTTCACATCGCTTAGCGATATCTTAGATCTTAGAGAGGTCTTAGGTCAGAGATGTTTGACTGGTCATTTTCACATTATTACACTGTGGTTTGGGGTTTCTAACATTGCAGGGGAAAGTTCAAGGGGATTATTTTGTTTGTTTGAGGTTGTTTTGCCTTGAGAGGACAATGACAAATTTCTTCCTGAGTGAGGGTTAAATCCCGCAGTCCTTACTCAGGCAAAATGCCTCCTTAGGTCAAGGGAGATTTTGTTTGCACAAGAACTGCAGCATTTGACTCATAAATAGCCTGATCCAGAGTCCAGACTTCAGATTAATCCCCACACACACGCACCCAGAGCCCATTGTTGTCAACGTACTCACATAAGGCTCAATTGTGAGCTTGCCGGCATGTCTGTGCATGGGACTGCACGGGTGCAAAGGTCCCTTTTATGCCCCTCCATGAGCTACCGGCATCTCTAGATTCCGAGCAGAGGATGGGAGGGGAGGAGTTAGCAGGATGTCTGCTTCTTCCTGTTCCATGCATGTGGGTGGAGCCTTGACTACACCCCATCTTTCCAGCATGGAGCCTGCCCAGCTGAACCCGGGCCCAGGAGCGGGCTGGTGTGTCTGACTGCCCAGGGAGCAGGGAGTGAATTGGGAGTCTGCCCTACTCCTGGGACAGTTCAGCTACCTGGCCCGTTACCCGGGTTGGATGGCAAGGAGCCAATCCAGGGTATGGAGACGTCCCACTGAGTTCAAGGAGACCAGCTGCACAGGAAGGACCTGTTTCTGCAAACAATCAACATGTGAGTAGTCTTACGTGCCTAAAATTAGTCAGGTGCAAGATCAGGATCTAAGGTGAGAACCGAGGGGGGGTGGATCTTACTCTACATTTTATTTACCATTTCCTTAAAGAAGCAATACCTACATTTGTGAGGTCTCAGCTACTTGAGTGTCCGTTTTATTTACTACTCGAACACAGCAGGCGGCATGCTGAGGATATTGACGCCACGGGAAAGCTCGGTCCCGATCCTATTCTCTTCAAGACCAGCAGGATTTAGATCTGAACAGGTTAACTGGTGACCAGTATATTGAAAGAGAAGTAGGATGCTTTTGACCAAGAACAACAAATACCATGGGATTGTGCTGAAACCCTGAAGTAGTTCTGCCTGCCGGGGATCTATGGCATTATACTTCCAGGAGAAATAAAAATATACTGATAATCTCCTGGGGCAAATAACTGGCAATTTGAAGGTTTGCATCGTGTCTTTGCTTCGTTTCACTATAGAATATTGTCCCTGCCTTCCCAGATCAATTACATTACCGAGGGACAACTGATCCTTAATTCCTCCATCATGAACTCTACCTGACCCCATATTGTTTTTAACTTATAAATAAAACAGCTCATACCCAGGAGTACGCTCGTATTTTATATAAAAAGCACACTTGTTCTTACAGATTTCCAAAATAGATTCTGCTGAGTTCTAAAAGGTCCGTTTCTTGCAAATCCATACACAGAGTGATTTCTCTACACATCTGTTTGGAAACCAAGTTGTGTCTGTTGCATTAATTTAAAGACATAATTTTGTACGTGAACACCTCAATGTGGTATAGGAATATCTACAACCGGAATAGACATACTGGATCAGATCAATGGGCATCTAGCCCAGTATCTGGTCTCTGACGGTGGCCAGCACCAGCTACTCCAGAAGAAGTGTAAAATGCCCCCTTGCAGAGAATACTAGCATAACCATCTTATAGAGGGACCATTTCCCAGTCTGGTTTATGCCCTGAAGCAGAAGGGTTTATGTCATCTCCAAAAATGAACCTAAGCCCTATCTAATGTAACTGTGGATGCTCTCATTACCCACAAAGTGTCTAAACCTATTTTTGTTGCCTATCTCTCAGTCACAATATCCTGTGGCAGTGAGTGCCACATGCTAGTTATGCATTAGATAGGATTGTTTTCCTTTTATGAGTTTTAAATATGTTACTTTTCATTTACTCTGCACGTCCCATTGTTCTTGTATTCTAAGAGGGTAAATAGGAGCGCCCAACTCACTGTCTTTATTCTACACATTATTTTGTCTACCTTTAGCAATGACTTCCCCCCACCCCGCTTCCCACATATTCACCTCTTGTCTAAATAGTGTCAGTCTTTTCAATTTCATCTCATACAGAAATGTTTCCAGTTCTCTGATCATTTTGGTGCAGTCTGTGAAATCTTTCTATTCCTGGCATCTCCCTTTTGACGCAAGGGAGACCAGAATTGAGATCAGTATTCCAGGCGTGAGGGCGTACCATTGATTTATACAATGGCTTTATTGTATTTCAGCTCTATCATTTATCCCACATCCTAACACGGGTTTTCCTTTTTGGCCATTGCTGCACGTTGAGCAGAGATCTTCACTGAGTTGCCCACAATCATAGAAGTGTTGGGCTGGACGGTACCATGAGAAGTCATCAAGTACACCCCTTGATGATGGTCTTTTTCCCCCAAGAGGTTACAGTAAATCTAGGTTTCAGAGTAGCAGCCGTGTTAGTCTGTGTCAGCAAAAAGAACAGGATTACTTGTGGCACCTTAGAGACTAACACATTTATTTCAGCACAAGCTTTCGTGGACTACAGTCCACTTCATCGGATGCAAATTTAGGGCTAGCTTCTGCCATTCCCTACACCGTGTATTACTTGGTATTGCTCCACACTGAATTTCATCTCTGCATGTTGCCCAATCACCTACCTGGAGCTCTTCTGAAGTTCCTCAGTTTTCCATAGCCTTGACTAGCCTAAATAATTGTGTCACCTGCAGATTTTGCACCTTCCCCCCCCGCACTGTTTTAATGGTTTTGAATGTTTTGGGTGCCCAGCCCCAGACCCCAGAAAGGAGATAGATTGCCGGAAAGTACCAAGCGCCTGCCATCTGAAAATCAGGCCCTGTTGAGCCATCTCAAGTCAGACCTCCTAAATCACTAAACACTTTTCAAAACCCTGGTCAGAATCCATGAGTCCTGCCCAGGCCTCGCTCCCACCCCCTGAGGCCATGACATAAGTTCGAAGAACATGTGAGCTGCTCTGAATTCCCCAGACGCGAGACAGTGAGGAAAGATTCCATTGAATGTTTCGCCATATCCAGGTTGGCCTCACTCTACGTCAGCCAGAGACATCGATCTTGGGTTTGTGCCTGCCCTTTGCAAATAACAAAAATTCTTCAAAATGATTAATTGTGCACAGCTGTAATTAATTATCCCAAGGAGTGAACTGAAAGGACAGGCTGACATCACGTACTGAATTCGTAGGGAACATCAGGCTGCTTTGCTATCCTTTCTAAACCTTACTTGGAGTTAAAAATAGGAAGTTGAATATGCAGCGCAAAGGATCTTTTTCCCCCTATAAGGGAAACCAGGGGGGGGGGGGCACGCGGGTTCAGTTGCACTGCCAAGACCTGCCGTCCTAGAGGATGCGATGACATTTGGTTCCTCTCCACACACTCTAGGCTCAGTTCAATACCAATAGGAACCAGGGATGGGCTTTATCAGGGACGAGAACTGATTAAAAGTTTCTGCAGAAACTTTGTAAGCCTAGAGCTCTCTGGTGAAATGAGGCCACAGCCCAGTGCACCAGGGGGCACGATGAGACCACTGACCCTTTGTTCAAGGCTGTTGGCCCCGGTTCTCTGGTTTGGCTGAGGAGTGCGTGGCATCAGGCCAGAGGAGGGTGTGCAAAGGAGGCTTTAAGTCACTTTACTCCACGCTCTGTTCAGAGGCTGGCTGGCTGCTGGGCCAGTCCTCCAAAGGCTACTCTGATCTATGTGGGGCTACTAATGGCTGCCAGGGGCTATTCTGGCAGCTAGAGATTATTGGGGGTAAAGGAGATGTGGCACCTGCCCATCCCTAGGCCACACCCTGCAGGCCCTGGCAGACAGGCCAGAGCTCACCTGAGGATTCCCCAGTGCACAGGGAGTGGGGGGGGGGGTTCCTGTCGTTGGCTAAGGCGACGTCAGTGCCACATTGTGCCACCTGAGCCGTGAAAAACGGCTCACGTGCCAGGCAGGATCTAGCCCCCAGCATGTCAGCAGTTTCAAATATTCTGCTTCCAGCCCCCTACGTAGAAGACAGTCCGTGGCTTGATTTATGAATGGTTGTAAAGAGCCTTGAGATCCCTGAGTGGAAGGTGCTACCAAGATCAAGTGTTACTGTTGCCATTTACAAGCATTCATAAACCAAGCCACAACGTTCTGTTTGTCAATGGGGAAACTGAGGCACAGAGCAGACAAGTGACTTGTCCAGGATCACTCAACAGGGCTGTGAAAGAGACAGGAACAGAACCCAGATCTCCTGACTCCCAAACCTGTGCTTTAACCACTGGCTTCTCTTCTCCTTAAAACACATGATTCTGTTTTCCCTAGATCCTCTCCTTATTTATGTTCTGCCATGCTAGCCCCTTGTACGTTAACTTTACTTTACTCCTTTCTCTTAACTCTTGTCTTAAATCCTCTTTGAATGTCACTGGCCCACTGAGGGTGGGAGAAGCATTAACATAGAATGATAGTAACGTAGGACTGGAAGGGATCTCGATAGGTCACCTAGTCCAGCCCCCTGCTCTGAGGCAGGATTATCTGGAGTCTAGACCATCCCTGACAGGAGTCTGTCTTACCTGTTCTTTAAAAAACCCACCGACACGTAGATTCCACAACCTCCCTAGGTAATTTGTTCCAGTGCTTACCTACCCACCAGGGGCTGTTGCAAGCGCAGACTTACGCCCAGTGTGGCAAAAACAGCGTCATCTTACTTCCCTCCCAAATCACACCAATGCATCACGAGCACTCAACATCTTGAATGGCGAATGGTTGGCACATGACCCAAAGCCAGTATATCTAGGGGGCACTAACTCCCGCACTGACCTATAAGGACCACCTCCTTCCAAAGTAGCGCAGAAGATAAAGAACAGACATGGCCACCGAACTTACCTTGCAGGCACGAAGGCGCAAACACCCTTCAGCTCAGCACTAGCTGCCTGCCCCTCAGTGGGACAATCCTGTGCCCTGTGTGGTTAGACTCTCCCCACCCAGAGCTAGCTGAGGTACAACTGAATCAAACAACGAGAATGACACAGGGACTGTGGGGCCCACGCACACCAGGTGGCTACTAGTCCTCTCTAACATCCTGCCTCCTCACACCCTAGTGCAGCAAAGAACCTCCTTAACCAAAACCTAGGACTTGCCACAACTGCCACTTTTGAAAGATATATAGGAAACGCCTCGCCCTCACAGCAGAACTGAAACTAACCTTGCCCAGCATCATCTCAAAGGGGGACTAGTATCAGCCCCCCAACAGTATCAGCCCCCATCCAGACACGACTCCTTCCTGTGCTACAGAGGTCGGGCTGGCTTAGTTCGGTACAATTTAAACCTAGGATGGTTTCTCTGTGGGACGCTCTACTCTGGAAAAAAGCAAAAGATCTTTCTTGTACCAGCCAGGGCAGCAGAATCTTTCCCGTCTTTTTGGTGACTCAAAATATACACAGCCCTTTTCAGACGAGATATACTGGTGGGACGGGAGGTATAGTAATCATAGAATCATTGAATATTAGGGTTGGAAGAGACCTCAGGAGGTCATCTAGTCCAACCCCCTGCTCAAAGCGTAATGCTCCAAGCATTTCACTAGCCGCACTGTAAGCTTGTAGTATTGTAGTCTCTAGTGTTTAGCTCAGTACCGTAGGATTCTGTAGCATTTTCTTCTATAAGGGAAGGGGAACCAACAGAGAAAGCCTCATATTTGGAAGCGCGCCCATTTCCCCAACCTCTATCTAGTCCATATTGGGCTGCTGCCAGCATGGTTCTTCTACCTTAGATCCCCGTCTCCACGACTCCCTGACCCAGGCACCAGGTGTAGTAGTGACCACAACGCAAACTCTGCTCCTTGTAAACAACTTTGTAAATGGCTCCTGCCACGGTTAGCGCTAAGCATAGTTTGCGGCTGTGCCGATATACCCCGGCGCAGCGGTGCCCCTAGTGGCTGAGCACGTTTCATGCGAGGTTGGCACACGGTAGTATTTCTGTGAACAGTTTGTAATGCGTATTTCACGGCGTGGATGGGACTGCGATCTAGCCGGCTTGCCCAGTCCTCCTTCCTCCCAGCTGTGTGTGTGACGGGACAGCCTGGAGCAGTGTTTCTCAACGACCAGTCCGTGAACCGGTGCCGGTCCCTGAGATCTCCCTGACACAGTTTAGAAGGGCAGCAGGCTGGTCCCTGGTATCAGGTTGAGAAACACGGTCGTGGAGCACGTTGTCCCAGACACGGCTCCACCTGCACGTCTCTAAGCGCTCGACTCTCTCTTGCTCAGGTGCTGTAGGAGACATTCCCTGAATGATACTTGGCTCGCCAGCGTGCTAGGGGGGAATCTCACAAACTGTTGACTCGTGGTTGCATGGTGACAAAGCTGCTGCATGGACACAACTATTTGTTGCAAGAGGATTAGGTGAAAAGGTCACAAACCTAGTTACAGACCTTGCTGGGTGGATGGACCCTACAAGTCCACATAACTGGGCCAAAAGGCTGGACTCTCCAGAGGTTTAACAGGTACCAGGGAGATGGTTCAGGCCTGGCCCCATGACAACTTTTATCCATGTCACAGCAGGGGCCGGAAACACCCATGTCATAGATCAGCCCCCGAAATAGTTATAGCTGTAGGATACGCAGACCCTTGGAGGGAGTTTATGGGCCACATATTGGATAGGAAACGGCGCTTTTCCTTCTTTCATGGCTGAATGGCATCACATGAGCCAGCAAACCCTGCTAGCTTTTTTATTCCCAGCTGATTAATGTATTTTGCCTGTTGAAGCATAAAGAGAAATTTTGCTTATCCACAGGGGGAAACAAAAGGCCTTGACTAATTGAAAAGTGCAGCCCAAAAAGAGAGCGTGTATTGTGCATGCTTCTCTGGCGGAAAGACCACAAACCCTCGTTTAAGTGACAGATACATAAATTATTTTTGTTTCAATTGTGCCTAAAGGCAGAGAACGAACGAGCAAAGGAGAGGAAAAGCGCAGTCCTGCAAAAAAGCGTCATTTGTTGTGGTTAAACAGCTCTGCCTCTTACACAGATACGGTTCGACTGCACATCTATATCTTATTGCAAATAAAACTCTCTTTCCATTGCGCCTTCCATCCATGGAGCTCAAAATCACTTTCCTAACACTAGCCAATCCAGCTGCAGGGCCAGACAAGTAGCGCTATCCCTGTTCTTTGCAACTGGAGACGCTATGGTACAGCGACAGGAAGGGCCGGACTTTCAGATGTGCTGTATCCGCACAACTCCAGCCGGAGTCTACGGGAACTCAGCGCAGTTACGAGCGTTTCCCTTGGAGCCCAGAAGTGAGACACCTTGTTTCTGATTTGCAGAGATGTGGCCCACCCCGAACCCCAACTGACTGCAGAGGGAATCGTGGGTGCCCAGCACTTAAGACCCACAGGGGGAATTTTCAGTTGGGCACCAAAAAAACCTGACGCACATAAAAGTCAGTGACCACTTTTGAAAATCTGGGTGCAAGCAACTCACCCATGGTCGCCCATCACGTCAGTGTCAGAGCCATGACCAGACCTCTCGAACCAGCCAGACAACTGCCCTTCGTCCCCAAGCCATACCGCACTGTTGGCCACAGGTCACCCACAGTCACTGCTAAAAACGCATTTTGATGGCCTTTGGTTGAAGTATATCAGCATATGCTCCAGTCAAACACTGTGTCCATCATCACCATCCACCTCAAGCCATATTGCAGCCAGAAATGAAAGGATCAGAAAGTTTCACCTTAACCAGGAAAAGGAAAAGAGATTTTCTTTTAAAAAGCTAAGTACATCAGAAACACTGAGAAGGGAAGGGATACAGGGCTCCAGGTGCAATGGATCAACACTATTTTTCATTAGCTCTTTAAGGAACGTCTGTTTCAAGGCCAGCTTATCTTGTTGATAGATGAACTTGCTGATCTTTGCACGTTAGTAAATTCTCAGTGGAGACAATATGCTTATTACTCACTGTCTGGTTGGCCCAAAGGTCTTATATCCCAAAGTGGAAATAAGCCCTGGTTGGGAAAAAATATTTTTGTCCAACAAAAACATTGCTTTTGTCAACATTTTTTAAGATTTCTTTCTTTTTTGGTCAAATTTTTTTTTTCACATTTCAGCAATTCAAAGTGTTTCAGGTACCTCTTTTTGGTGAAAAACCTGAAAAATTTCAACAGAAACAGATGTTTCCTGCAGAAATTTGTGTTGCAACAGAAAAGCCATCTTTTGCCACAGTACCCCTGTAACCTGAATCTTCATATGAGGGCCACACTTTATGTGCCTGTTTCTTCCAAACCATAGCCCCTTTGACTATTGTGGAGTGTTGAATCTGCTCTCTGAGGATAACAGTCCTTGGTGCTTGCATTGCACCTTTCAGCTAGGCAGCTCCAAGAGAGTTACAATATTATCAAGCCTTATGACTCCCATATGGAGTGTGTGACATGAGGAGGCCACGTTCCATGGACAGTTAACAGGGGCGAATCCCAGCTCGTTTGAGTGACGGAACCTGCAGCTCCTTCATGGAAGAGAACTGCATCTGCCCTACCAGGCGCTACATTTAAATTCCATTATTAATAAAAATGTTTCTAGCTTTGCAATAGCGGTAGAGCCTCAGACATGCTGCTCGGTTGGAGGCGTATTGGCAGGAGTGTCACTAGTGATCTGAAGTTTGTACATGCACCAGCTGAGTTGTTGCCTTCTTGTGCCTACCATGTACCTGCCACTTCACCCCAAGGTGACCACTCCCATTGCTGCTACAGTGACTGACTGAGCTCCAGCAGCTGTTAATAAAAGGCCAGATGAAGAATAAAAACCCTGGGTTCCCACAGAATTACATTCTCTGCTGTGGTGGTATGTGGCGTAAACAAACCAGCCTCCCTCTGGGTACTAATGTTCAGAAAGATTCATATTGGAGGATGAAAAACAACTGTGGATTAATTAAGATTCATGAGTAAACACATGCCCATCAATGTATTTCCACTACTGAATGGGGGGGGATTAAGCAGCAGCCCTTGGCTAATACCTGAGAATTAGTTCGCCACATTTCCATGCATCTCAGGGGGCTCACACAATTCAGTGAGCAGAAAAACAAAGGAAACACTTTGAAACAGTTCCTTTTTCAATGTTCTGGCCTTGGAGAAGAGAGGGACCAGGAGAATATTTGGCTGAAAATGTAAGTGCTTTTTTCATTTTATTTTAAGTTTCACAAAAT
The DNA here is from genome assembly GCA_037349315.1 of Chelydra serpentina. Taxonomy (NCBI): domain Eukaryota; kingdom Metazoa; phylum Chordata; order Testudines; family Chelydridae; genus Chelydra; species Chelydra serpentina. Next base: position 45,099,019 of record JBAIAC010000023.1, read on the forward strand.
CTTGATCCTCAGGGAAATGTTTGGGTGATTTATTTTAAAAAGGGTTTGGAGCGATATCCCTTATTCTTGGCACCATGTGGACATCACCCTCTTTACATCCTCCCACAGGGGTCACCAGAGAGAGGTGAACCCTTGGCCTCTGAAGCCTTCCCACTTGAGTTAAGGAAGCAGAGTGCATCAAAACAGCAGCTCCTGATCCCCAGCAGAGCCGGTGCTAGGTATAAGCAGACTGAGCAATTGCTTGGAGCCCCGAGCAGCTCAAGGGGCCCCCTAGTCACCTTTTATTATGTGTTGTGGGGGGTGGCTCCCCAAAATACTCCTGCTTAGGGCCCCCAATGGGCTAGCACCACCACAAGAGGGGGAGAAGGCTAGCATGAGCTCTTCATGGTGAAAGGTCCTTCTCCGCGTGAGCAAGGGGTGGTACAATCCAGCCTTCGGTTATTAGTGGAGTCAGATCCTAAGGACGTGTCCAAGTTCATTCCTATCATCTCTTCTCAGGCAGACTGGCAGGCAGCTGAGGCAGCGCTTGGAGTTTTCCATTCATCAGCGTCTAAGAGCGGGTGCAGTTTTTGCTATTAAGCAGTCTGTCCCCTGCTGTTACTCCTGATGGAGCCAGGCTTCAGGGTTTTCCCCCTCAGTGTGCAGAGACTTTCGTTGGTGTTTCTCTAAAGCAGGCTGCGTACAGGATAACGTGCATTGGTTATTTTAATGTTGTAGAGACAGAGGAGCTGTTACAAATGCTGAAAGGGAACTCAGAATGTCCCAGCAGCTCCGGACTGTCCATACGCACCCCATGTATGCAGCCAGCGGCTCTCCTCCATTGCATCCTCCATAGGTCTGCCCATGCCAAGCAGGTGTAAAATGCTACGGTTCTGACAGAGGAATGCGCTACGCCCACTTTAGACAGGTGGCTGCACATGGCGCAAGCCAGGAGGAAAGGAGATGCATCCACCTGTCACGTTCCTCACATCCACAATTCGCAGCCTGATTCTCCGTTGCCCAGCACCTTGGGCAGGTATTTGTGCCTGGCTAACGTGGGTGTGAAACACGACGACACTGATCTGGTCGTATTTTATATCTGGCCTAAGGAACAACAAAGGGGGCAGGGCAAGGAAGAAGGCGGCCCCTTGACATGCGTGGGAGTTGACCACGGAGCTTGGCTACGCTGTTACCATCGGTAGTGAATGAGCCCTGAGCGAGATACGAGGTACCCAGCGAGAGGGATGAGCAGACGGCCAGACGATACAGGCAGAGACAACGCTACCATCTGCTTCCAGACCAGTTTTCACCACCGCGTCTATGGGAATTTCAGCACGTTGAATTCAAGTGGACGTGGCTGCAGGCACCTGGCCTACGCTGGGGCTCTCGCGGAGAGGCTAGCAGCTGCTGGAAGCTGCCCCAGTCCGAGCCGTATATCAGATTTGCAACCCCAAAAGTTAAAATCACGGGTCAGCCCCACCAAAGCAACTCATGAGACTGGCGCCACGCTCGCCAGATTAAAGAAGACAGAAAAACACGAAATGATGTTTTCTGAACACCCCCGCCCGCCCCCGTGTGTGGGGGTGACACTGCAGCACTGCCAGCTCTCACACATGGCTAGAGAGAGGGCAGGTCTGCCCCCACACCCCTGCATCAATTAACTCTGCACCCTCTGCCCTGCCTCTGTCCCTTGCCCCCCACGCACCTCAGCCCCTGCTGCAGCTATGGAGGGGACACACACACACACACACTGGGGGGAGCAGCTCCACCAGGGTCCACACACACAGAGCCTGGGGAGCAGCTCCACCAGGGTCCTCTTATTCCCCTTCCTAGGCTAGGGGTGCAGGTAGTCTGGAGCAGAGGGGGGAAGGAAGAGGAGGACTTGATCCATTTTTCACAGGGCTGCAGAGCGCTCTGAGTTGCTGGGCTCCCTCTTTCCCCTCTTCCCACAGGCCCTACCCAAACACCCGGGAGAAGCGGGAGAGCGCTGCCCAGCGCAAATCGTCCTCTTTTTGGAGACAAAAACGTTCCATGGAAATTTTTGTTTCTTTCCCCTTTTTGCATTGCGGGGGGGTGGGGGGCGAGGGGGGTGGGTGGGACCAAAAACGGGACAGAAGGGCAGAGAAAATGTAAAAAGAAATCCATTTGTCCAGAACAGGAACGTTTTCACAGGAAATGAAAACAAAATATATTTTAAATTTCCGCAGGAAAAACCGCAAACCCTAGGGACGTACTGACCATTTCTGGGTCCAACATTCCTCCGCCGGCTCCTTCCTAGCACTCACTCGGCGCTTGACTGTTTGGCGCAGTGAGTTACGACGTTTATTTAGCCCGGTTGAAAATGGCTCAGCAGCCTGGAAACGGATGCGCTGTTTATCCAACAGCAAGTACAGCCCAGCTGAGAGCGAACCTCCCCCGGGTGTGGGATCCTACCGCGCAGCAGAGAGCCCAGGTATTCACCCAGCCAGACTCCAGACTCCCCTGTCTGGCACCTTGTGAAACCAGTTATGCCTGGGCAGAGCAGCTCTAAAATGCCCCCAGATCGGAATGGCCCATAGCAGCACTTTGCACGGGTGTCACTGGGCAGGGGAGAATCAGGCCAGGTATCTAGAGGTCATACACATTACCCAGGATGTCAGGCTAGCCTCTACCCCCGGCTAAGCCTAGAGTAGATTTACCCTTAGACACACACCCCAGAAGCCTTGCTGTGGTTAGTGGTGATTGTCCACATACATCGCAGTGGTTAGTAATATGCCGTCACATTACAGGGCTCACCTTATGTTGCGACTGTGAAGGACAAAGAGTTGGGAAGGGTTTATCATGCAGCTTTACAACAACGATGCAGACATGGGTCCTGAAAAGCCTCCTGCATTGGCTGTAAGATCAGGAGCCAGGCTGCTAAGTGAGTTTGTTCTGTATGATAGTATAATAATTGGACCCATTGCTGAGATGGCAATGCTCCTGGTCAGAAAGCTAATTCGTCATTGTTTTGTTTCTGTTAATCAATATGACTTTGATTTTAAGACTTCCTGGACATCACACTGCTTTAATAATTAGTTTAGCCCCTCCAGCTAAAAGCAGGAGTTTAGCAGCAAGGTTCCAGAAGTAAAGCAGTGGCTAATCAAGTATAAATAGACACTGCAATCTGCCTGTCAGACTTATTAGGGGATAGTATTGTGGTCGGTACATTACATTACTATTACTGTATTTTCCAGGAGAATGAATTTTCCATTGGTTATGATTTTATAAGGCTGCCAGACTTGCCTCATTAGCATCTTTTCTGTAGCTACCAGTGTTTAAATTCGTAACACTCCTGGACAATATGAAGGAGCGAGTATTTCACCAATCAGCCAACGGAACAATGCCCGTGTGTGCTATCCCAGCTCCATGTGGAGGAGTTCTGGATGTCTGTCCTCTGTCTCTTCCACCTTTCAAAAAGACCCTGTTAGTGAATGGTAACTTTTTATATGTTAAACTTTCACAATTTTTATATGCTAATCAAAATCCTTTTTATGTTGTATATTTACTGTCCTATTCCTATTGAAACTGAAAAGTTTTGTCTTTCAATTGAACCTAGTGGGTGAAGACAAAATGAATTAAATAATGGAATGTGTATAATCTTTACCCAACCTTACAGCCCAGACTCCAGGGAAGGGACCCCTCAAAACTAACAAAGGGACCTACAGAGGTATGTTATTATATACACAAGACTAGATAATTGAGAAAGAGGTGCTTATAATCCAATTCTGTTCTGTAATTGATAAGGGATATTTGTTATTGCACATTTCTGTGATTTATAAAATAATGACCCATTAAAAGATTTTTAAACTCATTAAGAAGTGTTTATTACAACAGGTGTTTTTACTAATCATAACTGAGCTAGAAATTATTTTAGCTTATCAGTCCTGTAAACTAACATACCACAAAAGAACTGCGTCAGCCTGCTAGCTGGCTCCACAGGGAGCGGAGGGCCAAGGGCAAGCGCAGCAAAGGCCTTAGGGCAGTGGTTCCCAAACTGGGGTTTGTGAAATGTTACAGGGGGTTCTCGGGGAAAAATTCCCTAATGGCAGACAGAGCTGTCCCTAGGAACCCCGGGCAGCATGGGGCCAGCAGCCCAGAGCACCAGGACTTCCAAGAACCAAGCAGATCAAAGCAAGCATACCTATCACAGTGAGGAGATTTAAACTTCAAGACCCCTTATAAGAAATGGAAAGGGAGGTGGATATTTGTTTGCTGTTTTTAAAATTAAATAGGCAGCTAGTATTGTTTTTAAAATTATTATGATGAACAAGTTTAAGCTTTGCTGTAATGTGCGTTGTTTGCTTGGACTGCTCAAGACCTGAATGCTGGTGTAGGAGGAACTCTTTGAGTTGGCTTCTTAAATGCCTTCATGCTGTTTCACATCTGATACTCCTGGATGAAACATAGGAGCCTGGTCTTATAACAGGCTTATTCAAAGTGATACAAGCTCCGAAAGTGAGATCTTGGAAGAGGGTTGCTGTTTTCATAATGTAATAAAAATACTGGAATGATAAATAGTGTGTAATAAGCAGATCATAAAAACAAATTTTATATTTCCAAGATCACGGCTTTTATCATTGATACTCAGGTAAAGGAGAAAATCCCTGGCAATATTCATTTTTAGGAGGGGGTTCGCGAGACTTGACATTTTAGTGAAAGGGGCTCACGGGTTGTTCAAGTTTGGGAACCACTGCCAGCCTGGAGTAGTAGCTCATTGGAGCAGGGTTGGGGTGTGGTGCAGACCAGCAGGCAGGGCCGGTGCAGGGAAGTTTCGCGCCCTAGGCGAAACTTCCTTGCACCAGCTAACGCACCCCCCCGCCGCCGCAGCAGCCAGCTCCCCCCCCCAACAGCAGGGGGCTCCCCATCCCCCCCCCCACGGCGGCTCCCCACCAGGAATACATGGATATTACGGATCTACAGAGCTAAACCCCAGTCAAGGGACCAGCGTGACCCACCTAGAGCAGGGCTGAACTGCTCGGCCGACAGTAGGCGCTTGCTGGCTGCAGCTGGAGATGGTTCCCCCACTTCAGTGCCCTTCCTTCAGGTTTGAACCCTTCTCCCTGGCTTAGCACGAACCGCCCTCTCCTGCGGAGCTGACCACAATGCGCTCCATGCTCGGCCAGCACAGCTAATCCACAGCGTCTGAGCTCCAGGCGCCCAAGGGCAGAGAAACTATTTACATCTCCAAAACTCCTGCTGCTGCATCCTGCGGATTGCAAGATATGCAAAAAAGCAGCTTCCCTCCCACAGGAGCTGAGCAGAGCTCGTACCAGATTTGCCCAGGCAGCATCACAGAGCCGGGCTGCTTCTCACAGGTCCCGTTTCAAGCCTTGGTACCATGAAGGATGCATGCCCAGACCGGCTGGTTGGAGAGCACCACTGAACAGTTAGACGCCCTTGCAAATCCGGTCACTAAATCTTAGGCCTGGTCTCCTCAGGGGTTTTAGCCACTATGTAGCTACACTGATGCATTCACAATGCTCTGCATAAAACACACTGCACCCGGGTAGAGTATGGCTTTCCGGGGCACAGCTCACCCCGATTTCAGACGAAGCTCAGCCATACGACTCCTACACTAAAGGTTTGCACTGATGTAGCTAAAATCCCAGCAACGATTTAGGGCCCAATCCTGCAAATGCTCATTCAGGGGACCTGATACGTCGCTAATCTTCCACCCTGTATAGTCATTTACACCTGTGCAGAACGGGTGCAAACTACTAGCATCTCCGAATGGCAACACGTTACAAGCATTTTGCAGAGGCAGGGTCACTCCACAGGATGCAAGGCAGCAGAGAAGCAGTTTATTGTAAGGCCTAATCCTTGCCAGCCCCAAAGTAAGGATTCCTTGCACTCATAGGCGCGTTTAGAGTTTGGTTCAATGGCTCTGAGCACTCCCCACTACACCTATGAGTGCAAGGTGTACAAGTTATTCCAGCCCCACCCCCACCCCCGCTTGCATTCAGCCGTGGACAGTCGAGAGACAGCAACCAGAGCGACTGATCAGGTGGAGTATTAATCAGCAGAACACCCTTCATTGCAGGACTGAAATGGCTTATTTTATACCATTGATTTAATACATGAGGAAATGCAAGATTGCATACATCATAGAATCATAGAATCATAGAATATCAGGGTTAGAAGGGACCTTAGTAGGTCATCTAGTCCAACCCCCTGCTCAAAGCAGGACCAATCCCCAATTTTTGCCCCAGATTCCCAAATGGCCCCTTCAAGGATTGAACTCACAACCCTTCCTGATCATGGACTTTTTAAAGGCAACATGAAGTTGGTTGGGTAAATGGGACATTCCCATGGAAATCCCTTTCAACAGCCTTCAGCCTTTCATCATAACAGCTCATTAGCCAGTATTAGATCTGCACCATAATTAGTAGCATAGTGGGGATTGTAGTTGATGCATAGGACCAAGGGGCTGCAACCTACTGTAGCTGCAACCATCCTCTGTACTTCTGGAACACTTTCCATTGGAGGGTCTCAACATGCGTTACAAACACCCATTCGTTATTACAGCTTCATGGCCGCATGGTTCCCATGTCCGGCTTATGGACAGAGACCAATGGAAATGTCATGACGAGCAAGGGAGGTGGGGACAGGAAACCCGGCAAAATGACGAGGAAAACTCCCTCCAGAGGACTAGGATTGTTCCCTCTTAGAATAAACTCCAGTTCCACTGCTAAGCCCCTTTGCAACCAGGAACCCGGGATACAAACAGTGCAGAAGAAAAAAAAAACACCACATTGATTTGATCCCTTTTTAAATTATTAATGAATTGATTTATTACCCAGGACCCACCCAGATTTCAAGGGCCTGATTTTGAGAAGTGGCTTATTTGCACCCAAAACCCTGCAAGTGCAAACAGCTGGTGCAAAGTCATTAGGGATCTAACTACTAGATTCTGCTCACAAATCTAGTGGTCAGTTGGGTGCAAAATAGGGAGCTGATGCAACAGCAAGTGCAAAACAGAAAGCCAACTGAGAAACCTCTCAAAATAAATAAAGACCTGGGGAGGGGATCAATCCCTAGCATGGACGGCAGCTCTTGTATCTCTCTGGCTATAACAGCCAGGTGCCAGCCCTCACCCTCTGCCCCTCGATCTTATGCATCCATGTAGTCCGAGACATTCAAACCTTTTCTGAGAGCACTTGGTGCCAGCGCTAATCAACACCAAGATTTTCAGGACTTTAGAACAGCAATTACGTTTCCAAGATGATTAAGAAACATTCCAAGTTCTACACTCAGATAATCTCTGAGGCTAGGTCTACACTAACCCCCCCTGTCGAACTAAGATACGCAACTTCAGCTACGTTAATAACGTAGCTGAAGTCGAAGTACCTTAGTTCGAACTTACCTGTGGTCCAGACGCGGCGCGCAGGCTCCCCCGTCGACTCCGCCTACTCCGTTCGTCGAGCTGGATTACCAGCGTCGACGGGGGAGCACTTCCTGGTTCGATTTATCGCGTCTAGACAAGACGCGATAAATCGAACCCAGAACATCGATCCCGCGCCTCCGACGCGAGAGGTAAGTATAGACATACCCTTAGACACACACACACTCCTTGAAAGCAGAGCCAATTTCAGGTGAGGTTTTAAAAATCAGCCCAGACCGAGGACACATGCTGCACACGGCATGATCCATACACAGCGAGCCATCCTGGGAAGCTCTGTCTACAGCTCAGCTTTCAGGTATCTCAGCGCTTGTCTGGCTTTCTAGGATCCTACATCGCCGCCATCTCAGTAGTTGCCATCTGCCCTTATAGTGTTTTTAAGTGCTCAGGTACAAGTGCCAAGCAAGTCTATAGCCATGCAAGATCCAGCGTGTCTGCTTCAAAATATGGGCCAGTTTTCAAACACTGTACAAGTTAAGCACGTGTGTAATTGTTTGCAGAATCAGTCCCCACACTAGTGAACAGAATGGACCAGGATGGGTAGAACCCAGGAATTACAAGGTACAAGACTCGACTGGAATACGTTTGAGGATAATTCATGGTTATCACTGTGCGGTTCATCACAGTGACTCTGAACCTCACAGCCACAGCAACGACAGAACTCACGTCCTTTTCCCCCGTCGCAGTCGTCCACCACTTGAGCTAATGGAGAATCTCCTGTAGCAGCGTTCAGCCCACACCACACAGTCAGGCAGTTCCAAGTTAATCCAAGTAGGGGCAATAAACAAGCGGCTCGTAGCGAGGATGAAGCACAATGTGAGAGACGTTGCAGCAAAAGCAGGAAGAATGACAAAGAGACAGAGAAAAATACATTTGCTGTGGACTGTTCCCTTCCCTCCACTGCACAAACAACTACAGACAGTTACAATAATACGTAACTGTCAACATCAAAAGCAGAGATCATAAATAGACAAAGGCAAGGTCAGATGGAGAAAATAATGTTTTTGTTGGTTGGTTTTTACATTACGTTTTTTTCCCAGCAGAGTTGCCTGTCCTTGTGGGAAACAATGTTTATTAAGGAAACACACACACAGGTTTTTTTGTTTTTGACTAGGTCCCAAAGGAAAATACAACTGAGCAAAAACTAGTTCAGATTTTAAAGAACAAATGGCAATTATCCTGCTGAAATAAGAACAACAATTTACAGCATTAAAAAGAAACCACTGAATGTCTTTTCCCATTGCTGCTGACACAAGACAGCTGTGGGTAGATGAAGGCTCTGTTTTATAAGCCGAGGTGCAGCCTGGTTAAGAATACTCTGCATCTGTAGAGCATTGAGGCACCTTTCGGATGAAGATTGAAAACGTGTCAGCTGAGGTTGCAAAATGTAACTGTAAACAGGAAATCCTTATTGAGCACGTATGTTTCCAGTGGGGTCCTGCAGGGAATCTGTTCTTGGCCCTTTGCTATTTAACATTTTTATCTATGACCTGGAAGAGACATAAATTCATCACTGAAAAAGCATGACGCAAAGACTTGGGGAGCGGTAAGTAACCCACAGGACAGGTCACTGATACAGAGTAATCTGGATCACTAGGAAAGCAGGGTACAAGCAAACACTATTCATTTCAATATGGTCAAATGTAAAGTCATACAGCTAGGAAGCACAGGGGCTGACTTCCGGCCCCGCCCGTGGGTGCTGTCACCCGGTGTCGGGGGCGGGGCCCCGCCCGACGCCGGGACCCGCCCCCGACGCCGGGCGACGTTGCGGGGCCCCGCCCCCGACGCCGGGCGACGTTGCGGGGCCCCACCCCCGACGCTGACTCCACGTTGCCCAGCGTCGGGGGCGGGGGCCCGCAACATCTCCCGGTGCCCGGTAAGTTTGCCGCGGGTCCGGGGTGGGCGGGGAGTTGCCGGTGGGTGCGGAGCACCCACCAATTTTTCTCCGTGGGTGCTCCAGCACCGGAGCACCCACGGAGTCGGCGCCTATGCTAGGAAGAAAGAAAGTATTGCCTACAGATACGATGGCGGACTCTATCCTGGGAAGCGGTGACTCTGAAAAGGACTTAGGGGTCATGATGGATAATCAGCTGAACATGAGCTCTTAGCCCTTCTGATCACAGCATCGGACTAACATCCAAACACTGGGGGATATCAGCTGAAAGCCGGAGAGTTGAATTACCTCTGTGTTTGACCCTGGCGTGACCGCTACTAGAACACTGTGTCTTGTTGGGGGGGGGGGGAAGGGGGGCTCTTCAGTCAAGCTGACAAAATTTGAAGCTAGACACATTCTGACCGGAAATCTTTAAAAGATTTCTTTTCTAAAAGAGACGCTCTAGTTTAAACGGGAATTAGTTCAGGGGAGTTCTCAGGCCTGTATGATACAAGGGGTTAAACTGGATGATCACAGCGGTCCCATTTGGCTTTAGTCTCTATGAATCCGGCTGGCGGGTATTTCCCCTGCTGCAGACTTTGTGCAAGATGCTGCTGCCCCATGAGCCTGCCGCACAAGCACCCACACGGGAGGCATATGGGGCAGGACCACAGCACATATTCCTGAGGGAATCTAAGCAGTTCTGCTGCCCATAGGCAGCTAGGGACTAGAGAGAGAATTTAAAAAGCTGAAAGTTTAGGTCTGAAGCTTTTTGCACCAGTACCGGCTGGCCACTCTTCCCACACCCCATAGAGAGTTTCTGCCCCTCACCCCAGTCTCTCAAAGCCCATTCTGCTCAGAGTGTGTGGGGTGGAGGGGCATTTTCCACCCCTCCTGCAAAGTGCAGCCGAAGGTTTTGACTCAGGCAGACTCTGCAGAAGACCCAGCTAGGTCTGCAGTCAGCACGGGAAGAGTCATGACCAAGGACAAAGCAAAGAGTCAAGCGTGTCCTTGCAAAACCCAGCCGCAGCGGATTATTGTTGTTCATTACAGCAGATCTCTAACAGCAATCTTGATATTGGCAGCGTCCGGTTAATGGCAACGTTTTGCCAGGAACCAATCCCACCCCATTAACATCAGTGTTAATGGCATTCCGATACTGGCCACGGTATGCTGCTTATTAGCACGGGTTTTCTTAAAGAAAGGCCCCAAGTGCAGGTAGGTTTGCAGGGCTCCCACCGGGGAAGGAAGTGCTGGGAAGCGCCTTCCCTGGCTGTAGTCCCGCAAGCCTGTCTTGGCGGGTGCTCAGCCCACCCCACCGCTTCCTTCCCTGGCTGCTGCCTTGCAAATCTGCCTTCCACTGACTATCAACGGCCACACTGTGTGTGGGCAACCGCGGGGTTGCTAATACGCACAATCTGCCATATTTGTGTGGCAGTAGCACCACTTTTGTTGTTCTGTAAAAGCGGCAAAGGGTCCTGTGGCACCTTATAGACTAACAGACGCACTGGAGCATAAGCTTTCGTGGATGAATCCCCACTTCTTCAGATGCATGTAGTGGAAATTTCCAGAGGCAGGTATAAACATGCAACCAAGAATCAGGCTATCACCATAGCTCAGGCTTTGATCTCAAGGGGAGCCGGTAACAATTCGATATATTTGAAATAAAAATGGAAACTTGTGAAAATGTCCATCAAAACTTTGGTTTTCAACTAAAATTCCAAAAGAAAAAAAATCGAAAAATTCCAATGTGTTTTGTTCCATTTTGATGAGGGGGGGGGGGAATCCCACTCTCTCTAACTTTATTTTCCCCTTTTACTTACCTTCCTCCCCTCCCCCCTTTGGAAAAGGCAGGGAATAAAATATTGAGAGAAAAAGTTCATGGTGTTTTTTTTCAGCGTTTTCATGTCAATCGACTCTCCTTTTTTTGACCAGCTCTAACCCTAAACTCATTGCCAAGGAGCTTTGGAAAGCACAGCTGAGAGAGCATACACTGTTCCTGCTCCCTTCATTCATGGGAAACTGCTGATCAGCTGCGGGGGAAAGACAGCAAGGCAGATTAGAGAGCATGGACATCACCAAGGCCAGCTTCCTCTATTTTACCTTCCTCCATGGAAAGGGGCTGTAGGAGCTTAGAGTCTGCAGCAGTAAATTCACAGACTACAAGGCCAGAATGGACCAGCTAGTCTGGCCTCCTGCATAACACAGGCCAGAGGACTTCTCTGCATTCTTGTTTGAACTCGACGGCATTCGATCTTGATTAAAAATTTCCAGGGATGGATAAATACACCACAACCCTTGCTCAGTTGTTCCAGGAGTTAATTATCCTCTCTGTTAAAAACGGTCCCTTCTGTCCAGTCTGAATTTGTCTAGCTTCAACTTCCAGCTTTGTCTGCTAGACTGCAGAGCCCTCCAGAATCGGACGCACCGGTACCGAACAGAGGTAATATAATCTCTCTCCTCCTGCTCCAGAGTCCCATTGGTGCAGTGAAGGATCACATTCGCTCTCTTGCCCTTGAGCATTGCACGGAGCGCTCGTGTTCAGCTGATTATCCATCATGATAGCCCAGGTCTTTTTTAGAGTCACTGCCTCCCAGGATAGAGTCCCCTGATGCGACAGTAGGGCCTGTATTCTATGGGTCGACATTTACATCTGGCCATATTAAAACTCATATTGTTTGCTTCTGTCCCGTTTACCAAGAGATCCATGTCACTGTTCGTGACCTGTCCTCTTCATTATTTACCACTCCCCCGATCGGTGTGTCATCTGCAAACTTCATCAGTGATGAGTGTGTTTTCCTTCCAGGTCATTGATAAAAATGTTAAACAACATAGGGACAAGAACTGATCCCAGCGGGACCCCGTGAGAAACACGGTCACTGGGCAGCGCTGGTAATTTTGCCTCGATCCTAGAGTTACAGACTCCCTTGCTTTGCCTGTAAGAGGGTCATGGAACTGCCCATCTCTCAAAGACATTTCCTTTCAAAGGCAAATGGTACAGCCTGCTGGTCACTGGCTTTACTTTGGATCACATTCTAGTCCGTTCTTACCACTTGCTAGGCTCAGTGTTACTGTGTTGGGTGTCTGATGGCATCCCCCAGTGTGCGCGCTAAGGCCGAGTACACCCCAATCACAGGCCCCTCCAGCATCCTGAGTAGACAATAGCCTTAGAAATAACACAGCAGGACTAAGGAGTACGAGAAACCATGCTCAAGATGTTAAACAATTTAACAAGCTCTTTGACTTGCATGCTGCCGTTTGCTGCCACGATAATCTCCCTTGAACAGAGTCAGGAATAGAAATGTGCAAGCAGACAATTTATTTTGCAGATGCACAATGTCCAGGGAGATTCAGAATGTTTATTTGTAGAAATCCAGAGGGCTATTTTTAGCTGATGCAGTGTCTGGGGTCAGAGAACTCAAAACATCTCATGTCACTTGCGTTGTATCACTGTATGGCATTTCATCTGCTCCACTCTTCATGCCAGTCCAGTTCTCTTCCCACCCATATGGGTTTAAATCAGTAGTACCCTTGCTAAGACAAGGATGCGGCAGCACAGGGCAGGAGAGAGTAACAAGGTGGCAGGAATTTGCTAGTGTCCCACCCTTAAGGATTGCTAGACGCCTGCAGGAAATTGGCAACAGATTCCTGTTGGGTCAAGTGGGGTTTGGAGGTAAAGTGGGTGGGAGAAATAGCTCTCAAGATGGATTAAGGTCTGGGCAAAAGATTCCTGAGGGAGGATCCCTAGGAGCAGCTGAGCCCTGGGCTGGAATTTATTGGGCTGTTATTAGTTTTTATTTAGAAATAAAGCCAAACCCTGGGGCAAGAAGGGCTTTTAATCCCACCCAGCGTGTGTGACTGTTTCACGCAGAAGCCGTCCCAGAAAGGTCTCGGACGCAGGTTTCACAGACCTGTCCTGCTTCTGCACCTTACGACACCTGAACAGCAGCAGCACTGGGTGGCCTCAAGCCAAACATTTCCCCAACATTCAAGCGTGTTCATCCAATACCGTGCACTGCCTTAGTCGGGTGGATGTGAACATGTCTCCTCCCCCGAGTGGGAAGCCCCAAGGTAACCTGACAAAGCCCCCAGATGTTAAGGGCAGAAGGGACCATAATGATCATCTGACCTCCTGCATAACACAGGTAGAGCAATGTTGAATAGACGGAGCCAGCCCTGGAGCTGAGAGAAGCCCTGAGTGCTCCTACTTCTATGGTGACCAGATGTCCAGATTTTATAGGGACAGTCCTGATTTTGGGGTTTTTTTCTTATATAGGATCCTATTACCCCCCACCCCCGTCCCGATTTTTCACATTTGCTGTCTGGTCACCCTACCTATTTCAGGCCAGCTGCTGCCGCTGCTGCTCAGAGCCAGACTTGCACATTTTCTCAGAACACACACAAATCACCTGTGGGAGGAGAATGGGGAGAATTGGCACCAGTCTGTTGACAAATCAGCCACTGCTGGGTGTCCCCGGGGACCCACAGGACACAAATATACAGATGGGCCAAACTGCAAAGTTCAGACCCTCATACAGACTGCTCCAAAGTACTTGAGGAGGGAGTTCGAGTCGCTGACAAAGAGCCACTGGAGTCTGTGTTAGAAACCTTAGGCCTGACTGAGAGCGGAGTCAATGCCTGCTTACAGGGCTGTAAATCCCCGGCTGCTCCCGACTCACCCCCGTACAGCTGAATGGAATCAGCCCCATTCTCTGCTGGGCTGCGTAGCAGCGAACCAGCTCCTCTGAGCTTCCCGGGAACAGGCAGGCTTCCGCCCGAGTTCCCATGGGGCTCCTGGGTTGTGTGTGTGAGCTTGTCCCCTTCCTGCAGCCATTCCAGGACCGGCCATCCAATCCTTGCTAGAACGCTGCCAGCTGAGCCCATCCCGGAGAAGCCCTTGCAAACAGCTGAGTCAGCACAACAGCAAGCACAGAAATAAATATGTTTCGGTTTGTCAGGGTCTCCATTAGACATGATGACCCATGCGCCATTTAAATCGGATCTGCTTGGCCTTCTCGCCTGCAACTCCCTGCAGCCAACCCAGCTCCTTCCAACCTCACCTTGACATTTCCTGAGTATTTAAACCGAAACGTGTTGTGTTAACAGCCTCCCCCCGGATCTGACAGGAGAATCTCTGCAATTGTCTCCGCTGGTTCTTGCTTTATTTTGCACGTCACGGGAAAACCCCTGCAAGGAGCAACGGCTGATGTCGATGGCCCCATCCAACTCCCTCGTTATCTGTGGTGCCTGTGCATTGCAGCAAAGGCAGGGAGAGGCTTCCAGGAGCATTTGTGCTCAGGCGTATGCAAGAGGCAGGCACAGAGAGCGAGGGAGAGCAACGCGGCGCAATCAGCAGCATCTGTTTTTCTGGCTGTGCAGAGGCCTCTCACGCTGCCCGGGGTGAGGCCTCTTCGGCATTGGGCCTGAAACGCCAGCCCCTGTACAAGGAAGCAGCTGCTTTTCTTCTCACTGCAATGCTAACTACCGGTCAGTGGCTCGTCAGTTTCCTGTGGCAGATGCTGAGGGGTTTGCTTTCACCTATTAGATGAGATGGATTGGGGTGCCATCCGTCCATCCTCGCCCCCACCGAGCCCGGCAGGAGAATGGATTACACAGCGTGTCCCAGCTCCGAGCGCTCAGTGGGAAAAGCTCAGATTCTAACTGGGAATGAGGGAAGTGGAATTATTTGAATTGCTCTGAACAGGAAAGCTAGATAAAAACCAGCAAGGCAATAGGCAGTTCAGACGTTACGAAGATGGGGAACACACAGAGCCCACCCACACACCCCTCCTGCAACTTCCTTCTGCTCCTGTCTTTCCCCTCAACCCACGTGCATGTCCGGAGAACCTCCACAAAACCATTCACCTCGCCAGCTGCTCTGGCCTGGCCCACGCCCCTCTGTGCATCCCGGCTGCCTGCGTCACGTGGCTTCCACAGCAAATGTACGTTCCTTGGCGTCACCCTCCTTTTCCAGCCCCTGCCTCTCCATGCCCATCTGCGTCTGCACCCCACTGTGCTCGGGGTACACTCCTGCCACTCATCTCCCTCTGCCCCGGGAACCCCACCCTGCCCATCCCCCATGACTCCTCCCCCCTCAGCACCCTTCTTGCAGGTCCCTTGGTCTCATAAAGGCAAAGAAATCATGGAACTAACAAGATACCTGCTGGACTGCACTGCTCGATCAGCCACTTCCCGCCGCATCTCCTTTGTTCCACCCACCCCCATCTTCGTTTAGGTGTTGTCTCTTTAAAATGGTGAGCTCTCGGGGGCCAGGGACCCTGTTCTCCTAGTGTCGCCAAAGCACCTCGCACTCTCGCTACAGCCACATCGGTAGGACTAGGCAGCAATTCTGAAGAGACTTGCATGACTTGGGAGACAGCTACTGGGATACGGAGCATGTCATCTCTGGGCCACTTGTTTGAATCTGTCCCTTCTCAGTGGCAACACAAGCCCTCTGGTGTGCACCACGGTGCCTGGCCCCATCAAGTCGGACCACCGGTCCCTGGAGCTGGGCCAGGGTGAAACAATGAGACGGGCTCAGTATCTTAACCCGGATCACCCCGAGCTAGAGATTTATAGCGGGGAGGTCTGGGCTAACCCAAGTTAACGCCAGCTTGACAGAGGACTCTAGCTGCATATCCCTTCTATGCCGCAGACTCCGAAATCGGGCGGCTCCACTGTCTGCCTAGAGCCCCCTACCTCCGCTGGTGGCCAGCGCAATCCCCTGGCCTGTCTCGTCTCCAAAAGCAACACTCCCTTCCAGGGTCGGCTCTAACTTTTTTGCCGCCCCAAGCAAAAAACAAAACAAAAAAACGAGCGCCGCCCCGCCGAAACAAAAACAAAAAAACAACAACCCCCCCCCCCCCCCCGAGCGCCTCCCTGCTGAAATAAAAATAACAAAAAACCCCGAGCGCTGCCCCGCCGCCCCAAGATTGGCCATCCCTTAGAAGGTGCCACCCCAAGCACATGCTTGATTGGCTGGTGCCTGGAGCCGGCCCTGCTCCCTTCTTTGAAATAGGCTCAGCTGCACCTGACTTGCTCCCAGTAGGTGGTGCGCTCCCTGAGCCGCCTCTGAACCCTGGCTGGGCTTTATCCTCCAAACCCAGCCCACTAGCTGTCTGACAAGGCCTCCTAGTAAGGACACGAACCACGAGCAGTGGTGGGAACCTTCTATGGTCTTTTCCAGGGGGTGCCGAAGCACCCTTTACCTGCCATCACAGCCCTTAGGGTCCGGTATCATTGCCTCTGACTGTGCCAATGTCTTATCGTTCAGAAGAGGAAATAAAATATCCACAAGGGACCTAACCCGCTGTGAAATACTCCGTGCACTGGAAAATCCTTCCTTGTCAATGGCAAGGGATCAGTTTGTGCCCTGAAGAATGTGGCTTTAACACTTATCCTAGCATTATAGATGGGTAGAGCCCTGCAAATCTGCAGATATCCACTTTATATCCGCGGATACCCGTATCCATGGATGCAGATGCGGCTATCCATGGACCATGTTGGTGGATCGGATGTGGATACAAATTCTGTGTCTGCACAGGGCTCTACAGATGGGCTCAAACCAAAACCATAGATCCAAACGCTCCTAGACCAAGGGGGAGTTCAGACCCAGAACAGAACTTCTGGCTGAACCCAAAACCTAAAAGCAGAAGAGACTCTAACTATTCCAAATTTTTATTTTCTCGCCCCTTCATCCTCTTTCCCTCCCCACTTTCTTTTAGAGACAAAAGGGGAGGAGAGGGAGGAAAAGGGGAAGAAATAGTAGGAAAAAGGCAGAGAAAAAGGGGGAAAAAAACAACCCGATGTGTTTCTTTTAAACAAGAAATCATTTCCATTTCAGGACCGGCCGGAGCCTTCCTCTGTTTTCCTGTCTGGTTCTGGTCTGTATTGGTGAAATGATTCAGCTGACCAAACATAATGCATGGATAACAGCGGCTGGGAAAAGTTACATGTGCATTTACTTACCCACTTGCAGTACAAGTACACCACATCTTATACGCTGTTGACTCAGGCCTGATGCTGCTCCAATTGACATCACTGGCAACACTCCCAGTGACATCAATGGGCAGCCCTTTCTATGCCAACAGCAACATGCACCATACCAGGACACACAAAGAGAAGCATAAATCACACCGAAAGCAATGGAAGAAGCTAGTGCAAAGAGGCCCCTTGTTCTAGCCTCTTTGCTCCTCAGCTCAGTTGTGGATACTTATTTTTATTTACATCCACCTAGTCCTCTTTAGACATGCTCTGAAACTGAACACGAACATTAGCCCAGACACCCTCACACGGACACACATCATCTCAGCACCGCGATCTAGTTACTGGCTATCCAGACACATGAATTTGTGGCAGCTCTGTAGAGGGGACCAGAATCAACAGCCGCCGTAAGAGCGTGGGTTAAAAACTTGCATTCTGCTGCTTAGCATTTGCCAAAGGACACAGAGGAGATTGTGAGCCAGACAGAGGCAACGGAAGCTCTCTAAAAGTGGGGGGGCCACTGGCACCCAAACTGTGGCCCCGCCCTCCAGAGACCCCACCCTCACACCGCACCTTCCTCCAACGCCCCAACCCCACACCACCCCTCCCCCATGCCCCTCACGCCACCCATTCCCCCGAGGCTCCACCTTTGTGCCATCTCTTCCCCCCAAGACCCGGCCTCACCCTCATTCCTCTCCCCTTCCCCCATTGCTTGTCCCTACAGCTGGTAAAGAATGCGAAGGCATAGTCCTCCCACTTTTAAAAGTGATGGGGCCATGGCCCCTGTCCCCGCACCCCTGGGCCCGATCCTCCCTCTGTTCCCTGGTACTGTCACTTAGGGAACAGTGGGAAAAAATGGGTGTCAAATGCTGCCATTCTGATCTGGAAGCATCTCGTGTTCACTCTGCACAAGAGCAAATGAAGACGCAAGGTGCAAGGCATGCGGGGGAAATCAGGCCCTGTGTGGGACCCTCGCCCATGTACTGGGACATACTCATTCAAACCTCCATCTCCTGCCCCACAGCCCTGATTAGAATAGCACCAGCTTTGCACACAAGAACTTCCGATATGGTTTCTATCCTGTGAGCAGATATGAGCCATTAGCGATTATCTTCGAAAAGTCATGGAAAACGGGAGAGATTCCAGAGGACTGGAAGAGGGCAAATATAGTGCCAATCTATAAAAAGGGGAATAAGGACAATTACAGACCAGTCAGCTTAACTTCAGTACCCGGAAAGATAATGGAGCAAATAATCAAGCAATCAATTTGCAAATACCTAGAAGATAAGTTGACAAGTAACAGTCAGCATGGATTTGTCTAGAACAAATTGTGTCAAACCAACCTAATAGTTTGCTTTGACAGAGTAACAAGCTTTGTGTATGGGGGGAAGTGGTAGACGTGGTATACCTTGACTTTAGTAAGGCTTTTGAGACGGTCTCGCCTGACCTTCTAATAAACAAACTAGGAAAATAACACCTAGATGGAGCTACTATAAAGTGGGTGCATAACTGGTTGGAAAACCGTTCCCAGACAGCAGTTATCAGTGGTTCACTGTCATGCTGGGCATAACGAGTGGGGTCCCGCAGGGATCGATCCTGGGTCCGGTTCTGTTCAATATCTTCATCAATAATTTAAATAATGGCATAGAGAGGACACTTATAAAGTTTGCGGACGATACCAAGCTGAGAGGGGTTGCAAGTGCTTTGGAGGATAGGATTAAAATTCAAAATGATCTGGACAAACTGGAGAAATGGTCTGAAATAAATAGGATGAAATTCAATAAGGACAAATGCAAAGTACTCCACTTAGGAAGGAACAATCAGTTTAACACATATACAATGGGAAATGACTGCCTAGGAAGGAGCACTGCCACAAGCTAAATATGAGTCAAGAGTGTAACGCTGTTGCAAAAAAAGCAAACCTCATTCTGGGCTGTATTAGCAGGAGTGTTGTAAGAAAGTCATGAGAAGTAATTCTTCCGCTCTACTCCGTGCTGATTAGGCCTCATCTGGAGTATTGTGTCCAGTTTTGGGCACCACATTTCAGGAAAGAAGTGGACAAATTGGCGAAAGTCCAAACAAGAGCAACAAAAATGATTAAAGGTCTAGAAAACATGACCTCTGAGGGAAGATTGAAAAAAATTGTTTTTTTTAGTGTGGAAAAGAGGGAACATGAGGGGGACAGAGAACAGAGGGGACATGAGAACAGTTTTCAAATACATAAAAGGTTGTTACAAGGAGGAGGAAGAAAAATTGTTCTTCTTAACCTCTGAGGATAGGACAAGAAGCAATGGGAGGTTGGTCTAGATAATACTTAGTCCTGCCATGAGCGCAGGGGACTGGACTAGATGACCTCTCGAGGTCCCTTCCAGTCCTATGATTCTATGATCTTTCCAACGTTTTTAGAAGGATTTCTTTTTTAATAACATTTGAAAAGGAAGCACAGAACAGATGGCTGGGATCTCCCCCAAAAGAGCTGGATTCCCCAAAGAGAGTATTACATAGAATGAGTCAATGTCTCCCACATCCACATAGCACAGAGCTTAAGTAAGGATTTTCAGTAACGTAAAGGATAATAACAATTACATACAAGGAGCGAGGTTCTTTGACAGTATCTCTGTGTTGCCTTTACTATTATTGCAAATATTTGTCTTAGAATAAAAACTCTCACTGCATGGAAAATGAGATTTCCTCTCTGCACAGAAAATTTTAATTTGCAATTTCTTGGAGACTAATTTAATTATTTAAAATGGCATAAAACAAGATTATAAAAATTATGTTACATATGACCCATGTAAATTACATAATCTGCTACTTAATTTGTTAATATAGATTACCGTCAATAACAATTTTTCATCCTGTAAAGATACACCAAAACATATAGAATAAAACATGTTTTCTATACCAAAAGATTTATAATCCAACAGAAAATATGTATAAACCTGACATTATTCATAAGAAATATATCAATGTTTTTCAGGCTGAGAAAGTCGTGATTTATTCTTCAGGATAAATCAAGCAAGTCCTTAAACTGTAACTTGGAAAGCACTACGCACCCAACATGTATTTGTAAACTGGAAAATGACACCGGTTGCCACTAGTTCACATACGCATGTAACTTCATTTTCCATTCAGTGTTTCTCTCTCACAGTCTAGATTCTCCATCTGTTGGGTCCTGCGGTGAAACCATTACGGGGTACTTATGCTATGACAGCCGTCTTCCATATAAATGAGTATGATGATGTAATGCTAGCATTGGAACGGACGAATGCCAGCACTAGAGAAAATGGTGCCGTGAAGGACTCGGCTTTCATTGCAATGCCATGTGATTAGCAAAGATGGCAAAACAAAACCATGACACCCATCTGACCATTGAATGGGTTTATGCTCAAATCAGTGCATCCGACAGCTTTCTCCTAATTTGAAAGTCCCCCTTCAAAAGATGGTGCAATGCCCAAAGGCTTGTATTATTTGCACTGTACACTAGGGCCTTTCTTTTAGAAGGTGATCGGAGTCTTTAGAGCAGCAGTTCCTCTCAAGCATGCTCTCCACCCCACAGCCCCCTGTCTCCCAAGATCTGTCCTCGCTTACAGACAGCCACCGAATCTGAAGCAAATACTCACCAGCAACTACACACAACAAAAACACTAACCCAGGAACCAATCCCTGCAACAAAGCCCGGTGCCAACTCTGTCCGCATATCTATTCAAGGGACACCATCATAGGACCTAATCACATCAGCCACGCCATCGGGGCTCATTCACCAGCACATCTACCAATGTGATATATGCCATCATGTGCCAGCAATGCCCCTCTGCCATGTACATTGGCCAAACTGCACAGTCTCTACTCAAAAGAATGAATGGACACAAATCTGACATCAAGAATTGTAACGTTCAAAAAACAGTAGGAGAGCACCTCAATCTCCCTGGACACTCGAAAACAGACTTAAAAGTGGCCATTCTTCAACAAAAAAAACTTCAAAACTCCAACGAGAAACTGCAGAACTGCAGAGCTCTGTGAACAACAGATCTTTCAGTTTGCTCGTAATTCAGAAAAAAAATTAAAAATCACTTGGGATTAAAACTAAATGTTTTGTTCAACCCCAAAATTAAACATTTTGGTTCCATTTTGAGTGTTTTTAAATATTTTTATTTTTTAAATAAAATTAAAGAAAATTTTGAAACAAAAAGTCATTTTAAACCAAAAAATTGAAACAAAATGTTTTGATTTTTGGGGGGAGAAATAGGGTTTTTTTTAACCAAAACAATTCATTGAAACGACTACACATTTGTGAAATGTTTGTGTCCCCAAATCTGCACTTTTCACCCAAAAAAAGGTTGCGTACAAAAGTTTCTCCCACCTCTAGTGGATAGGTATTATGATAATTGCTTTACAGATGGGAAATAAAACACAGATGCTTGCCCAAGGTTCATGACAGAGCTCTGAATAGAAACCAGGCATCCTCGCTGTTACTACCATTAAACAAAACACTCTCTGCTTCTTTCCCTTTGACTGAATAGTCTTAAACTAAAGAAGGGCCATTAGATTGGGAGTAGCTTTGTAATCGTCAGGGGAACTGCATGATGGACTGGTCTGATAAGAGTTTGCAAAGTCATCATCGAGGGAGTGGGGGAAGGGGAAGATATTGTTTCCAACACTTCGCTACCACGGTGATAGGTGCCATCCAAAAGTCCAATAAATAGAACTGGAAACACACCTGCACTGGATGTGTGCGGCCAGACTTGATGTTGACCTATAAGGTCCCTTCCACCATACTCTGAAGCAGCAGGCTGCGATTATCTTTATGGTAGGATAGTCTGGTTGTTTGTGGAGTCAGGGGGTGACTGAATGATTGGCAGTGAAGATGTTGGCAGAGAAGCACTGACTCTATGTAGCTGAATTTTCTGGTCCTGCCTCTGAACTCACTCACAAACTTGATGAGTTTGATTTATTTCAGTGGGGTTATTCCCACGTTATGGTAGTGTGCGATCAGACTCGCACCCATTGTTCTTAACAAATAAAGATAGAAACAATTAAAAAGAGGAACTCTGTTTATCTGAGCCCCGCACCAATAACTCCAATGATCTGACTCTGAAATACAGTCTCAGAGAGCCAACATCTGCATCGGACAGGCCCTTGTTTAACCACAACTCCACTGATTCACCTTAAAAGCCTGACCCCCCCATCTATTCAGAAATGTGGGGCCCTACAGAACAGCATGGGCCAAATTCTGCTCTCACTTGCACGATTGCCGCCTACTGATGTCAGTCGGGTTGCACCAATGTTAACCACCACCACCATTTGGCTCTACATGATCAATGAGGACCAATACTTCCTCACGACAAACCTATTACTAAAATGTTAACAGTCTCTCTCTCTCTCAGTATTTATATGGTCCCCACGACAATAATATACAGACGCCTCTCCAACGTGTGTGGCTTGTTTCTTACACATTTCCTGAAACCCATTTACTCAAAGGCAGTGTCAAATTCAACACCAGCCCTGGCATAAATCCTGCTAGAATTGGACGTTGCACATTTTTTTTAAAAATGGGCTAAAAATAGAGGTCGGGAAGGAAAGCCGGTAACTTATGCTATGTAGAAGAAAGAGTTGCATGAAATAAAAGCAGCAGGTAATTCCAAAAGACAGGCGCAACATTAGCCAAACAAAATAATAACGGGGCAGTTTGCCATGTTACTAATGCAACTACTTGCTCTATACGGTGGTTAGAACCGGTTTATTGTAGTCATTGAGACCCAGGAACAGGTTTATAATTTGGAGGTGCCACACAGAGATTTTAGCTGCGTTTGTTATCACAAAGACTTCGACAAACCACATATTATTTCACCAACACGTTCCACCTTGAAAAGGATGGCCAGGCCGGCACAATGACAATGAGTCTCACAAACAGGGCAAGGCGTAAACAGGCTTGTTCTGAATTTTCCTCCCCGTCACCTTGAACCAACGCACATTTCTTCTTTTTTAGGGCATGATCTTTTTTAAATCGCTACTTCTTATCTAAGCTATAGAGGCATTTTAATATGGCCGTCATCTTGAAAACTGTGAGCACCTCGCTACTACATTTGTGGATGCAACAGGAAAAACCTAGGTCAGATAAGATAATATGTATCTTGACTGTATTTAGTAGCCAAATTACCCTGCCAGTTACACAGATGTAAATCAAGGGTAACTTCACTGGCTTTAATGAAGTTTCTCAAGATTTACCCTTGACATCGGTGAATGTCTAAAGTCTGAATTGGGCTGTGCAGTTTCCTCTCACTCGCTTTCCAGATGGGAACAAAATGGCGACAATTTACAGCCCGGAACTTCTGCACTGCTTGGCACGGATGCGCCTACAAATATTTTAAAAATGAAAAAGTTTAAAAATGACTGAAAACGGACTTTGCCAGTGTGTCCAACGCACCAGCCCAATTCTCTGGAAGTGAATGTGCATTAGTTAATGTGTCGTTCTAAAATTTCAACAGCACTGTTGAGCAGTATTAAGAAAAACATGAATTTCAATAGCTGGAAAATGTCTGAAAACCTTGGCTTCCTCCTTCCAATGAAGAGATGGAAGGAGGGCAACAAAAATGATTAGGGGGCTGGAGCACATGACTTATGAGGAGAGGCTGAGGGAACTGGGATTGTTTAGCCTGCAGAAGAGAAGAATGAGGGGGGATTTGATAGCTGCTTTCAACTACCTGAAGGGGGGTTCCAAAGAGGATGGATCTAGACTGTTCTCAGTGGTACCAGATGACAGAACAAGGAGCAATGGTCTCAAGTTGCAGAGGGGGAGGTTTAGGTTGGATATTAGGGGAAAAAATTTCACTAGTAGGGTGGTGAAGCACTGGAATGGGTTACCTAGGGAGGGGGTGGGATCTCCTTCCTTAGAGGTTTTTAAGGTCAGGCTTGACAAAGCCCTGGCTGAGATGATTTAGTTGGGGTTGGTCCTGCTTTGAGCAGGGGGTTGGACTAGATGACCTCCTGAGGTCCCTTCCATCCCTGAGATTCTATGATTCTATGAAGAGATCAAATGTGTCAAGAGCGTTATACAAAGCAGGTCTTGCTAGGGAAGCTTATCCTGTTCTTCTCACAACCCAGTTTGCAGCAACGGTTCATTAATATCAAATTAAGAAATCCAAATCTCCCTTTATGTAGGCATAAGCATTTTTCTTTACAGCAGACTAAAACTTGCTGGATTTTGCTTTATTTTCACCTGGCTTGTTGCTCTCATTGCTGTTTTCTTCTGGCTTGTACTAGTTTGGAGTCATGAACTTGTAAGGCTGAGTTTCTGTGTTTTGGGTTGCCTTTTTTTTTTTCTTAACCAATAGTGATCTGGCATTTTCCAACCCAATATGTACCCAGGGAGCCGTGTGCAAGGGTTCTCAAATGAAGGATGAATTTTATATTAGTCACTCTTCCATACATAAGATTTCAGAACAGTAGGATATATTCAGCACTCTCTAAAATAAGATCTCTCTTTTAATGAAATGGAGTAACATGTTTTCACAGAGTATTTCTGGTTTGTGCCCCATATTTTATGTAATTTTCTAAAAAGCCATTGCTGAAAGAAACCCTTAATTGTAGATTAGTTAAGTTTTATAGTCAATGAAGCAGCTCCCGTCCCCTCAAGACAGACAGCTGTCTCCAAACACACGCTTTCAGGATCCCACATGAATAAACAATGAAGCACTCAAAGGCCTGTCCTTGAAGATGTTTGGCTGGCAGTAGTTTAGCCAAGTGCTGAATCTAATAAATGATTGATAACTGAAACTGCCCTACCATATCCATTCTTTATTTCCAGTACAGAACAGAGCTGGACTCGGAATTCGGATCCACAGTTTGAATGCCCCAAAGTCTGGTGGAGGTTCATATCTGAGAAAGGTACATAACCTGAGTTCAGGCTGCAAACCCTTCCAAGCGCTGGGGGTCCGTCCTACAGAACAAAGCAAGGGCTCTCTCTCATCCACAGGAACAAAATTCTACATTGGACCGCGTATGGAGCGGCCCATATCAATGGTCAACACTGGTGCATTCTTTCCCTAGGACAGTGGTTTTCAAACGGCGGGTTGCGACCCGGAATGTCAGGCACTGGGTCGCGGCGGCTTCGGTCCGCCAACCGGGCCATTAAAAGTCCCCTCGGCGGTGCTGCCCGGCTAAGCCAGGCTAGTCCCTGCCTGTTCTGGTACCGCGATGAGCCCCAGAAGCGGCCAGCAGCAGGTCTGGCTCCTAGACAGGGGAGCCACAGGGCTCTGTGCGCTGCCCCCACCCTGAGCACTGGCTCCGCACTGGTTCCTGGCCAATGGGAGCTGGGCCAGGGAAGGGGGACGGTGCCTGCGGGCGAGAGCCTCTGCACCCCCACTGCACCGCTGACTAGGAGCCGCCCGAGGTAAGCCCACGCCCCAACCCCGTGCCCCAATCCACTGCTCCAGCCCTAAGGCCCCCCAAAATCCAGAGTCCCCTCCTGCACCCAAACCCCTCATTCCCGGCCCCACTCCAGAGCCTGCACCCCCAGCCCAGAGCCTTGACCCCCTCCCACAGCCAACCTCCTACCCCAGCCCTGAGCACCTTCCAAACCCACAGCCCCCCCCTGCACCCCAAACCCCTCATCCCCAGCCCCACTCCAGAGCCCTGATCCCCTCCCACACTCCAACCTCCTACCCCAGCCCTGAGCACCTCCCAAACCCACAGCCCCCTCCTGCACCCCAAACCCCTCATCCCCAG